>CAMRHE010000025.1:10920000-11480929 GCA_947044405.1 Leptodactylus fallax
TATTCTGCAGGCTACAGATGGTTTTTCTTAAATGTTCAAGATGCCTAGAACTGAAAAGTAGGGATCACTTGTGTACAGTAGAAGATGGTGAAAGCAAAATAAAATACATTTTATAGATCTCGATCATGGGTACTGAGATGGATATTGAAATATGCCGAAGTATTTGTGAGGTTAAAACAGCCAGACACAGCTAACCATATAATATGTGAAGGAGCGTCCCCGCTCTTCCCCCAATGACAGATGTCAGCGAAGATGAGGATCAGTGATATGGATTTCAAGCACCCGATCCTTTCGTTTTTGGGGAGATAAGCTGCTGCAAGAAGTGTCTGACAGCAGCTTTTTCCTCTCGCATGTAATGCTCAGCCAAGCATCCATATGTGTATGCGGGAGTTGGGCAGGTTAGCCATCTAAAGTGCATGGTCACCATTAAAGACCAAATAAGATGGTGGACCATATTGTTTCCAACACAGAAATGCAGTAAATGCAATAAGCCAAAAGACAACGCAATGGTTCTCTTCCATTACGTGTGTGTGTTTTATGTATTTTGTGGTACCACCTATTATGGGTATGTCATAACCCAAACCCATCAGATATTAAAATAATTTTTCTGTAATAAAATACCACCTGCTGTTATAGGGCAGTGGTCTCCACCCAGTGGCTATCCTACATCTCTGAGCATGCTGGACACCGTTGCTGGAAAACATTGCTTTTCAGTATTATGGGCCTAGATGACGATACTCAGGAGCTGTACACATACAGTATGGCCGACTGTTTCCAAGTGTGAACCTTCTTTACAATATCCTGCCATGTAAGCTTTCTTGGGCGCCACAACCCATAGCGGACAGTAAGCAGTTCCTAGCTTTTACCACACAACAGGGTCTTGCATAATTCAACTTGCACTTCGCCAAGATGAAAACCTCCTCATACTTCTGACTCTAATAGGTCTAATGGATTTCTCTTTCAACACTGGGATCTTGAGGGAATTGTTTTATAAACCAATTGCTTTAAGCATTGGACGCGTAAGTGACACTCCCATAGAGGAGCAGGATTGTTCACACAGCACGTCCATCTTCCTGCCAGCCTCTTATAAACTACTACAGTGCGGCTTTAATGAGGAGAATACCAAGACAACGGGTAAGTGTTTTAGTTACAGATGACAAGCTGCGCCAGGTGGTTAGTTTCCTTAGTTTTTTTTTTTTAAATGTTAGAGGGATTTTGGGGGCGGATTTTTTTTTTTCTTTTTTTTCTCCTGATGTCGAACAAATTTCCATTATGTATATATTTTATTTAGTTTTTGTAAGGTTGGATGAAATTTCAGAAGAAAAGATCTCATATGTATCGCATATCTGTTTAATATGTGCATCATAATAATAATAATAGTTCTTTAATAGTCCCACAGTGGGGAAATTCAGTATCTATGTATCTAATATGTCTGCCTATTTAATATCTTTCACATCTATGTATCTATAGCTGTCAACTTCTCGATCCATTTTGCATCGTATTTTTTTTTTGTTTGTTTATTTCCTCTATATTTTATTCTTGCCTATCTGCAATATGTATTTGTCATTTTATTCTATCCATTCATCTACTTATCTATCCCTTAGCCATCCATTTACTTATCTATCTATCCATCAATCCATCTATCTGTCCATCCATTTATCCATCCGTCTCATAGATTGGATTGATCTGTCAATGTATTTGTACAGTATTCTAGCTCCTTTTATTTTTAGCAGATACATATAGATATGAAAAAGTGGATATTAGGCAGCTATGAGAGAGATGAATGATAGAGAATTAAATAGATACAAAGTAGCAGAACTGAGTTTGCAATTTAACAAACCTTGCAGTGCATTTTCAGCCGTTTTACAAGTACAGCAGGTAAATCATGGTGTACAAACCTTCCAAGCCATAGTGGTAAATGACAGATTCAACTCTGCTACGTCTGGACATGATGATGTTTGTATGCCACAGAACAGTAACAGATATTTGGACTGCAGTCACTTTGAAGACTTTCTTGCTTTGCTGCGTTGATATGAATTGATTACTGTATTCTTCATACTATGAGACTCTGTGCTTGGGATTAGCAGGAAGGCGCCTGGCATCTCTAGGATGTGTTGACAATTCGCTCTGTTTGATGCAAACACTTGTGGTCTGAAGAATACAGTGTTGGCACTAGTTCTGCACTTTGCTGTCATGGCTGTCTTGCATGCTGCTGATCCTGCTTCCGGCTTTGCGTCTTATTTTTGCATTGCAGTGGCCAG
The DNA here is from genome assembly GCA_947044405.1 of Leptodactylus fallax. NCBI lineage: Eukaryota > Metazoa > Chordata > Amphibia > Anura > Leptodactylidae > Leptodactylus > Leptodactylus fallax. The sequence goes on from CAMRHE010000025.1 coordinate 10,922,262, forward strand.
ATATGGAGGGTTGCAATTATCTTCTGTTCCTCTTTTTTACCCAATTTAATCTGTATTGGCATCTTGATAGTTGAGAATTTTTTTTTCTGTTGCAATTCAAGATGGTGCTTGAAGGGCAGTATCTAAAAGAATCAGATGTAGTAGAGCGGAGTTTTTGTGTTAACTTACCGTTCCAAGTAAAACCTGACTAAATTTGTACTCTGCTTTTAGGCATCACATACACAACTGTAGGTTTTATTTACGGATACCACACTGACCTGTTCATTTCTGTGGCCCTATACACAGGACCATGATTTTCACAGGTCTGTGTTGGAACTGTGACCTCTGTATAGACGGTGTAGTATAAAAAAAAGTGCTAAAAAGGGGTGGCATTCTATACAAAGTATAATATGAATTTGTGATTAAAATTTCAGCTATGAGACATGCATAAAAGGGCCTCAAAAGGTGAAATGAATATGTGGTGTGTGAGATGACTTTATGGCATCACATTATTTTTATTTTTTTTTTTTTTTCAAGGGTAGAGTGCTGCTTTTTGACCACCAGGGAACCAGTGATCATATATAGGGCCCCTGAATAACTACGTTATACATGATAATAGGTTTGTAACATGGTCATTCTATAAAATGTCACTTTCAGCATTCAGAATTAAATTTTTATAGTGGTTTATGCTACCTGTGAATAAGGTTGTTGTAATACACCCCACAGCTCCTGCAGAATAGCATAATTCAGACCTCAGCTGTTATTGAACTTCATAATGCACCCCTCAGCTCCTGGAGAATAGTGTAATGCACACGTCAACTGCTGCAGAATATTATAACTCACCCTACATCTGCTGCAGAATGGCATAATTCATAACTCAGCTATTATTGAACTACATAATGCACACCTCAGCTGCTGCAGAATAGCATAATGCACATGTCAACGTCTGTAGAAGTAGCTGCCACAGAATATCATAATACAGCAAACATTATAGCAATGTAAAAGCTGTTAATAGTTTTATGATGCTACACTCCGAATGCTGCTTTCAGTATAGAGGAAAAAAATAGTTACAAATTGAGGTGTCCTGGCCTCAAGTTCATCTGCGTGCTGTGCATGCGGCAATTGCTGCAAACCAGAACTGCATGAATACTCCGGGTGGGGACTCGCCACAGGAATAGTCATTCATGCAAGTAGCAATGCTTATTGTCCCATCAACCAAATGTATGCACACAGATTCCAATGATGAAAATAATACACTTCTTTATTACATAGTATATAATTAAAATATGACAAAGATAATAGACATCACCCATGTTAGTCAGGTGCACCTAAGGTTATAAACAATTATACATATATAGAATTAGACTTGTATATCTCATAGGCTACATGAAGACTGCATTGTCAACAATATATTGTAGTAATCAATACTGTAAATGGCAATTTAATAGCTAAATAAAGGGGGAAAAAATACAGACCAAATTTAGAAAACCCCGCTAGGTAACTTTTGTTGGGCTTCACTTCCTCCAGGGCTGAAATTTGGTATGTATGTATTCTCTATTTTCTGACTGTGGTGGCTGTTTATTGGTATTACTATGTTTGGGTGTTGATTAACATTAGTCTGTATGTACTAGTACAATTCTATAGGTGAATGGTGATCTATAACCTTAGGGGCACCTGACTAACATGGATTATGTCTGTATTATCCTTTTGTCAGATAATTTTGCACTATGCATTTAATAAAGATGAATTCCATATGTTATGTGATCATTTTATAACCTTTGTATGCTATGTACATACTATGGTGGTTGTTTTTTTTTTTTTTTTTTTTTTTAATTGTACATAGGCCGCATTAGCTGCTAGTAACAAGCCCTATTGTATTGGTTGATGTATGTAATGAGGTTCTGCAGCAGGTTGGACACAGATCTGTACAGTACACAGCTTAGTCAGAGCCTCTGTATATGGTAAAAGTAAATGTGTTATGTCAGTCAGTAGATGGCACTTGCATAGGTGCTTCCTGCAGATTGATCTGTGCCAAATTGCTGGCCTGGAAGAGATGCCTATGTAGTGCAGCTAGTTCTGGTATAGGCATAAAGTTCTGACATCAGAATCTGGTGTGTGTGTGTGTGTGTGTGTGTGTGTATATATATTATATATATATATATATATATATATTATACTATTGTTAGGCTTGCCGACATTGACACTTCTTGGGTCGTGTGTAGGTTCCTCATTACTTCTCCCTGTCTTTAAAGATATCAATCAGATTATGAATATTGAGATATTACCACACATTCCCTTCAGCTTCTGCTATTAGTAAAGTCAATCCATTGTGATTACCGGAGGAAATGCCGTTGCTAGCTTAAGCAGTTTCAAAGACATTAGAACTAGCTGTCATTTCAGTATTGTGGAAACTTTCTGGGATTTGTAGTGTTGTCTTTATAGATTTGTGATAAGGAAAATTGCACCAAATGTATCACAGTGGCATAATATAACTAATATAACTAATTCAGCGGATGGTTGGCATAAACGCCAATAATTTGTGTAATCACAGGTGGTAAGAGAAGATGATACATAAAAATATATCCTTCGACTAAATCCTACTGGACAGAGGCCCCATCATTCTGCTAGATATTATTAGCTGCATTTGTGGCACAATAACTTGTGCAGTCTAGGCTTGTTGGTAATGTGTGATCTGTCTTATACATGAGCATCCATTTGCTCCAAACTACTCATCCTCCTCCGTTTAGCCTAGAAACAAAAATGCTATCATTTGGCACACTTGTACTGTGTACTGCTGAAAACAACCTAGTGGAAAGCGGCGACCTCCCCCGGTTATTCATGTGAGAACAAGACTGCGTGTGACTGGTAGGTGGTCAGAGGGTAAAAGACACAGGTCACTTGGTGGGAGAACGCTCGCAGCAATGCCGACTGTTGTAGAATATGATCAGATAGACCATAATCTGCAATTTTGTGATCGGTTGTGGTAATGAATAGGTAAAATCAGGTCCATTGGCTTGGAAAATACAGTTTGTAATTGGATTGAAAACTGGTTGAAGTATCATATCCAGAGAGTTGTGGTCAATGGCTCAGACTGGTCCTCTGCTATTAGTGGTGTACCCCAAGGTTCACTGCTGAGTCCTCTGTTATATAGTGGTGTACCCCAGGATTCAGTCCTGGGTCCTCTGTGTTATTGGGTGCCCCCGGGTGCCCGGGGGCCCCTTTTTTTTTCCCTCATGCTGGGTCCTCTGTTATATAGTGGTGTACCCCAGGGTTCAGTCCTGGGTCCTCTGTTATATAGTGGTGTATCCCGGGTCAGTGCTGGGCCTCGTAGGGGGGTCCTCAGTGCTGGGTCCTCTGTTATATAGTGGTGTACCCCAGGGTTCAGTGCTGGGTCCTCTGTTATATAGTGGTGTACCCCAGGGTTCAGTGCTGGGTCCTCTGTTATATAGTGGTGTACCACAGGGCTCAGTGCTGGGTGCACTATTATATAGTGGTGTACCCCAGGGTTCAGTGCTGGGTCCTCTGTTATATAGTGGTGTACCCCAGGGTTCAGTGCTGGGTGCACTGTTATATAGTGGTGTACCCCAGGGTTCAGTGCTGGGTCCTCTGTTATATAGTGGTGTACCCCAGGGCTCAGTGCTGGGTGCACTATTATATAGTGGTGTACCCCAGGGTTCAGTGCTGGGTCCTCTGTTATATAGTGGTGTACCACAGGGCAGGCTGGGTGCACTTTATATAGTGGTGTACCATAGGGTTCAGTGCTGGGTCCTCTGTTATATAGTGGTGTATCCCAGGGTTCAGTGCTGGGTCCTCTGTTATATAGTGGTGTACCCCAGGGCTCAGTGCTGGGTCCTCTGTTATATAGTGATGTACCCCAGGGTTCAGTGCTGGGTCTGCTGTTATATAGTGGTGTACCCCAGGGTTCAGTGCTGGGTCCTCTGTTATATAGTGGTGTACCCCAGGGTTCAGTGCTGGGTCCTCTGCTATATGTGGTGTACCCCAGGGTTCAGTGCTGGGTCCTCTGTTATATAGTGGTGTACCCCAGGGTTCAGTCCTGGGTCCTCTGTTATATAGTGGTGTACCCCAGGGTTCAGTGCTGGGTCCTCTGCTATATGTGATGTACCCCAGGGTTCAGTGCTGGGTGCACGCCCCCCCTGTTATATAGTGGTGTACCCCAGGGTTCAGTGCTGGGTCCTCTGCTATATGTGGTGTACCCCAGGGTTCAGTGCTGGGTCCTCTGTTATATAGTGGTGTATCCCAGGGTTCAGTGCTGGGTCCTCTGTTATATAGTGGTGTACCCCAGGGTTCAGTGCTGGGTCCTCTGCTATATGTGATGTACCCCAGGGCTCAGTGCTAGGTCCTCTGTTATATAGTGGTGTACCCCAGGGTTCAGTGCTGGGTCCTCTGCTATATGTGGTGTACCCCAGGGTTCAGTGCTGGGTCCTCTGTTATTAATGGTATAGAAGTTGGGATTACTGCAGATGAGTTATACAGTACGTTCTATAGAGGGTCTACGTAGGTTACAAGCAGACTTGGACAGACTGAGTGTTTGGGCATCCACTTGGCAAAAGTTCATGGTGGATAAAAAGATATGCATTTGGATAAAATAATCTGCATGCAAGGTATGTCCCTAGGGGGAGTAAATCTGGAAGAGTCACAGGTGGAGAAGGACCTGGGTGTACTTGTAGATCATAGATAATATAACAGCATGTAATGTCAGTCATCTACATCTAAGGCCAGCAGGATATTGTCTTGTATTTAAAAGGGGTATGGACTTGCGGGAAAGGGATATATTATTACCACTTTGAGTCATTGGTGCGGCCCCATCTGGAATATGCAGTTCAGTTCTGGGCACCAGTTTTAGAATGTTATAGAGCTGGAAAAGGTTCAAAGGAGGGCCACAAAACTGATAAGTGACATGGAGGACCTCAGTTATGAGGAGAGACTAAATAAGTTAAATCTGTTTAGTCTGGAGAAGAGGTGTTTAAGGGGAGATATGATATACCTGTATAAATATGTAAATGACCCATAAAAGAAAAGCTGTTCCATTTAAAATCCCCAGAAAATACAAGGGGGCACTCCCTCCGCCTGGAGGTAAAAACTTTAATTTCCAGATGTGACAAGGTTTCTTCACTGTAAGGACTATGAATCTGTGGAATAGCCTACCCTAGGAGCCGGTCACAGCTTCAAAAAAGGATTAGAACAAAATAGCATTGATGGTTATGGAATAGAATACTTATTTCCTTCAGTCATGCTCTTTCCCATTCCTTGGTTGAACTTGATTGACATATGTCTTTTTTTTTTCAACCATACTATGACTGTGATTGGATCAATGTCATTATATGAGGTACAAGGGTGGAATCTATCGATCTACTCTGTCTCCTGTAGCTGTCTAGTATTTCTCTCATGTTGGTAGGTAACTTGCTATCTGCCTGCTTCACATCTATCTTGTATTTATCTGTTATCTGTATGTCTGTCTGTTCCTGCTTTCATCCATATTAGGATATTTTATACTTGGCATCTTTTCTAAAAACAAACCAGACTGGATAAACAAGCCTCTTAATGGCAGGCTAATGGTTAAGATTATGCTGGTCTGGTGAGACATAGTGGAGTGTGGAGCTGTTCCAGGAAGTTGGTGTAATCCTTACAGGAACCTCAAGCAGGTTAATGGCTATTGATCTATGTAAGGTGAAGCCAAGGAACACTTTATAAATGCTTCTCTGCGCTTTTCTTACACCGCAAATTAGCCAGCAACATTTCAGGATGGTAATGGGTTCTGAGATGTGTTTAGCTGCTGGAGGATGCTGACGCTGAACTTCTCTTGTGTAAATTTACCGCACAAAATTATCTTAACAAATAAAGCAGAGCCCAGTTGTATCTTAAAGGTGTTGTCCATTTTCAACAAATAAATGTTATTGTTTGTACTATAATGTTATACAACTTTCCATTGTACTTTCTGTATCAATTCCTGATGGTTTTCTAGATCTCTGCTTGCTGTCATTCCTTGCTTCCAGTGGATACAAATCAGTCCATGTTCATGTGATGGACACACGTGCACAGCTCGTTAGTCACAGCTCAGTAATAAGACATCTGACTGGTAACGAGCTGTGTACCTGTATGTCCATCACATGACCATGGACTGATTTTTATCCATTTGAAGTAGACAAGAATAACAATAAGCAGAGATCTAGAAAACTATCAGGAATTGATAAAGTATAATGGAAAATGATGAGGGTTATGAGATGGAGGGGTATTACAGGTGCATGATGGCTACTAGTCTGCAGTGCAGACTGTAAAACTTAATTTTCCTTTCATGCCCTCTAACATGTGCCACTGCAGAGCTCAGATTTGCAGGTATGTGCCCTGCTGCCAGAGATCTGTGCCTTTAGTCTTGTTGCTGATGTTACAGAGCTCCGTGTCATCGCTGTGAGGAGAGGAATACCTTCTTGATGGTACTCTTCTGTAGACCTGTTCTGTGAATGGAGCAGCTGTGCACTTACATGACCCCACTGTTTCATTCACTTGTACAAGACTAATGCAGATAGCAGAGTACAGCACTTTGTCAGCCCCACAGACCTGAATGGAGCAGTGGCCAAGCATGTGCACCACTGCATTCTTTAGTTTGACCATGGTTTTGGTATTGTAGCACGGCTATGGATAACATCTGACAGGATTCACTGATACTGTTGTCCCTTAGCTTGCTAGTGTGGCCATCCCAGAGGTCATTGACCTGCATATCAGTGGGCTAGGTACTGCTCTGTATCATTTCTATTCATACAGTACATAGAGCATCTCCACTCTTATCCAGCTCACCATGTGTAGATACTGTACTAACCAGCCCGATCAGCAGGGTGCAAGGAAGTGCTGGCACCACATGAAAAACAGGAACAAGGAGAGAGTCCATTGCACTCTTGATCCATTAAACAGATCGTTCCAGTCAATTAAAATCACATACAGGCAGGAACTCTGGCTATGAATAACGGCAGTGTCTGCCCGAAACGCATTGGTGTCTGTCCAAAGTGGGTCAATGTTTCTGCGTGTAAGTGGTTTTAATTGCCTCATAAATGCCCAGTTTTTATTGGGTCACAAGTGTCCTGGACTCTCCTCTTGTTGCTGTCCCATTGTATCAGCATCTCCTCTACTGCCATCTTCTGCCCACTGTTTTGCCCTGTTCATGTAAAGGTAATGTGAATCTGGTTACTTTACACTTACATCTTTGTCAGGTGTGTCTGTTCTGGTTCATTGCAGAACCAGAAGAACAGAAAAAAACGTTCCATTTAATGATGGACATGAACAGATCCTGGGGGGGGAAACACCCCATTAACAATACTGATGTCCATTTTTCCCTGAAATTGCTGGATGAAAAAGTCAGGTGCAGATGTGAACGTGGCCTTACACATGGCAATGAGGATTAAAGTATTCCCAGGAGAAATAATTTTACATAACAAGGCTTTGGAAATGTTAAAAAGAGCTAAGCAATTATTTGATCTATCTGTGTTAGAAAGGATCCTGTCATTTACTTTGGCGCTCCATTTTCCAATCATAATCTGTTTGGGATCCTTCAGAAATGGGATAGTGAAACCTTTCATAAAGTAACCTCTAATTATTATTAATAATAATGTTTGTTTATATAGCACCATTAATTCCATGGTGCTTTACATTAGCGGATTTACATACGGTACACAAAATATACAAAACAGATAACAGTGATCACTGGCACAGTGGGATAGAGGGCCTTGCCTGCAAGGGCTTACAATCTTAGGGAAGAGGGATAGAGACAGAAGGTGGGGGTAGAGGCTGCTCAGGTGGTGGTGTGGTGACAGTAGTGTTATTGGAGGTTGTAGGCCTTCCTGAATAGGTGAGTCTTCAGGGCCTTCTTGAAGCTTGTGATTGTGGGGGTCAGTCTTATGTGTCTTGGTAATGAGTTCCAGAGTATGGGGGATGCACGGGAGTAGTCTTGGAGACGATTGTGTGAAGAGCGGATGAGAGCAGAGCGGAGTAGGAGGTCTTTGGAGGATTGGAGGTTATGTGCGGGCAGGTAGCGGGAGACTAGGTCGGAGATATATGGAGGGGACAGGCAGTGGATGGCTTTGTATGTCACCTCTATCAACCCATTGGCACCCTATGATCGCATTGACTGCACAATCTAAATGGGATAAGGTGCCGGGATTGGATTAATGAGTGAAATGTGAAGTAAACTGAGCGGTGGTCATGCTTGCGCACAACTGCTGTATTCACACAAGTGACTTGGGGACCTTGGGTAAGTGGTGTTTTTGGAAATCCCCTTTAGGCTAACACCCCAAGTTGCGGAAAATTTTAATCCAAAATCTGAATATATCCAAAAGACACATAAGCGCTTCCTATAGATTTCTCATTCCTTGTCTGGCCTTTTGTGACTTTGGGTCACAAGAGAAAAAAAAAAAAAAACACAGCAAAACCTGTAACAAAAAAAGCAGTTCTTCCGCAATGTGGGTCCTTATCCTGATGCTAGGTTCACACCTGTGTTAGGGTTTCCTTTTGTCAGGTCCTCTTGGGGACCCGACGAACAGAAACCTAATCCGCTTAAAAAAAGCGTTTACCCATGGAAACCTGCGGACCCCATAGATTATAATGGGGTCTGCCAGGTTTCTGCCCGAAAAATGCAGCGAGAAGTTCTACTTGCACGGACACCGGGGGCAGATGTGAACCTAGCCTTAGGCTGAGGTCCCACGTTGCAGAAAAGTTTTGTTTTTTTTTGTTTTTTCTGTAGGTGTTTTTTTTTTTGTTTTTTTTTCATTGGTGCCATTATGGGGCAAGGAATAGTTGCCCAAAAAAAGGCAATTTGTGCACTTTTGTGTTTGTTTTTACATTATAGTTTTCACTTTCAAGATGTAATTTTTTTTTTTTAAGTTTTTTTGTTTTTTGTTTTTTTTCCAAGTATAAAACATCAAAAGTGTAGTAGATATCCCTTCAGCAAGGGATAAATATTTTTATATATTGGGAATTTTTGAACACTGGGATACCTAAAATGTATGTTTTTGTTTGTTTGATTTTTGATATGACTTAGGGGAAAGGGGGTAACTTAAAATTTTGAGTCTTATTTTTACACTCTACCCCAGCACAATGTGATGCAGGTTATACACTGACAAACCTGTGAGGCTTGGACAGACTCCAGGCTGTCACAGCAACAGATCTACTACCCCCTAATGACATTGGGGGGCAGCGATTGCTCCAGTATGGTTAATCCAATGCTGGGACTGATTAGATGCTGCAGTTGCATCTAAGTGGCAACCAACATGCATGGAGAGCGATCAGTTCCTCTTCTTACACCATGATGTACTATTACATCTGTCAAGAGGGTCTTGGATAATCCCTTTAAATAACTATGATCTGTTTCCCTATTACCCCCCCCCCCCCCCCGCAACGAGCTGTGCTGCAATCCAGACAGTCAGGACAAAGTGGTGCCCTTTTCTGAGGGGGAGGGGAGAAGGCGCGCACAACCCTATTTCTGCAACCCTCTTTAATGACCAAACTTGTAGTCTACAAGAAGTTTAATATAATCCAAAAGAACTTGATCATTTAGAATAGAAATCATCCTAACCTTTAAAAGGGGAAAAAAAAGTTCCCAGACCGACCTGATAGGAAGATTAAGTGGCCCTGATCTTGGATGTATCTGTTGCTTTTTAATAACCGGAATCCATTTAGCTAAACTAATTTAGACATTGTTTAATCTGCATGTCCTGAAAGGCTACCTGGCTGAGTGCATTTCCTAGGAACCCTATGTTATGCATGACAAGTTCAACCTTTTTGATTTTGCTTCTTAAGTGACTGTGGTTTACTATGTTTGTTAGTGTTGAAACCTATCAGGTTCACCTTATGTTAGTCTGTAAGTTCTTGAGGCTGGATACATTTACCCCATGGGATCCAATGACACAAATATGTACATGACTCTTCGGTGTCTTGGACAAAGAGTGTATATATAAAGGTCCATTAATTAGTAGACGTCCCAGCTCTCCAAGGTTTTTATTTCATTGTATGTTCCTAGACTTGATCATAAGCTTACAATATGTTTGTTGCACAAAGAGCAACCTGCAAAGACTACAGAGTTTCTTCTGTCAAAAAGACCTGTACGCTCTCTAAACCTGTCCATCTGGAAAATTCGCAGATTCCAAGACCAGACAGCAAAATGCTGTCCGTTTCATACAGTGGGAGCTTAAAGAGTGTGTTAAGTAGGTACCACTCTGACTGGGGAATAAACCAGGTCCATCAGGTTGATGTGGTGGAACTGCAGCGCATTCGGGATGTCAAGGTGGCCGCTCACGCGAGGAACATGGAGGAATTCCTCAAAATGCATGGGCTATCTTTGGATGACTGCACGGCACGTAAGACCGGCATGAGATACAGGTAAGTCCTCTTTACTATTGAAAAACTTCCCATTACCAAAGCATGGTAATTGGGCCAGATTCATACATGCTGCTTTTGAGATAAATATCTCTCTAGCTCTCTATCAGGTTATAAAGGCAAAAGTACAGGAAAGGTTTATATTACTTGTGTATCCCTTTATGGCTTTGAATTGCATCAGAAATAACATATGTAGTTTCGGTTTTTTGGTCGCTCATAACAGGGGTCCTATGCCCCCCATATGTGGTTGCTGTATATGGCTATATTTATAAGTCTTACAGAGACTAAATGCAAAAGCAGCACACATGCACAACCAATGCTCCACCCAAACTGAAGAGATGGGCTCCCTTTTCTCATGAAGGTTTGGTGGAATCCCTGGGAATCCTGTCGATTTTTAAGTTATGATTCTGTGAAAACTCCTTAAAAAAAAAAACACCCTCTCCACCATAAACAACAAGCACTGGTTTGTCATTTCTATTGATGTCAATAAAGTTAGTTGAGTTATGGCAATGGATTAACCTCCTTGTACTTTTTCCTTAATGAAAAAAAAAGTTGAAAACATTTTACAAGGTGACATTTGCAGTAAGGTCGGAAGAAATATATAACTTTTTTGTCGTTTTTTTAACTTTATATTTTAATATTGGACTTTAAAATAAAATGTAGTAGTATTAAGGGTTTTTTTAAAAAAAAAATACTATTAAAATTGAAATAACTCAAAATATAATCTCACTTCTATTTTCTTTAAAAAATGGAGATTACATCCAAGCATGAAATTTCATGTTTGGAGTGCAGAATTCATTTGATGCCAAAATGTATTTTTCTTGGTTTACATCGTGATACTTTAAATTTTATTAACCCTTTGTAAATGTTACTGAGGTAGTCCTCATCTATTACATTGTTTCCCAACCTTTTTGGACTCTGGACATCCCTGGAAAAAAAAATTTCATGGGGTGCCCCCCTGTACCAAATAATTCTTGCCAAAAGAAAAAACAAAGCAGTTTTGATGTGCATCACAACTGCACCCTCAAAGCTACATGATCCCAGCACATATCAAAATTCAACCTTTGACATCACGTTGCTCCTATGGCCCCCACTTAATATCATACTCTCAAGTTGGCCCCAGACACCTAGTAATGCTCCCCAGCCATATAATAATGGCCCCTAGGCTCCTAACAGTACTCCAGCACGTAGTAATGTCCCCCTGTGGTCCCTAGATTCCTAGGAATACCAGTCACATACTAATGCTCCCTAGTGGTTCCTAGGCACCTAATAATACCCCTAATAATACTCCATGCACTTGATGGTGCTCCCTAGTGGCCCCTAGGTAAGTAGTAATGTCCTCCATTGGCCCCTAGGCAAGTAGTAGTACTCTCCAGTGGCCTCCAGGATGCCAATGTAGTTGTAGAGGGCATGCGGCCATTTCCCCTCCGGATTGCTGACACCCCTTACGTGTTTCAACGGCACCCTGGTTGGGAATCCACAGATCTATGGACTATAACTGACATTGCAACAAGCTTCAGTCCTCCAGTTCCCTTCAGACGCAGGACTAGATTCCAGCTGGACAAATCCACACCCAATTTGTTACAACAAAAGCTGACTGGTACTTGGACCATGAAAAACCCAAAGAGGATATACTGGGGGTCTGTGTAGTCTCTATAATTAAAAAAAAATATATATATATTTTTTTATATATATTATGTACACACACTAATTTTGTGTCACTACTTGCACTATTTAGCTGGTGTTCTGTGCCTCTGTAAGTGATAGGGGCCTCATTAATCACATATTGGTTATTTAAGGAAACCTCAGGTTACATAAATAATGTGGTAGTGCAATATATATGAGGGTGTCTTTGTTCTCCACATATAGAGGCCATAATGTTTTACTGCTGCTCCTCCAGTGTAAATGATAGATTTGCCCTTTTGTAAACCTGCACTTGGACACTAGGGAATTGCTTTTTATGCAGTTGTCTAATATAAATCTATAACCAGTGTCATTACTTTAGTCTAGTTTGTCAGTTTATAGTAGAGTGTAGGTACTATGAAACTGACTTAAAGGGCTTGTCAGAGATGAAAAGCAACCTCTTTAAATTACACCAGATCTATCATTGTGGCTGATGCTGAATGAAAAATCTGATTTATCTTTACACTGTCCAGTGTCCTGAGCATGAACCGAATGACAGGATCTGCCCAGGGGCAACTAACAGCAATGATTGCTTGGGATGGTGAGAGCTAGAGAAAATATTTCAACTGCTCTAGAGTCAGTGGAGTGGCGCCTATGGAAGGGTGCAGAGAGTTGGGGTTGGGGTTAAGATATGAAAGGTGTGTGTGAAAAGTTTTTAGTATAAAATTCTTGAGTAAAGTAAGCCAACTAATAGATGTGTGGTTTATCATCCACTGGGACATAGTATTCAGCTTGACCTGGCCTGAAATGGCTAACAGGAAGCAATTGACTGCATTTAAAAGCAAGTAATTGCAGATCAGGTAGACTTTAGGTAAAGGGCATGTTCAAATAGCAGAAACCACATTCCCACAGCAGATTTGCAGTTTAGACACGCGTATTCTCTATTTAATGCACAGACATGCAGAATCCACTTCAGTATGTCACTAACTGATGCTGAACAAATTTCTCTCACGAGTGCCAACATTGATTTACATTGAAAACAAAGTGATGTGATTTTGGCATGGAACGTGTGATGGAATGCACATGTAACATCCACCATGTAAACATACCCTAGGATTGACATTTAAAATTCCTCCTTGTGATTTTCAGTGACACCAGAGCACGTTACAGGTAACCTTACACGAGTGTGGTCTTATGTCAGGAAGATGGGTATAATCCGGTTTCCTGTAGAAAGAGTATGTGCTAAAATATGGTTCTAGTGGCTTCACTAAGCTGAAATACAGGGATCATATAAGCAAAAATCCTAGGGTGCCCCTGGTGAGTTTTTAATTAACTCACAATCACAAGCCTGAATACAGCTCTGGAGGGTTTTTCCATTCATGTTCCCCCTTAATCCCCAGAATAGTTAAAATCCTCTTTAGGCTAAGGCCCAAATAGCGGCCTGCAGCAAAAAAGCGCTGAAGGAAAAGACATTGTGGTTTTTCCCGCAGTGCTTTTCACATAAAGTCCGCAGAGCTTTGCTAGAATCCCATCCACTTTGTAGTGACTGTAAAAAAAAAAAAAAAAAAAAAAAAAAAAAACACTTTTTTTTTTTTTTTCCACCTTTTCTGACCAGGTGCTAGGTAAGACTTATATCTCAGCCCCTCTTATTTTAATCTGTGTTGCAGTTTCTATACAATGGCTGGTCAGGATATGGAGCTATGGAAAATGTTTTTCAACAGTCTCCTTTGATCAGTAAATTGGGGCAGGAGAGGGAAGCACAAAGTAAAACTAAATGAATTTCAAGTCTACGTAATATAGTGTTTTGTTTTTTTTGTTTTTGTTTGTTTGTTTTTTTTTACAGTTCTCTATAATCCCACCAGAGGGCAGCATGTACACATCAGTGAATCAGTTGACTCTTAGACCTGATAAATGGATACTGATAAGTTATATAGGATAGGTCATCAGTATTAGATCGTTGGGGGGTCCACGCAATCAGCTGATTTGGCACAGTACACTGTAAAAGTGGCATCAGGGAACTGCAGTTCTTCTCCCATTACTCAAATAGGAGCAGAGCTGCTTCTGGCCGTATACCTTTTTATATACGGCTCATGGCGGCCGAATCAGCTGATCGTGCAGGATCCAGATATCTGACCCCAACGATCTGATACTGATGATCTTTCCTATGGATAAGCTGTATACATTATGACTGGGTCTCTGACAACCCCTTTAACTTTCAGGCCGAGGCCACATGTTATGGAAAAGCTCTTTTGGTTATGGTGCAAAAAGAACCAAATCAAAATCTGCAACAAAACACAGATTTTCTACTATGTGTGGCTTTAGCCTTTGGCTGGTTTTACAAGAAGCAGTAGTGTCATTTGGCCAATTACCATATACAGAACCATGTTCTATTGCATAGTGTCGGTCTTTTGCATTGCACTTATTGGCTGTGCACTTTTCACAGATAAGACTTGCTTCAAAAATGTGTGAACAAAAATAACACATTTCAAAAACAGACAAAATTGATGTGGTTTTGCCACATAATTGACCATGAGGCACTCTACAGTATGTGCTAGCCCATCCTTATACAAGTAAAAGCAGTGGCAAAATCTTGAAAATATTCTGTGTGCTGATACACAATATGGTGGTTATAGTATGTTTATAGCTCATGCAGGACCTCACTTTTTTTTTTTTTTTTTTTTTTTTTTTTTTCACTTCCAAATAGACCTTTTATTACAAAAAAAAATAGTGCAGCTAGACCTAAAGATCTTTGTAAGTCCCATGGATGTGCTGTGTGGCAGCATAGTAGACTGGCTGTGCATTTATAGTACAGTCCCTATTGTTATATATGTGCCCCTGTACTAGGTCCATGCTGGTGTATCCGCCACGGTATATCATATACGTACCAACATTTGTTTCTGGTTCTCTAGGAGGTGGGAGAGTGTGGTGCAGCTATGGCCCCTTTCCAGCAGACCACGTTGCATTTTATGACCCCAATCCATTTTACACACTTTGTACTGCCTCCAAAATATATTTGGATGGATAAGGGGATAAGTAGTGATAGTGGGAAAATCCCATTGAATGTATATTTAGTACAATGAGCTGTAACTTTTGTAGTAAATATATTTGGGATTGCTTGTGATATCAGTGATCTCGTGTGTGTGTGTGTGTGTGTGTGTGTGTGTGTGTGTGTGTGTGTGTGTGTGTGTGTGTGTTTTTTTTTTTTTCCTCTTTCTGGTTTGAAGGTTCCCCATTTAGGTCCCCATTTAAACTTTCTGGCAAAAATTGAGACAAATGTTTTTGTTGGAATATTGTACAACTTTTCATTAGATTTCTGCATCAATTCCTCATTATTTTTTTTTTTTGGATCTGCTTGCTGTCATTCGTTCTGCTTACTTCCAGTAGATAAAAATCAGTCCATGGTCATGTGATGTACAGTCCATGGTCATGTGATAAGACACAGGTACACAGCTCGTTACTAGGCAGATGTCTGATTACTGTGCTGTGGCTATAACGAGCTGTGTACATCACATGACCATGGAGTGATTTTTCTCCACTAGAAGTAAGCAGAATGAATGACAGCAAGCAGAGATCTAGAAAACCATGAAAAATGCAGAACTTTACATTACTGGCCATAACATTTATCTGAAAACTGACAGTCCTTTAATATATTTCATCTTTTAAACATGTTGCAGATATATAATCTAAATATAAAGTGGCCACTTTGTGAATTCTTGCAAATCCTGCAAAGAATTAACATGTTACCCCCTCCCCCAGCATATTCAACTGCCACCACCATGTTACAGAGCACATTGCAGTAATAAATATATCTGTTAGGTATGTCACTTTTGTAGATTTGAAGAAAAACTACTTTGAAATGTTATGCAAATGAGGTAGTTGGTGCATTGGGGGCGGATCTTTAGACCTGAGAGCACTTGCTACTCAAGTAGGATGGCTGATATAGCAGTTTAAGGATTAGTTCCTAATACATTGGGAACACAGGCAGAAGATGGTAGAGTTCTGAGTGGCAATAGCATTGCTCCAGGGTGTCCTTCATAACACTACAAAGTTGTTTTTCTCCAAATCTACAAAAGTGACATGCATAGCAAAGGTATATTGTTTATCATTGTAATATGCTCCATAACATGGTGGAGACAGCTAAATATGCTTGGGGGAGCAAGTAGACTCAAATTTTAAAGGACTAAATAAAATATTGCAAAGTAATTGACTACTGTAACTCCTTACTAATCGGTCTTCCCCTAACTAAACTCTCCCCTCTACAATCTATACTGAATGCGGCGGCCAGGCTCATCTATCAGTCTAGACGCTACAGCGATGCCTCTGGTCTGTGCCGGACACTACATTGGCTGCCTATTCAATACAGAATACAATATAAAGTTATCACCCTCATCCACAAGGCTCTCCATAATGCTGCACCTCCATACATTTCCTCCCTTATCTCTGTCTATCACCCAACCCGTGCTCTCCGTTCACTCCGTGACCTAAGACTAACATCCTCTATTATCAGAACCTCCCACGCTCGTATACAAGACTTCTCCTGAGTTGTACCACTTCTCTGGAATGCTCTATCCTGGACTATTAGATTAACCCCCAATTTCCACAGCTTCAAGTGCAAACTAAAGGCATATCTTTTCAGACAGGCCTATCACAACTCCTAATGTAAACCCTTCTGTAGTTAGAATTCCTAAAACTAACCCTCCTCTGATCACGCTCCCACATTACCTCACAAGATATGATGCCGTATTGGACCTTAACTTTATATGTCCAGGCACCATCTGCACGTTAAAAGACACGACTGGTGACGGCTCATACAGCTTTATATATGTGTAGTGGAAGTAACCTCTATCACATAAACAGCTGGGCCACTGTATAAGCAATGCTACCTACGATACCGCCCCTGCTACCTCTGGTCACCCCCTCTACCTCATAGATTGTAAGCTCTTGAGAGCTGGGCCCTCAATCCCATTGTGTGAATTGAATATTTCTCTGTAATGTATCTTTTGGTCTGTACTTACCCTACAGTTTGTAAAGTGCTGCAGAATATGTTGACATTATATAAATTAAAATGTATTATTAAAGATGGACAATGATAGCAGATGGCCCCTAGTGGTAGAAGTGTGTTTGTGAATAGATTGTTATACCATGCTCCTGACAGTAGATGGCAATGCAAGTCTAACATTATAATTTATCACCTAATCAAGTGTACAATCTCTTTCCTCTTACCTTGTTGTGAAGAATATCGCCTCGCCCAGCCGCCTGGCACGCCTGCGATCAAACTTCTTTCTTAACCTCCCACTCTCACACACCGTGAGTGGACCGGGTCATAGGATAAAAACGAAACGAGCGATATAAATTTTATATGTTTAATAACCCAAGTGGGTCGGTATGAATTAATAGCATATACAGAAATATACAATATTAATATGATCAAGCATAAACATACAAGCAAAAGGGCAATGATACAATACACCAAAATAATAGGAAATAAAGATTAGAAAAAATACCTGAGCACACAGCTTTGTCCTAGCTGTCTCTCTTCCATGCTCAACACAATAGACTCTTAGTCCGTTTCTCTAGGCCACAGCAGAGTTTTGGGCCTAGGGCGCAAGCTTAAGCAAGTTGCATAAAACAATCCTTCTACATGTTGTCCAGAACAAGTGAAAGGCTTCAGGCCTCACTGCTAGGCCCTCAATGCATTCCTCAGTAGGGCAAGCTCTCTCCTCTTCTCCCAGATCAGAGTTCCTTACTGCCTCTTTGCTGAATGACCCCAGAATCCAGGTCTGCCCACAGCATATGGCTAGTGCTCCACCCACCCCTTGCACCCAGGCAGCCCCCCTTCTCCCACCTTTGCAGAACCCTCGGAGAGAAGGGTGAAGTTAAGGCTTGCTATCCCCCATCCCATCTGGCCAGGGATAATAAAAGTGCCTGGCTATAGCAAGCCATCTGCAATGAACACACATAAAACCAGTGAAGCCTATCGTCCAGCAATATGGACTCAACTAAAGCACCGCATTCCAAGTGGGGGAAGGACTGACCTAAGCAAGTAAAACACACTTCCAAGAAAGATAGATATAAAACTGAGGGTCGGTTCATCACACCTGTATTGCCCTGATTGGGCATCTTTACATTTGCTGTAATAAGACTGATCACCAGAGACGTCCTTGAGAGAACAAGCTACATGGCTCTCCAAGATTACTGGGCAGCTTGCAGATATTTAAGTTTTTTTATATAACTGCCTTTTTGAAGAACGGGAAAGGAAAAAAATTCAGATTATGGGTTTGGGTAAAGGTATAGAAATAAAGAAATGGCAGTGTGTTATTACAAAGCTTCTGTACTAAACTATACAAACTTTTCAGACCCCTAATGTCTTTAGTGGGAAGTATTACTGTCCTATTTTTAGTAGTATAATGTTGTACCGTGTTAGCCATTGAAAGTAGTGGAAGAGTGAAGAAATCAGGTGATACCTTTTAGAGGCTGAGTATATTTATAAGTAAGCTTTCAGGAGTACTCGCTCCCTTCATCAGACATGGTGTGATACAAGAACTGAAAATTCACAGATTTTTATACACATGGTTTTCAAAGCATTTTGGATTCTTTAAAAATGCAATCTAAGTAGAGAAGTTATTTACAACAGGTCAAAAAAACAGTCTGGAAACTTGTGGTGCGTGACGGAGGGATCAGTAATTCTTGCTGTTATCTGTTTGCTATCAGGAGGTGATTTGTGTCCCTCACAGGTCATACATAGTGTGATTTGAAGCTGGCATGAATATTGAGTTCAGTTCATGGTTCATGCATAGTGTGACATGAAGCTGGCATGAATATTAAGTCCAAATTGCAGAGTTTGAAATTTTTGCATAAATTTATACTCCCATTCTTTTCTTTTCTCCTGTGTCTTAAAATGTCCCATTAAAACCACAACCCGCAAATCTTCAATAGAGTGGTTTTCTCCGGAGAAATGTGCGGCCACTGGGAGATCGGTTCTGCTGTTATTAATGGTGGATCTGTGTGAGTTCATTCGTTGACTGAGTCTCTGCCCTGTTTCCCCCACATAGAGGCCTGTGGTGGGACATTGCACACACATTATGAGGTACACCACATTGGAAGACCTGCAGGAAAATGTCCCCCTAATTCTGTGCACCTGTTGTGACTGTGGGATAGGTACACTGTCAGCGGTGTGGATGTGCTTGCAGGTCATGCACCTTTTATGTAGGCAAGGTGAGGTGCCATTTTCAGTTGGGGCCTTCAGGGCACTCCGGACGATAATGCGCCTCAGGTTTTAAGACACAGGAGAAAAGAAAAGAAATGGAGTACAAATTTATGCAAAAATTTCAAACTCTGCAATTTGGACTTAATATTCATGCCAGCTTCATGTCACACTATGTTTGAACCATGAACTGAACTCAATATTCATGCCAGCTTCAAATCACACTATGTGTGACCTGTGAGGGTCACAAATCACCTCCTGATAGCAAACAGATAACAGCAAGAATTACTGATCCCTCCGTCACGCACCACAAGTTTCCAGACTGTTTTTTTGACCTGTTGTAAATAACTTCTCTACTTAGATTGCAATTTTTTTTAAGGACTCTAAAATGCTTTGAAAACCATGTGTATAAAAATCTGTTAATTTTCAGTTCTTGTATCACACCATGTCTGATGAAGGGAGCGAGTACTCCTGAAAGCTTACTTATAAATATACTCAGTTAGCCTCTAAAAGGTATGTCCTATTTTTATGCATAGGAGCAGTATTATAGTAGCTATATTACTTAACATAATGGGGCATCGGGGCAGTATTATGGTCTTTGAGATATATTCTTTGAGAGTTATTATAGTACTTATATTCTTGTACATAGCAGCAGTATTGTAGTAAATTGGGCTGTATTATAGTAGCTATATTTTTGTACATGTGGCAGTAATATAGTTATTGGATATAAGAGCAGTATTGTAGTAGTTACATTCTTGCAAATGTAGTATAATATTTATATTCTTATACATAGGGGGAAGTATTTTATTGTACCTATATTCTTCTTGTACATGAACCAGTATATGGTAATTATTTTCTTATTGCGGTAGTAATATACTTGTATATAAGAGGCAGTACTGTAGTAATTTTCCTGTAGGGGGCTGTATTTTAGTAGTTATGTTCTTCTACACAGGGTCACCTTTACAGTAGTTATATGCTTGTACATATGAGCAGTATTGTAGTTATACTCTTGTAAATAGGGGCAATATTATAAGTTATATTCTTATACATAGGGTGCAGTATTATAGTACCTATTTTCTTGTATACGGTAATTATAATGTTTATAGGAGCAGTATTGTAGTGGTGATATACTTGTACGTAAGAGACAGTATTATAGTATTTTCCCATAGTGGGCTGTATTTTTGTAGTCATGTTCTTGTATACAGGGTCACTATTATAGTAGTTATATTGTAGTACATAGGAGCAGTATTATAGTGGTTATCTAGTACTAAATCCTTAATGGTCTATTACAGACTGTGGGTTTCTGGGATTTTGCGCACCTCGGTGAACAAAACTCTTACCATTCTGCTCTTGTACTGCAGTTGAAAGGAACAGCCATGTTTTATGCCTGACAGTGGAGAAAAAGTACTTGGCACAACATTAAACTGGTGGTAATGGTAACTCGGAGCAGAGGGACAGCTGGCTTGCCATTAATTTTGCATGTCTCTCAAGAATGTAGCGCAATGAGCACATCAATAATGCAGGATATTTTGTATTAGATTTTTGATTGACTTGGAGGCTTTCAGAATTGAGTCTGGTTGTTATCATGGAAATAAGGAGTAGGTTTATGAAATACATCAGGTGTTATCTGACCCTGCAGCTTTACAACAGTAAAGTAAATTCAGCTGGTGTTTTTGTATATACTTAAGACATTTATAACCTATCCACAGGCATATCTGCCCTCAGGGACCACCAGGTTTCATGAGAATTGTGGTCCCTTGATCCCAATTTGGCAAGCCATAGTGGCTGAATATAGAAGCTGAGAATGGTGTAGACAGGGGCCCATGCTTGTCCTAACCTAGTAAAGTTTAGGAGAAACTATTAGCCTAAAGTGTCATTCCCCACTGCGGAAACAGTGGTAAAGAAAAAAAAAAAAAGAAAAACAGCGTTTTATAGTCCAAGTAAAGTGACTTTTTTTTATTTAATCTCATCCTCACATTTTAGAAAAAAAAAGTGCTGTCCTCCCTATAAGTGATGTGCACAGAAATGGTACTGCCTCTCTGTACATATAGGTGTAGCTAATACTGCTTCCCTATACATGATATAGGTGTAGATAACAATGCCTCCCTGTACATGATATACAGTGGGTACGGAAAGTATTCAGACCCCTTTAAATTTTTCACATTTTCATTGAAGCCATTTTGCTAAAAGCAAAAAAGTTAATTTTATTTCTCACTAATGTACACTCAGCACCCCATCTTGACAGAAAAAAACAGAAATGTAGATATTTTTGCAAATGTATTAAGAAAAACTGAAATATCACATGGTCATAAGTATTCAGACCCTTTGCTGTGACACTCATATTTAACTCACATGCTGTCCATTTCCTTCTGATCCTCCTTGAGATGGTTCTACTTCTTCATTGGAGTCCAGCTGTGTTTAATTAAACTCGTTGGACTTGATTAGGAAAGGCACACACCTGTCTATATAAGACCTCACAGCTCACAATGCATGTCAGAGCAAATGAGAATCATGAGGTCAAAGGAACTGCCCAAAGAGCTCAGACAGAATTGTGGCAAGGCACAGATTTGGCCAAGGTTACAAAAGAATTTCGGCAGCACTCAAGGTTCCTAAGGGCAAAGTGGCCTCCATAATCCTTAAATGGAAGAAGTTTGGGTCGACCAGAACTCTTCCTAGACCTGGCCATCTGCCAAACTGAGCAATCGTGGGAGAAGGGCCTTGGTGAGAGGGGTAAAGAACCCAAAGATCACTGTGGCTGTGCTCCAGAGATGCAGTAGGGAGAAAGTTCCACAAAGTCAACTATCACTGCAGCCCTCCACCAGTCGGGGCTTTATGGCAGAGTGGCCCGAAGGAAGCCTCTCCTCAGTGTAAGACATATGAAAGGCCGCATAGTTTGCCAAAAAACACATGAAGGACTCTGACTCCGACTATGAGAAATAAGGTTCTCTGGTCTGATGAGACGAAGACTGAACTTTTTGGCATTAATTCTAAGCGGTATGTGTGGAGAAAACCAGGCACTGCTCATCACCTGCCCAATACAATCCCAACAGCGAAACATGGTGGTGGCAGCATCATGCTATGGGGGTATTTTTCAGCTGTAGGGACAGGATGACTAGTTGCAATTGAAGGAAAGATGAATTTGGCCAAGTACAGAGATATCCTGGAAGAAAACCTCTTCCAGAGTGCTCTGGACCGAAGATTCACCTTCCAACAAGACAATGACCCTAAGCACACAGCTAAAATAACAAAGGAGCGGCTTCGGAACAACTGTGACCATTCTTGAGTGGCCCAGCCAGAGCCGTGACCTCAACCCAATTGAGCATCTCTGGAGAGACCTGAAAATGGCTGTCCACCAACGTTCACCATCCAACCTGACAGAACTGGAGAGGATCTGCAAGGAAGAATGGCAGAGGATCCCCAAATCCAGATGTGAAAAACTTGTTGCATCATTCCCAAGAAGACTCATGGCTGTACTAGCTCAAAAGGAAGGGGCTTCTACTCAATACTGAGCAAAGGGTCTGAATACTTATGACCATGTGATTTCAGTTCTTTTTTAATAAATTTTAAAAAAATCTACATTTCAGGTTTTTTGTTTTTTTTTGTCAAGATGAGGTGCTGAGTGTACATTAATGAAAAATAAAATGAACTCTTTTGCTTTTAGCAAATGGCTGCAATGAAAGAGTGAAAAGTTTAAAGGGGTCTGAATACTTTCCGTACCCACTGTAGGTGTAGATAATACTGTCTCCCTGTAATTGATGTAGATGCAGATAGTACTACCTCCCTGTCACTTTTGTCAGCACAGATAGTGTTGCCTCCCTCTCTCTTGTATAGTGGCTTATGGGCGGGACCCCTAATAAGGCATGTATTTAATACTTTATCAGTATTTGATCTTTCATTTTTTTTTTTTTTTTTTTTTTTTTTTTATTCATATATCCTTATCCTTATCCTCCTTACCTCTCGCCACACCCTCAGCCTTCACTGGAAGACAATAAGAGAGAAATATTTAAAAATAAATAAAAATTAGCTTTTGCTAACTTTACCCCTAGCAATATTCTGTCTTATTCAGATATCTGTGGATCAGATTTTCTTCAAAAATAACCTGTGGTTTTTGCAACTCCAAAAAACCGATTCATAGATCTGGTCCAGTTCCCATGTACCATTTACTTCTGGACATAACAAATTGGGTGCTGTGTGTGTTCTTGCACTAAGTAATATCTGACTGCAAAGTTAAGATGTGCTTTATGCATTTTTAAGGTTGATACATTAAAACATCAGGCATATAATATTGATCTTAAAAATGTATTCCCATCTCATAAAGTGGTGGCATGTCACGATGATCTGTCATCACTTTTAGTGGTCTGACCTTTGGACCCCCACCATTCCTGAGAATGAGGGCGTCGTAGTGCTGATTTAGTATTCTGCCCCCCCACCAAGAATTCATTAGTTTTAGTTGTCTTTCTCATTTCACATTATTTTAGAAGATGTCACATTGAGGTTTTAGATTCCATAAAACTGCTATATGTGCCCCCATTAATATTGAGAACATAGATTGTCACCTGACTTGGCTGACAATGTGCATCTGCAGCAGTTTCCGAGCATTGCTAGGTATTGATTTTCTCAAGAAATCCATTCTGCTTTATGTACAGTAATTTTTTTTTTTCCTTCCCAGAAATTGCTCTTAATGTTGTCTTCAAGAATTGCACAGATGACTATTTGTTGTTTTTATGTGGGTGTCTGCGATTTACATTGTACATGCTTTGCACATATATTTGTACATTAGGGTATGTTCACATAGTAGCAAGAAAATGGTCCTGATATGTCTCCCATTGTTTTCAATGTTTTTTCCTTTAGAAGTTTAGAATTAGAAGTTAGACGGGGGAGAGAGGGGATTTAGTTTAGGGAATAATTTTCAATTTATCCCGGACAAGAAGGAGTTGTTGGAATCAAATAAAACTTTTCTATGTGTGAATGTCTTGATGATGATTTATGTAAGTGATCACAATATTAGAGCTAAAGGATAACTGTACAACTCAGAGGCTGTAGTACCCTATTAGGTGGCATCTAGACTGGATACAAGATTCAATACGGATGGGCATGAAGGCATACATGTTCCATATGGTGTCCTGCAACACATTTGCCCACATATGTTGCAGCTGTGCCTGGAGATTCTGTATACTTGTAGGTTCCTAAAGTTGGTGTCCCAGCTGTTCCCATAAATGTTCACAAATCGAACCAGCTGTCTACTGAGCAGGCCAAGAAAGACATTCCTGGGAAATCCTTGTATGTGGGGAAACCATTATTCTGATGCAAAATGCCAGTTGAAAATGCTACCATGAGGGAACACACATGCCCGCTAAGCTGTTAGTGTCCCTTATATCGCTACTAGGGGTGACCAGGCCCTGTATGCGGTGGCTTCCCAGGTCATCACACCATCAGTTGGGACAGTGTGTCACTCCACAGCAAAGCCAAGATTGAAGCGCTCACCACAAGTTCTCCATTCTCAAACTGACCATAGTCTGATCCCAAACAAAACTTAGATTCTTCCCTAAATACCATGTGGTTCCAGTCCATGGCAGTTAAGATTTCTCATTCATAAAACCACTGCAAATGAAGACGACCACAAATGGCTGAACATGTAATGGGCACCATGACACCAGTTTTCTTTCGCTAAGTAACTGGAAATGGTCCAGGCAATGACAAGAGTGCGTAAAGAAGGTACAGTTTGTGTTTGGATGGTGGGCAAGGAAACTGTGGGAGCTGCTTGTGGTTATCAGTGGATCAAGCTCTACTGGTGGTCTCTCTGCACCATCCAAAGCCTGTTTGCTGTGTGTGTGCGTATCCTTACAAAACAACTGCTCCTAGGTCAGAACGGCCTAGATACAGGTGCAGCTCAATAAATTAGAATATCTTTGAAATGTTTTTCTTTTAGTAATTAATTTTAAAAAGTGACCTCCTATATTTTCTAGATTCTTTACACACAGAGTGTTCTATGTCAAGTGTTTTATTTCTGTAAATGTTGATTATGGATTACAGGTAATGAAAACCAAAATTTAAGAAAATTAGAATAATGTAAAAAAGTTCAGTGTTGTAAATTGTGTGTCACCTGCCAAGGTTTCCTAAGTCTTTAAATGGTCCCTCAGTCTGGCTCAGTAGGACACACAATCATGGAAGACGCTGATTATGAATTGTATTACTGAATCACTGAAATGAATGAACATGTCAAAGATATTCTAATTTATTGAGATGCACCTGTAGTAGGCAGTTCATCAAAACAACCTTCCGGCTTTCCTCAGTCCAATTATGAGCTGCCTCATGTGTCAGAGGCATGTTTAGCGGTAATCAAGAGGTACACTACCCAAAAGTAGCCTCTGAAAGCCTTTTTATAGGGTAGCAGGGGAAGCACTCTGATACCCTCTTGTGGCAAGACCCAGTGTCTAATCAAACCACACCTGTAATCACTTGCATATCTTCCTGATACATAACTGCTTGTCAGGTTTTGCAGCAATCCGTCATTTGTCAGATTCTGTCTTTTTTTTTTTTTTTTTTTTTTTTTTTCCACTGAGTGTGTATATCAAGGTATAATCTTTTTACATAACAGTATAATAGTAGTTGTTTGTTTGTACACAGGGGACAGTATCATAGTAGTTGTATTCTTCCTGGAAGGCAGTATTATAGTATTTGTATATAGCTATATTCTTTTTACATAGGGAGCAGTATTGTAGTATTTGTATTCCTGTATAATGGGGAACAGGTATATATTAGGTATATTCTTGTACGTACATATGAAATCTACCAGAGTAAAAAAAAAAAGCAGAAACAAGCACTCCCTGTGTGGAACCTATGATGGATCTCAGTGACCCAATGTAAGCCCCTAGATCTGATGGGGTGTAAAGACACAAGTACTGTAACAGCATATGTAATGAGAGAAGACAGCATTCACTGGTACACTGCGCCTGGAAACTCCATGGCAAATTTCAGGGAGAACGCTTGTGGCTCAGAAAAAGCAACCAGGCTCCACGTGCCTCACGATAAGTTGGTATTTTGAAAGATCATCAGACAATATATCTTTCAATTGTTTGGCACAGAACGGCAGACCCCTTCATCATTTCAATGGACCTATAACCATAACGATAAATCTTGTCCATACATACCTATAGTGTACACCTGTAATATGTGTAGTGATGCTTATGATCACTAGGGGGCAGTGGTTCATTTGTGTAGTTTAATGCATTTAGTGCTTGATGATTTGATAACTGTAGTTATGTATTTAGTTTTATGATTTGCCAGCTTTTCTTAGAAGCTGTCTCATTTCTCTTTATCTCAAGCCAAAGAGGAGGCATTGATTAAAATGGACAGCGATCAGACCCTGCCAGCTAGTAACAGAGTATTGTGAAACGTACAATATTCAATTATAGTGACTGGTGTTTTACCTAATAAAATTATTTTACTGGGTTTCTGATGATCCATATATACTCCATATTTTTGGCCTTCAGTTACCAGAATCTCTAAGGAATGTATTTTGGTAGTGTTAATTCAGTCCTATGTGGAGGTGGGCTGTACAGGCACAGTAATGCTGTGAATGACAAGTACGTCTGTGGGTCCTTCTTAGAAAAACTCTTCTGACTCTTAACACTTCATTGGCTTTGTTATAACTCTTTATTGGCCATTTAATAGTAACAAGATCTAGAATCCGTCAGCAAGCTGCTATTGTCGGATATTTCATTCTGTAGGTGTCTATTAGTATTGCTATTGAGATGTCAAAGTGCCTTCCATAAAAGCACCATCATAGTCGCCTCCATTAACTGTTAGGAGAGCGCTTCACTTCCACAGCCGTATTATTCAATGATGATTAAAGTATCGTTGTAAATGCATATGCATGAGGCTCCGCTTAGTGATGCTTTGTGGGAGAATTGTCTGCTTTGTCTATTTCAGGACATTCCCAGGCGATCCATGAGAGGTTGCAAGTGTGTGTGTGTATATATAGTGTTTTATAGAGGAGTGTGTGTGTGTGTGTGTGTGTGTGTGTGTGTGTGTGTGTGTGTGTTCGTTCGTTCGTTATACAATGTGATACAGTATTGGGTTACATTCACACTGCTGTTGTTAATGTCAGTTGCTGTCATTCGTCATAGGATGACTGCAATGGACATAACTCTAGTAGAGTTATGGACACAGATGGAGCCCCTTTTGCTTGTGTCCGTTCCCATTGACTCTAATGTAGACAACATGACGGATGTTTTCTTCCGTCACGTTTGTTTACTTGTCACAGAAAAAAAAAATCCTGCATTTTTACATTGGGGTGAACAGACTGCCACCCCACAGGGGTTATTTAATATTAATCTGTCGTTTAATGTGGTTGCTGTCCTTGTGACGAATGGGAGCGACAGACATTAAATATTGGTAGTGTGAATCTAGCCTAATTATTTTGGCATGCTAATAGGCCCCTGTATAGTGGTACTATCGATGCCTTGTAGGGTATTATTTATGTACTATATGACCTTGATTGAAGGGAAGGTGCCATACCAGTTTTGGTAAACTATGCCTGCTCACACTGCACATTCCATGTCATACGTTGTAAGTAGCTATCGGATCCTCTCTTAATAGATGCTGTACTCCTTCTCTTACATATGCTAATGACAATTATCAGGAACCTAATGTACCCCTAGCCATTCCAGTAGTCTTGTGACTGATCCCTGTACATGCAAATTACATGTGTTTCAATTACACTAACCACGTGTAAGGGTCTGTTTACATATTATTTTTGACCCTAACATACAGTTATGCTTGAGTAGCCTGTCCCGAACTTGATATTAGAGACTACAGTATCACCTGTCTATATGGAGGTTGGGGGGAAATATGCCAATTATATTCTATGCCAGTATGTACCTGTCGTTTCAGAAGGGTCATGTTCCACAAGTGTTTTGTAGCAGAGTAGACCAGCAATGACATGGCGTGCTAATAAGCTGATTCCTATCAGTCATCTCTGCTGTGAACACGACCGTACCAGGTCACCGCTCATTTCCTGGACTAAGATTAGTGGGAGATCACATCTCTGTATGAATGTGCCTCACAAAATTAAAGGTCATTGTCCTTTAATTTCAAATAAGTTTACTCTGTTATTAAAGGGATATTCCAATAAGAAACATGTATCACCTTCTCACTGACCTAACATTGGTCACCAGTACTCTGAATAATGGTCTCAGTGGCAAACTTTTTGCCATGTTGGATACCGGCCTTCCTATAGGAAGCTATGATATATGGATACATATACTGTATTGGGACATTAGCCCTTTACACCTACAGGAACTTTTCTGATATCCCATTCTAAATCCATAAACCTTGATATGGAGATGTAGCGAAACCAACTCTCACTCCTCTAGGAAAGTTTTCTACCAGATTTTGGCATGTATGGGAATGTTTGCCCATTCATTCAGAACACTATTTTATCAGATCACACATTGATTCTATGTTGTACTACTACTGTTACTACTTTTATTAATTATACAATTCTAAGTGATATTTAAAATGTTATTCCTGGCTGGACAAGTCCTTTTAATAATTGTAAAGCTTGTGTGGATTTCTTTGTACATATGACCCCCAATCTCAGGACAAGTATGTACATTTGGCTTTGTCAGTCATTCATGTTAATTTCAATTATATACCTCCACATTCCTCTTGTCAAAGGAGCCTATCCCTACAAAGTCTGAGGCTGTGCAAATAGTGCTGACCGTGTCAATCGCACATTTCCTGGAGATGTAACAGAAGGACTGTATAATTAGGGCTGGACAATTAATCTCAAAATTTGCAAAATCGAGAGTCTGCTCAATTAATCAATGTGAACTTGCTCACATCAATTATTTCACATCCGTGCCATTCTGTCACTGGCTAAAGGATATGTCACGATCTGTACATTATCCAGTAAGGATTGCTGATATGTGAATAACCAAAACCCAAATTCAGTAACATATAAGTAGGGGTTGTGGCATGTAAAAGGGGAGTGTCCTAAGGTAATCCTTCATTAATTCTAATCGCGATAAAATGATCAATTAATCAATCATGATTGATTAACTCCTTCCCAGCCCACGCCACACTGTTAAATCAACCCTCAGCGCCGTAACAGTACTTATATTGTAATCAAAATAAACAAACTAGTTGGGTATCCCCATGTGTGTGTATAAGTCCACATGATCCAAAAATAGCGTTATTTATCCCATACGGTGAACGCCGTAAAAGAATGTATCCTGAAGCAGCAACAATAAAGTGATCAAAAAGTCATGTATACCAAATATAAAAGCTACAACTTTCCACTCAATTAAAATATTAATTTTGGAAAGCTGGGAAGGAAAATATAAGGTCCCTGAGCATTGTCCAAACTACCCTGCGTCCTTAAACGGGTTAAGGTCATAATTTCCTAGCACTATGTATAATGCAGTGCTCCATGGTCTATAAAGGTATTTATTAAAACAGGCCTTGGTTGAAGTGACTGGACATGATTTGTACAGAACAAGCAGTACTACACTTCATACAGGACACTGCACGTTTTACCTCTATTCCTACAGCAAAGTGTTGACAACTGAAGAACAGTCTGAAATTACACAGGGTGACATCTCTGTTCATGATCGTAACGAAACGCAGGATGGATCTGTCTACATGACAGTCATCCCTGTAAGTAATATGGAAGTCTGCAGCTTTCAGCACCAGTTATGGATCATGTCATGGAAGATGTTCGTAAGCCGACATGTAAGACAGGAGTAGGAGAGGACGGTTTCTAAACTGTTTTTTATTAATTTATTCAGGTATACATTGCATTTGTTGCTTACTTTGAAGAAGGTTTTTTGATTTATATTTTTTCTGTATTTCTGTTCTGCCATTTCTTACTGCATTACAAACAATTATTCTGCTTTACCAAACTCTAAAAGTAAGCGTGCCCAGTTACAGCAAGGGATATAATAATGTCTACTAAATTTTATGATTATCTAACATCTACTTCATCTCACTGTGTGTGTATATATGGAGATAGATAGATAGATAGATAGATAGATAGATAGAGTGTGTGTGTATGTATGTATGTATGTGTATATATAATATAAATATATATATATATATATATATATATATATATATATATATATATATATTACACACCTACACCAGACCAAAAGTTTGGACACACTTTCTCATTCCAAGAGTTTTCTGTATTTTCATGACTATAAAAATTGTAGATTCACACTGAAGGCATCAAAACTATGAATTAACACATGTGGAATTATATACTTAACAAAAAAGTGTGAAACAACTGAAAATAATGTCTTATATTCTAGGTTCTTCAAAGTAGCCACCTTTTGCTTTGATTACTGCTTTGCACACTCTTGGCATTCTCTTGATCAGCTTCAAGAGGTAGTCACCTAAAATGGTCTTCCAACAATCTTGAAGGAGTTCCCAGAGATGCTTAGCACTTGTTGGCCCTTTTGCCTTCACTCTGCGGTCCAGCTCACCCCAAACCATCTCGATTGGGTTCAGGTCTGGTGACTGTGGAGGCCAGGTCATCTGGCGTAGCACCCCATCACTCTCCTTCTTGGTCAGATAGCCCTTACACAGTCTGGAGGTGTGTTTGGGGTCATTGTCCTGTTGAAAAATAAATGATGGTCCAACTAAACGCAAACCGGATGGAATAGCATGCCGCTGCAAGATGCTGTGGTAACCATGCTGGTTCAGTATTCCTTCAATTTTGAATAAATCCCCAACAGTGTCACCAGCGAAGCACCATCACACCTCCTCCTCCATGCTTCATGGTGGGAACCAGGCATGTAGAGTCCATTCGTTCACCTTTTCTGCGTCGCACAAAGACACGGTGGTTGGAACCAAAGATCTCAAATTTGGACTCATCAGACCAAAGCACAGATTTCCACAGGTCTAATGTCCATTCCTTGTGTTCTTTAGCCCAAACAAGTCTCTTCTGCTTGTTGCCTGTCCTTAGCAGTGGTTTCCTAGCAGCTATTTTACCATGAAGGCCTGCTGCACACAGTCTCCTCTTAACAGTTGTTGTAGAGATGTGTCTGCTGCTAGAACTCTGTGTGGCATTGACCTGATCTCTAATCTGAGCTGCTGTTAACCTGCGATTTCTGAGGCTGGTGACTCGGATGAACTTCTCCTCCGCAGCAGAGGTGACTCTTGGTCTTCCTTTCCTGGGGCGGTCCTCATGTGAGCCAGTTTCTTTGTAGCGCTTGATGGTTTTGGCCACTGCACTTGGGGACACTTTCAAAGTTTTCCCAATTTTTCGGACTGACTGACC
Source organism: Leptodactylus fallax (assembly GCA_947044405.1). Lineage (NCBI taxonomy): Eukaryota > Metazoa > Chordata > Amphibia > Anura > Leptodactylidae > Leptodactylus > Leptodactylus fallax. The sequence goes on from CAMRHE010000025.1 coordinate 10,953,737, forward strand.
TTCATTTCTTAAAGTAATGATGGCCAGTCGTTTTTCTTTACTTAGCTGCTTTTTTTCTTGCCATAATACAAATTCTAACACTCCATTCAGTAGGACTATCAGCTGTGTATCCACCTGACTTCTGAACAACACAACTGATGGTCCCAACCCCATTTATAAGGCAAGAAATCCCACTTATTAAACCTGACAGGGCACACCTGTGAAGTGAAAACCATTTCAGGTGACTACCTCTTGAAGCTCATCAAGAGAATGCCAAGAGTGTGCAAAGCAGTAATCAAAGCAAAAGGTGGCTACTTTGAAGAACCTAGAATATAAGACATATTTTCATTTGTTTCACACTTTTTTGTTAAGTATATAATTCCACATGTGTTAATTCATAGCTTTGATGCCTTCAGTGTGAATCTACAATTTTTCTAGTCATGAAAATACAGAAAACTCTTGAAATGAGAAGGTGTGTCCAAACTTTTGGTCTGTACTGTGTGTATATATCAATCTGGAGCATATGTATCCTCCTATTATGTGTCCAGCCATCCATCTGTGTTGGTTTTTTTTTTTTTATATAGATAGATAGATAGATAGATAGATATATTTTATTTTTTTTATTTTTTATTTTTTTATTTATTTATTTTTTTTCCATCAAACTCATGAGGGGAATTTAAGACTCATAGATCTCTGAAGTGCACTGGAGTAAGAGTTGTACCTCTATGGCTGTCCGTGAGTTACAAAATTACGTTTTTGCCAACTAAGAGCTGTAATATTTTTGCGGAATATAATTTAATTTCTGACAGAAATCTCAGAATCTCATAAGCTTGTCCTGTCTGCTTTTCTCATCACTTTTAGGCCTCCCACCAATGGGCAAATATGGTCAGGCAGGGACATAGCAGGGTGCTTCTAGCAGCATAGACCACTATGATACAGGGATTCGGGGTCTGCAAGCCAGGTACAATCTGGGAAATGCGTCTAATTTATAGTCTGGATTTCCAGGCCACGTTGGCCCGTGTGCATGTGGCCTTAAACTGTAGTGAGAGAAGAATAAACTGCAAAATTTGTGCAAAAAATGGTGTAGATAGATAGATAGATAGATAGATAGGTGTGTGTGTGTGTGTATATATATGTGTGTATATATATACAGTCATATGAAAAAGTTTGGGCACCCCTATTAATCTTAATCATTTTTAGTTCTAAATATTTGGGTGTTTGCAACAGCCATTTCAATTTGATATATCTAATAACTGATGGACACAGTAATATTTCAGGATTGAAATGAGGTTTATTGTACTAACAGAAAATGTGCAATATACATTAAACCAAAATTTGACCAGTGCAAAAATTTGGGTACCCTTATCATTTTATTGATTTGAATACTCCTAACTACTTTTTACTGACTTACTGAAGCACAAAATTGGTTTTGTAACCTCACTGAGCTTTGAACTTCATAGCCAGGTGTATCCAATCATGAGAAAAGGTATTTAAGGTGGCCAATTGCAAGTTGTTCTCCTATTTGAATCTCCTCTGAAGAGTGGCATCATGGGCTCCTCAAAACAACTCTCAAATGATCTGAAAACAAAGATTGTTCAACATAGTTGTTCAGGGGAAGGATACAAAAAGTTGTCTCAGAGATTTAACCTGTCAGTTTCCACTGTGAGGAACATAGTAAGGAAATGGAAGACCACAGGGACAGTTCTTGTTAAGCCCAGAAGTGGCAGGCCAAGAAAAATATCAGAAAGGCAGAGAAGAAGAATGGTGAGAACAGTCAAGGACAATCCACAGACCACCTCCAAAGAGCTGCAGCATCATCTTGCTGCAGATGGTGTCACTGTGCATCGGTCAACAATACAGCACACTTTGCACAAGGAGAAGCTGTATGGGAGAGTGATGCGAAAGAAGCCGTTTCTGAAAGCACGCCACAAACAGAGTCACCTGAGGTATGCAAAAGCACATTTGGACAAGCCAGCTTCATTTTGGAAGAAGGTCCTGTGGACTGATGAAACAAAGATTGAGTTGTTTGGTCATACAAAAAGGCGTTATGCATGGCGTGAAAAAAACACAGCATTCCAAGAAAAACACTTGCTACCCACTGTAAAATTTGGTGGAGGTTCCATAATGCTTTGGGGCTGTGTGGCCAATGCCGGCACCGGGAATCTTGTTAAAGTTGAGGGTCGCATGGATTCAACTCAGTATCAGCAGATTCTTGAGAATAATGTACAAGAATCAGTGACAAATTTGAAGTTACGCCGGGGATGGATATTTCAGCAAGACAATGATCCAAAACACAGCTCCAAATCTACTCAGGCATTCATGCAGAGGAACAATTACAATGTTCTGGAATGGCCATCCCAGTCCCCAGACCTGAATATCATTGAACATCTGTGGGATAATTTGAAGCGGGCTGTCCATGCTCGGCGACCATCAAACTTAACTGAACTGGAATTGTTTTGTAAAGAGGAATGGTCAAAAATACCTTCATCCAGGATCCAGGAACTGATTAAAAGCTACAGGAAGCGACTAGAGGCTGTTATTTTTGCAAAAGGAGGATCTACTAAATATTAATGTCACTATTCTGTTGAGGTGCCCATACTTTTGCACCGGTCAAATTTTGGTTTAATGCATATTGCACATTTGCTGTTAGTACAATAAACCTCATTTCAATCCTGAAATATTACTGTGTCCATCAGTTATTAGATATATCAAATTGAAATGGCTGTTGCAAACACCCAAATATTTAGAACTAAAAATGATTAAGATTAATAGGGGTGCCCAAACTTTTTCATGAGACTGTGTGTGTGTGTGTTGTGTATATATATATATATATATATATATATATATATATATATATATATATCTCTCTCTTATTTGTCTATCCATCTTGCATCTCTCTCTCTCATATCTGGCATACATATGTTTGTTCATACATATTAATCAGTATTTTCTTATGCATGTTTTAAAATAAATATATTACATGCCGCTGTATTACTGGTGTCCTTCTTTTCATGGTGCTGGGATATTTGGAGGGGATCACTTGTGCGCCAGCAGGGTTACATGGTGGCAGGTGGTATCTTTAACAAACAGTAGCTATAAATGGCAGATGGGATAATTATCTCCGCCACCACTGACCTTTCTCAGACAACCTAAAAGATAACAAAATATTTGTTGCATCCAGCGTTGGCTCCATGAATATTTTTGGGGGTTAATCTGGTTGATACTCTTCCATGAATAATAGATCTCCTTTCTATTATTATCCTGCATAGATTTTTGGTATAGATTTGAATGACGATGGTTGGGGTGAGAGAGTCTGCAGATATGCAGGCCATTATTCGATTCCGCTTAATATTGACTTTGCAGCAGTACAGACACATCTGTGGTTTTACTTTATGTACAGTATATGCTTTAGTTTAGTATGTGTGTCAACAATATTTGTCTTGTCTTTATTATAGGCCCAAATACAGAGAAGGGACATTTTTGGTATACAGGACAATGCTCCAAAGGAAATCCTTCTAAACAACTAAACTTTCCGAAGTTAAGATTGACATAAAATGTGAAGGAACTGTAAATCCTTAGCAGATACAGATTTTATTTTTTTTTGTTTGTTTTTTGTTTTTCTTGATGTTTCCACTCCATTCACGCTAGGTTCACACCTCCGTTGGGATTTCCGTTCTTTGAGTCCGCTTTTGGGAACCGAATAACAGAAACCCAATCCACTTAAAAAGTGGATATCTGAAGAAACCCACAGACCCCATAAACCATAATGGGTTTTGCCAGGTTTCTGCCCAAAAAATGTGGAGAGAAGTCCTGCTTGCAGGACTTTTCTCTCCACATTTTTCAAGCTGAATGGCGGACAGAATCTCCGAATGGTCACAGAGCGCAGATGTGAACTCAGTATTACATCCAAAGTTAACTTTCCTCATACCATAGGGTAGTGCATGTTGCAAGTTGCTTACTTTTTTCATTTAATTTTTCTTAGGTATACTTTGAGAAAGTAAATACAAATCCTTTCACACTACTCTTTGTTCATAATGTGTGGTTTGTTTGTTTTTTTTTGTTTTTTTGTTTAAACCAGTGTTAGGTCTAGGTTTTACGGTTTAGGTGCTGAGATCCTGCTACCAGTCATTGAAATGATGGGCTAGAAGCCTTTGGCTTAATGCTGTCTTTTTTTGGCCCCCACCAATCAAAACTTATAGAATGTCAATATGACACATCAGAGATTATGGATGCCATGAGTAAATTTTAATAGGTTGCTATGTATTTCCAAAAAGATGTGTTTTGTGTGTGTGTGTTATACTAGAAACTGTCAGGTTGTCCCTATGCCTCGTGCCCTTATAAGGCTGGCCATATACATTGGATAAATGTTGGCCAAACAGTCAATGCAATGGACTATGTATATAATTAATTATTCAATATAATTAAGCATTTTATTTTGAAGCTGGAGTTGGTAAGTTTTCCAACTAAAATTGGTCCTGACTCAGATTCCAGCTCAGTTTATCATAAGGTGATTAAGATTTTATTTTTTTTGTTTGTTTTTTGTTTTTCTTGATGTTTCCACTCCATTCACGCTAGGTTCACACCTCCGTTGGGATTTCCGTTCTTTGAGTCCGCTTTTGGGAACCGAATAACAGAAACCCAATCCACTTAAAGTGGATATCTGAAGAAACCCACAGACCCCATAAACCATAATGGGTTTTGCCAGGTTTCTGCCCAAAAATGTTGGTACTTTTACGTAATAACAGGAAATGCAATAAGGACATGTAACGCTACAATTCTGCAGTGTAAACCAGGGCTGTGGAGTCGGTACGCCAAAGCCCCGACTCCGACTCCTCAATTTCCCCTGACTCTGACTCCGACTCCACCAAAATAGGCTCCGACTCCACGACTCCGACTCCACAGCCCTGGCACTGCTAAACCTTATAGGTTCACTCAGAACTCAGTCCCATCATTATATGAGGAATAGAACAGACCTTTACAGGACATTTCATCATTTTCAACATTTCATCATTTTCCCAAATTCTTATGAAAATATATTCAGCACATACTGCATTGTACTACTAACTGTACCAATTTATTATATATTTTGGGAGTCGGAGTCGGTCCATTTTATACCGACTCCGACTCCACCAAAATAGGCTCCGACTCCACGATTCCGACTCCACAGCCCTGGTGTAAACTTGAAAATGACTCTTCCCATAAGCTCCATTGTTCCTACAAATTTTACTATTTGTTTATGATAAGTAGTCACACACAGTGACAGTGGGAGTGGCCAAAATGTGCTCAACTGCTACAACACATGTATTAGATACAATATGGCAGGTTTAATAACAAGAGCCGCGTTCACGTTCAACAGCTCAAAGATAAAGACTGGTCTTGGCAGAGATCTAGGCTGATATAAATACAACAGCATATAGATCGGGTTACCAAATTTTAACCACTTCCTGGTTGTCATATTTGCAGATCAGGTACTTTCTGAAGAACAAATTGACCTGAGTTTGGTATCTGCCCCTTTTATTCTGGGCACTGGTCTGTAACAATGTGAAAATACAAAGAACTATTTACCTGCTGTGTCACTGAAATGTATACAGAGTGTTTAGCTGCCAACCACAACAATACTTGCCCTACATTAATCCTCCACTAGAGGAGAAGGCACCGTGTATTCCCCTGTACTTAATAATGAACTGATGGGGGCATTCAGTACAGTTGACTGGATACCTAATTGACTTAAAGAGGCATGTGAAGCTCCCAGTATCACTAGAGGAGCTGTGAGCTCCAGACTCCAGAGGTCGACTTGGCTGTCGAAGCAGGAACATCGAAGACTAAGATCTCAGCAGCATGCACAAGACCCTTGTATCTCCTGCACAGAGCCTCTTACGTGCCTTCTTGGGGGATTTCTATCGGCCTTACCCAACTCCAGGACTTCACCACATCTCCTTTATAGTAGTTTTTTTTGGAATTTCCCTAAAATCATTTAATTTTTGTTAATATTACAAAATGTTGCATTTGCTCTTTTAGATTTGAAGCTGTTTTTGTTTGTTTGATTTTTATTTATTTTTTTTATTTTTTTAATTCCCTTTTTTGGCTCTACAGCAGCGAAGCTACGTAAATATGGGACCAGTAAACTGTAGTTTCTATATTCCCCGGAGAGATTGGTTTTGAAGGAGATTAAAGGAGCTCCGTGCTTTTCCAAAGATCAGATAATGCTTTATAATATCCGTATCCTCTCGGTTAACCCTGCGTTTGCCTTCCATAAATAGAATAAAGAGGGGTAAAAAAAGATCTTATATGTTTTAGGCTTATTTTTGTATAGTGACCAACCAGACGGCAGCAAAAAACCATCGTGGAGTAACATCTCTCTGAAAGGTGGTGAGCATATTGGAGATCTGCAGGAAGAAAAGACACCATGCAGGTTTCATTTGCTTGTTCGGAGCACAGTTTAAAAAGTCGGAGCGCAGACGATAGACTGAACCGGCAAAATGTCAGTAGCCCGAGCCTTGGAGCCAGGTCAAGATTCCGAACTGTGGCTATGGTCGCTCGGAGCCTAGGACATCTGTCAGTGCAAAATGTTCCAACCCCTAGTGAATCCAGCTTGCGTCAGCCTGGAATGAAGTATAGGTATGGGTTGGGGGGTGGATTGTATTTGCTTAATCTCTGTCCATTCATTATCTTCATTCCTATATTTACAGATGTAGCAGAGCTGAATTTGTCACTCAACTCTAGATTGATAGCACATCATAATTGAGTTAATGTAGTAGCTTTACCTTTTATAAAACGATTAGTTCCTATCAATGATACCACTATTAGTAAGTGGTAGGCCTGTCACTGATACATCTGACAGTTTCGGCTCTGCTACATCATTATATTAGTGCGTTCCATAGTATGTAGTTTGGAGCTCATGGCTTGCCCTACAGTCATGCTGCTGGACTGTAAGTGTCCTGTTCTGTCTTTAAATAGCGCATGTTTACATAAAATACAGTATATTACGTTGCAGAGAGTAATTGGAACGCAATGCAATAGAATCTTGGCTATTTACGAGCAAGACTCAAACCATTCACTATATATAGATGGTAAAGCTTAATATTTTACAATGAGGTTAATCTTTTTATCAGTCTGTCATTTTTAGCACTGCTAAGTTTAGGAAATAATGCAGAGGCAACTTTGAGAGATGTGGCAGACCTGAATTCGCCATTTCATTTCAATAAGGTTTGGTTTTCTGTAGTGCTACACCTAAGCTGTGAGCTATGTTAACTCACAAATGTAGGGTTAAGTGACAAATCCAGCTCTGCTACATCTCTAATCCTACTTCTAAATCTAATAAGGTTCAACAAGGAAACTTTATATATTTGACTTTGTGTGCTTGAGTACAGTAAACTTTGCTTTGGTATGGGAACAAGGCAGACTAAGGTATGTTCACACATATGGCAACGCAGCAGAATTGCATAAATGATGCTGCGCTTTATGATTTTAAATGGAGATATAGATGGCAAGATGTCTGTCTGTCTATCTATCTATCATATATACACACATATGCCCAAGGATTGCAAATGTTGCGTTTCTGCTCTGGTAAAATGGCGGGCACAGTACTGCATGTTGTGTGCGCTGTATAGGATGGAGTTTAGTCACACCTGGTGCTTGGAGTGCCCAGTGGTCTTACCTACACATAATAGGACACCATTATTAATGGTGTATGGTAGGTGAGGTCCCTGCTACAGATTACATTCTGGGGCCCAAGAGCTTCAGGTTAAATGAAATCTGTCACCAGAGCCCAGCATACTAACCCAACCCTGCAGATAAATAGTTTAGGGTCACCTGAATCAAGTGGTGTTTTCTCATTGTGAATCGGGGTCTCTGTTGCGGAGATATCACTGCTTTTGTCAATATGCTAATGGACTCTTTGAAGCAATGAGGGCATTGACACATACCTCTTTCCTCTTTGCCATCTTTGCTCTAAAGAGCTCATCTGCATATTTACAAACTGAGATCTCAGCACCAGAGGCCCTGGTTCACGTGGGGGGGGATGAGTGTCTGTTTACATTGCTGGATTGATGTGGTGGGTTCTGGTGACAGACTCCCTTGACTGTTACAGTAAATAATTGTATTTTCAGTAATATAGCTGAATATATTCTGGAGCAATAATAATTATCATCCATCATCATCATTTTATTATCTCTGTATTGTGCAAATCCACTGTTATGCCTCCTAGAAATGTTAATTGGGGGTTACTAGGTGGGGGCAGGGTGTTGTGGCACAGGCTGACACAATCTAATCATAGCTTACAGTGTTCGGCACACACCCATTTGACAAACTGAATGGTAACGCCTACTTGACATTTTATTTGCTAGAAAGAATAACTGTATAATGGCACAGTGGGTGCAGTGTTATAAGAAAAGATGCTCCAGTATCTTAAAGGGCTTTTCCAGGATTAAAATCGTTAGGCTAGATAATCAATCTTAGATTGGCAGGGGTCTGACTCCTGGCATCCCCATAGATCTGTTCAGCTCTGGTAAGCACTGCTTCTGCCTCACAGGCCATGTGATGTCACGTTCGTCATTCGCATGGCCTGTTTGCAGCTCAGTCCCATTCACATGAAAGGAACTATACTGCAATACCAAGCACAGCCACTATGCAATGTAGTGAAGTCACAGTGCAGTCACCTGATCGATGGGGATACTGGGTATTTGACTCCTACCAAATTTGACTAGTGAGCAGCGCAGCATGTAAACAATGTTGGGAGCTGTGAACTACAAGTTTAGGTAGTTTTCTTGACTGACACTCTTTGTGGTTATCTTGTATTATAGGAGTTAGTGGCTATATTGTCAGGTAGCAGTATAGAAAAGCTTGCTGGCAACCCAAGGTAGAGTAAGCTTACAAATAATTTGGTTAAAAAAATAAAAAGATAGGGGGTTGTAAATTTTATTGTTTGACTTCAATGAGGCTCTCAATCTAAAAATTATATATAATATGAAATATTTAATTGGTGTCCCCATTTCTGGCATCACTGATGCTTGGTTGGGAGATGGTGGGTTCTGTGTTTACACCTCTTGCACTATAAAGCTGTGGACACTTTAGTTGAGATCTAATGAATGTGTCTTTGCTAGCGTTCATGATTGGACATAGAATTAAACACTGCCCCCTCCTCCAGTGGTGGTAATCACTGCCATTATACACAGAGGTCCTCAGGTATCACAACGCTTTCTGGAAATGCTTCCTTGTTAAGTAGCCAGTCAGAGCTCTCAACATCTAAACTTCTGCACTGTGAATAAAATGTGGGCACTGATAGCCTATCAAAGGGGCAATATCATATGTGGTTTTTCCCTGTATAGTGTTTGTTTTTTTTTTTTTTTTTTTTTTTTTATAAATGAGGCCTAGTTAGAAAATAAACAAATGAATCCCGGCTGTGGGTAATGTAGTACTCATTTTTTTTATTTACAACCCTTCTATTGTTTTGCTTATCACTTGGGCTTAGAACCCAAGATTCACTTTAATTTGCAATTCAATGAGGTGGTTTGTGCTGAACTGTATGGTGGTAGAGGAGAGAAGCTGAGCTCTGTGATATATAGGTTTATATGATAGAGGGAGAGAAGCTGAGCTCTGCGATATATAGGGCTATATGGTAGAGGGAGAGAAGCTGAGCTCCGTGATATATATAGGGTTATATGGTAGAGGGCGAAAAGCTGAGCTCTGTGATATATAGGGTTATATGATAGAGGAGAGAAGCTGAGCTCTGTGATATATAGGGTTATATGATAGAGGAGAGAAGCTGAGCTCTGTGATATATAGGGTTATATGATAGAGGAGAGAAGCTGAGCTCTGTGATATATAGGGTTATATGGTAGAGGGAGAGAAGCTGAGCTCTGTGATATATATATAGGGTTATATGGTAGAGGGAGAGAAGCTGAGCTCTGTGATATATAGGGCTATATGATAGAGGGAGAGAAGCTGAGCTCCGTGATATATATAGGGTTATATGGTAGAGGGCGAAAAGCTGAGCTCTGTGATATATAGGGTTATATGATAGAGGAAGAGCGGCCTGTGATATATAGGGTTATATGATAGGGAGAGAAGCTGAGCTCTGCGATATATAGGCTTATATGGTAGAGGGGGAGAAGCTGAGCTCTGTGATATATAGGGTATAGGGGAGGCCTGATATATAGGGTTATATGGTAGAGGAGAAAAGCTGAGCTCTGTGATATATAGGTTTATATGATAGAGGGAGAGAAGCTGAGCTCTGTGATATATAGGTTTATATGGTAGAGGGAGAGAAGCTGAGCTCCGTGATATATATATAGGGTTATATGGTAGAGGGGGAGAAGCTGAGCTCTGTGATATATAGGGTTATATGATAGAGGAGAGAAGCTGAGCTCTGTGATATATAGGTTTATATGTAGAGGGAGAGAAGCGGCCGTGATTATATGGGTATATGGTAGGGGAGAGAAGCTGAGCTCTGTGATATATAGGTTTATATGGTAGAGGGAGAGAAGCTGAGCTCTGTGATTATATAGGGTTATATGGTAGAGGGGGAGAAGCTGAGCTCTGTGATATATAGGGTTATATGATAGAGGAGAGAAGCTGAGCTCTGTGATATATAGGTTTATATGGTAGAGGGAGAGAAGCTGAGCTCTGATTAATATAGGTTTATATGATTTGGATTAGGAGTTCTAGTAAAAAGCAGAGTAAATTTTGATGGGACTCCTAGTAGGAACAGTGAGAGTCCCAATTACCCCAATCACAAATAGTGATTGACTGCTATCCCTGTATCAGTGTGTGACAAGTAGTCTGTCAATCTCTGTGGGTGGGACAAGCTGTTCTGTTAGGTTTACTAAGAAATTCAGCTTCAAGTCATATAAATCTCTGCATCAAAATGCTTTTCTCTCTATCATATCTTGCTGTCAGATAGTTGCAGAAGAAATCACAAGACAACTTTGCTGTAATTATTCCCTTAATACTCAATTATCCATGTACACTCCCTATATACTGCAGTGATATTGGAGACAATCTTTTAATGTAATGGCACTCATGCATCAAACATAATTTGTGTAGTAATTAAATTAGACTTATTTACTGTTTGTGTATTTTTGTTTGTTTTTTTAAGCTGCTTAGCCTCACCCTCCTTGGAAAAAAAAATTTTTTTGAATTTGGAATAAAAAAAACCCATCCAATTCAAGTCTAGGAATTGTAGCTTGACTCCAATTTTATATAGGGTTGAGCTGCAATACCAGACACAACCCATGTACCAGAGTGGTGCTATTTGAGGAAAATTTTATCTTATATAACACATTTAACAAATATATGTTGCGGTCCATGTATACAGCACTGGTGAGTAGTCATTTTATTATTTAGGCTATGTTTTATCCCTTTATACCCCCTAGAAGTGTTGTCAGTGCACATTTCAAACTGCATGTTGGAAACACAGCAGAATTTCTAGCGCAGAAGTCTTAGAGCGAGAACTAAGAAGACCCCTACACATCTGCTCGTGTTTTATGCCTGAAGGACATAATTAAACTCTCTGCACAACATGGTCAGAGCAAAGGAACAAGCTTTGCCTCTCATTCAACCTCTGGCAGCTTTGCAGAAAAAGGGTATTGGACAGCGTAATCTGATGATTCAGTCTAATACTGTGATGGACATAACAGCGAGCATCTGTTATGGCAAAACTCTCTCCCCATACTGCTGCTATGTGTGAATTCCTTAGTCGTCGAATTAGTCCTCCATACAGCTGATGTCTGGGAAATAAGTTCTATTGCTGTATACTATTGTGCGTTGTGTGCATTATTACTAGGTGGTATATGTTTTTTCTTTATATATTGCGGCATTGTAGGGCCACAATATATAAAGAAAAAAATCTAAATAAAATGTTTATCTTTTTTTCCTAAATGCATATTTCTCATCCAGCTTTGATCCTAAGCTGTATACAGTCTGTGTTCTACACCAAAGCCGCACTCACTACTGTTTACTTATCCCATACTGATCCTGAGTTCCCTCCTGTATTATACTCCAGAGCTGCACTCATTACTCTGCTGGTGCAGTCACGATGTACATAGATTACTGATCCTGAGTTACAGCCTGTATTTTAACCTCTTATCTGCACATATTGTTCTTCTGATGGATTACTTTTGATTTTACATTACATTACTTTTTCACTGAGATCCTGAGTTGCAGTCTGTATTGAACTCCTGAGATGCATTCACTCTTCTGCTGACTTCAGAGCTAAAATCTCCCATTGTTCCTTGCTGGCCCAGAGCTTATACTTTGGTGATTTTGTTCCACTGCATTACAGGAATTTGGCTAAAATAAGTGCTCCAAAAATTTGATAAATATATAGGTCATTCTATGGACCATGAATGCAGCCTCATGGGTGAGCTATACCTACTATATAGGGACACTGAGAAAACTATTTGACCTTGTGCAGCAAATTCTCACAACAGAAAAGTTACATTGTTGCCCATAGTAACTAAACAGGGTTTACTTTCTAACTTAACTGGTATCTTAAAAGATGTAAAGATGAGCTCCACTTGCTGTGACTGCCAGGCAACTCTTTACCACTTATTTCTTTGTGTGAATTCAGACTTACTCTCACAACTCCGTTACAATCAGATAGAAATGTCATTGTGGCCCTGAGTTTAATCACCTGAACTAGCAGCATCACTGGGGTTTGGGTTATTAGACCTGCTGTTGGGTTTGGGATTTGTGGGCATGATATTGATGTATTATAAGTTTTTTGTTTTTTTTTTGTTTTTTTTATGACCTATCCTTAGGATAGGTCATAAGTATCTAAAACGTGAGGGGCCGACAACCGCTCCCTGCATGGCTCAGGTCTTATTGACCTCAATAGGTGCTGTGCCTGAGATACAGCTCCTGGCCCACTATATAGGGCATGGAGCTATCTGATTTGCCCTCTGTGCAATTTATGGTACAGGGACCAGATGCACCCACAAACAGCTGGCCCGTGCAGGGGGCCAGCTGCTGACTCTCCACTGATCAGATATTTATGGCCTATCCTAAGGATAAGTCACAAAAAAAAAAATTAAATTAAGGCACAGTGACTTCAGTGTTAATCCATTGAGTATTTTTGAAGTTTCCTTTTAGTAACACATTCCTTTGATGTTTTTCAGAAATCTTGGAAAGTCTGGCCTTAGGGTCTCCTGCCTAGGCTTAGGTAAGTAAGATTAAAAACAAAAAAAATTCTGTTTTGTGTGTGTGTGTGTGTGTGTGTGTGTGTGTGTGTGTGTGTGTTTGTTTCTGTCTTTATTGCCTTGTATATTGGAAAGAGATTCTATTAAGAGAACTAAGGCACAATTGGCCATAAGACCCAAATGTCAAGACTAAAATGTCTCTATTAGATGATGGGGTTATATATTTAAGATATGCAGTTTTTCTTTTCCTTTTACTTTAAATTATTTAAAGTGTACCTTCAGTTATAAGCAAGTTTAAATAAACTGTACAGGTGAAAATAAAATTACTTTGTAATATCTTATTAAAGAAATAGGTTTTCATTTTTCAGGCAGTTACTTTCTACATATTAGCCTATGAAGAGCAGAGGGGTGATAGAAAAGACACCGTATATAATTGGACTCTACTATTAAAACTATTTTAACACTGCAGGGATTTTAGATAAGAGGCTGCTAGTACACACAATGAGACAATAAATCAATTAACCAGCAGGAGAATCCCACTCCACCCCTCCCTGCTCCATAGAGCTCTGTGTGATTCTGAATTGTAGACAAATATAAAGTAAACAAGCAGTCAAATTGACAATGAGCAGGAGAACAGCTTAACAAGTGGTGAAGGAAACAGGTCTCCCTAATAAGATATCAAGTGATAAAGTTTATTTTCACCTGTATTATTCATGAAAAGTTGTTTAAAACTGGAGGTACAACTTTGAAATGACAATTTCTGTAAATAAAGCAATATAATTGTATCCAAAAATTTGGATATCATTTATATAATATATATATTTTTTTTTTTTTCCCCCTTTTTAAACCTTTCCCAATATCTGCCATAATAGTATGGCAGATGTTGGGTATTTAAATATGGTGGCCACTCAGGAGCTGAGAGGCTGCCATGGCTGCCAGGTCTCCACTATATTATATGGCAATGCCTGCAATTAGTACCCGCAGTTCCACCATTTTGGGGTGGATCGCCAGCCTCTATAATGAAATCCGGGGGCAGTGATCCATTCAAATGGCAGCTGGGAACCTACCGAAGGCGTGTCTCCTAGTCACTTCTATTACAGACTGCTCTATGCAGCCTGTAATAGAACTATTAGTAATGCATTGCATCAGTAATTAGTAATCAGACCCCCTGGTGTTTAAAAAAAAAAAAAAAAAAAAAAAAAAAAACTATAAAAATTTTGGCATATCCAAGATCCTACCAACCCATAGAAAACAGGTGACATGGCGTTTTGGCTGCACATTGAACGCTGCAAAAACAAAGCCTGTAAGAATATCACACAAACAGTGTTTCTCCAATTCTGAATTTTTTTTTTTTTTTTTTTTCCAGCTTCCCATTACACTGTACAGAATATTGAACAGTACCATTACAAAATACAATTTTTCCCGCAAACATTAAACTCTCATACATCTCGAAGAACAGACAAATTTAAAAGTTGGGGTTTGGAAGGCAAGGAGTCAAAAACGAAAATCAAAAAATGCCTGTTGCGAGAAGGGGTTTAATAGAAATCATACTTTTTTTTTTTTTTTTTTTCTTTTATGTTTTTTATAAATATTTTATCCTATACATTTCTGCAGCTGAAATTCAGATCCATTCACCTGAATGTTGTTGCATATGCTTTTCTGTAAGCATCATTCAGATACGACACGTCACAGAAATTTCTCCAGTAAATCTTCCACTTGCTATTGCCTACTGAAGTCTTAGTATTGACCTTGATGTGCATGACATGCCAAGGATTCAACCCGAAGCATACAGTATTCTTAATGTTATAGCATATGTGTCTTTTACAGGAACATGGGTGACGTTTGGAGGTCAGATCACGGATGAGGTAAGGTACTTGGTGTATAAATAACGTTTGACCCAAATGCAGCAGTTGTTAAAAGTAATTGTGGCGACCAGAATGAGTAGCCCTTTAAGGGGCTGTTTTGAGGACATCTGTTGGCTTTTCATCAAGCTCACTTATTTTTAACTGTGTTTGACAGGCAGATCTATGCTTGGCCATAGTTGTCAACATGGGAATCAGTCTTATTAATGGCTTTACTTCATTTACTATGATTTTTTTTTTTTTTTTTTAATCACTTGTTTTGTTATTTAGCATTTTATACACACGTGGACAAAATTGTTGGTACCCCTTATTTAATGAAAGGAAAAACCCACAATGATCACAGAAATAACTTGAATCTGACAAAAGTAATAATATATAAAAATTCTATGGAAATGAACAAATGAAAGTCAGACATTGCTTTTCAACCATGCTTCAACAGAATTTTTTTTATAAAAGAAAACTCCTGAAACAGGCCTGGACAGAAATGATGGTTCCCTTAACTTAATATTTTGTTGCACAACATTTTGAGGCAATCACTGCAATCAAACGATTCCTGTAACTGTCAATGAGACTTCTGCACCTCTCAACAGGTATTTTGGCCACTCCTCATGAGCAAACTGCTCCAGTTGTCTCGGGTTTGAAGGGTGCCTTTTCCAGACGGCATGTTTCAGCTCCTTCCAAAGATGCTCAATAGGATTTAGGTCAGGGCTCATAGAAGGCCATTTCAGAATAGTCCAATGTGTGTTTTGGGTCATTATCCTGTTACAAAACACATGACCTGCGACTGAGACCAAGCTTTCTGACACTGGGCAACACATTTCTCTCTAGAATCCCTTGATAGTCTTGAGATTTCATTGTACCCTGCACAGATTCAAGACACCCTGTGCCAGATGCAGCAAAGCAGCCCCAGAACATAACAGAGCCTCCTCCCATGTTTCACAGTAGGGACAGTGTTCTTTTCAAGATATGCTTCATTTTTCCATCTGTGAACATAGAGCTGATGTTTCGATTTTTGTCTCATCTGTCCATAGGACATTCTCCCAGAAGCTTTGTGGCTTGTCAACATGTAGTTTTATATATTCCTTTTGTCAGATTCAAGTTATTTCTGTGACAATTGTGGTTTTTCTTTCATTAAACGAGGGGTACCAACAATTTTGTCCGTGTATATGTATAGTGTGTGTGTGTGTGTGTGTGTGTGTGTGTGTGTGTGTGTGTATATATATATATATGTGTAGATAATATATAATCCTACTTACAACCACGCAGTACTTTTTTTTTTTTTTTTTTTTTAACAGCCTTTATACCACAAGTATGGTTCATCTGTTCTATCAGGGGTCCCTTTATGATGATCAATCGGTCCTTTATAGGTTGCTCTGATTTAAAGGGATTGTCTGGTAATGTAAGATTTTTTTTTCAATGCTAGGGGCATTATAAGATGGTAAATGCTCACCCCTCTAAGCTGCCTCCAGTACATATCCACTATCACCCCGATCCCTGTTGAGCCGGTTACATGTTGCCTTAGCACATGACCCCTGAGATCTGTGATAGGCAATCGCTGCAGCCTTGTCTGAGTATGTGACCACTAGATGACAGAACTGTGGCCAGTCATAGGTCTCAGTGGTATATTGTTTTACTGTGCACTAGCATTTAAGAAATGACTGCTCCTCACCGTTTAAGATTTCCAGTTGACGTCTTCATGAATGTGAATATTCTTGTTTACATTCAGAAGGCTGAAAGCCTTATCTGATGTATTGTCACACAGCTGGGGTTTGTTACAATGCATCTTTGTGTCATCCTTAGTGAAACACAGTAAATGTATAGCCCATATAGAGGAAATAAGACCTTTCATTGGTGCTGCCGTTCAATGATAATCAACAAGTAAGGGAAAGATCTCTATGTGAAACTTACAGGACAGTGCTTTTTGTATCGCAATAACAGGTTCTTTGTCAAGTACATATGTCATATCATCTAACTGCAGTGCTGACAAAGGAGGGGATTTCCTCTATAGTAACTATACCTAAAACCCCTTTCTATATGATCTACTGTGTAAGGATATATGGATGTAATAGAGATGGGGGGGATCCGTGGTCAGTGAAAATGTAAAATGTGCAGGTCAAGTTGCGCTGAGGATTTTTCCTGCAGTGTGCCTATGAGACGTTCTTAAATCTCATCCACTTTGCTGCCATTGCAAAATGTAGTGGATTTTTTGCCTAAAATTCCGCATACAGCTGAATCTGTCAAGCCG
The DNA here is from genome assembly GCA_947044405.1 of Leptodactylus fallax. Lineage (NCBI taxonomy): Eukaryota > Metazoa > Chordata > Amphibia > Anura > Leptodactylidae > Leptodactylus > Leptodactylus fallax. The sequence goes on from CAMRHE010000025.1 coordinate 10,970,959, forward strand.
AAAATTTCTGCTTCAGGAATTTGAAGCAGATATTTTTTTTCTGCTTGACAAAAACCGATGCAGATTTTGGCGCTGAATTTGAAATGGAATTTGGAGAAGAGTGCCATTGTAGTCTGCTTTTATCAGGCAGGGCGAAATTCCGCAAGCGGATTTTGAAAATTTCACACTGAAAAGATGTGTTTTCTGCCTCCCATCTATTTCAATGGGAGTTCGCAGGCAAAATCAAGAAGAACGAGCAGGACCTTTTTTTTTTTTTTTTTTTTTCTGCTGCCAGAAAAAGATCATGTACTGCCTCTTATTGAAATGAATGGGAGGCAGATTTCAAGTGGATTTTGAGGCGTATTACAACTTACATTCAGCATCAAGTTCCTAAGTGTGAACACCCCCTAAATGTGCCCATACTTATCATGTACCCACAGTAACAAGAATGCTCTGCTTAGCCATATTTATGCAAATCCTTGGGCAGTAATTGCGGTGACCAGATGGAAGGTAATGCTGCAGTTGGGATTGCGGGGTGCAAACAGCGCAGACTTGTCACGGTCTCTGGGCACGAGGGCGCAGCGCTGGTGCTGTCCCACGATACCACCACTGGTACCGGTGATTAGGGGGCTGCACAAATGTTGGTGGTGATTGTTCCCCCGGGGCGCTTCCCCTATACTGTGCCGACTGGTGGTGTTTGGGGCGCCCTGATGTTGTCGGTGCAGAGTCAGACACAGAAACGGTTGTAAAGTTGAACTTTTACTTCCATGGGTGTGGAGGCACAAATGCTTAAACAGTTTCTTCAATACAAAACAACGGGGTACGCCTGGTGACACAGCAAAGTCCTGGGGTGCAGGGTAGACTTGATGAAAGGTGTTCCTAGCCCCTTATACTTCAGTGTTACAGCCCTAAGGTGCGTCTGGGCTCCTATTTGGCTCATAGGAGGATGCCCACCATGATACTAGTACATAATATTCCCCACTCACGTTATGTGGTCCTGATAGCTCAGAGTTTCGGGGTGCAATAGTCAGGGTGGCAGGATATTCCACAGGTCTGGCCTTGGCCCCTGGATCCTGTGATACTTGCTATGGAGCACGTGTTCCAGAATGTTCTCTCCACTGTCTCAGGCTGACAAGATAATGATGTTTGATTTCCTTCAGGGCGATGGCTAGGCAGACAGGAGACAGGATCTTCTGAATAGCTGGAGTATGTCAGCTCTCCAACCTTCCTGGGCCTGTCTAGGACTTGAGATTCCTGCACTAAACTCACTGCTTTCTTCACAGGACATCACACTTATCTCCTCACCTCCTCCTCCTAACACTCCACACTTCTAACTCCTCACACGCAGGACCTTCCTGCAGGGGTGTTACCATGGGGACCCAGTGATCAGCTGACTCCTCCCCCTTTTCCCAGGCGATGTCCTCCCATTGGACATTTGGTTACTATTCAATCCTATGGGAGGTGTAATGCATGTGTGAGGCTCACTAGGTGGCGCTGTGTTGTGTGAGACTCAGGACCCCCTGCTATGTCACACAGGCTATGAAGCAACAGGAAATAATACAATGCACAGAGATCACCCTCAGCCCAGCCATAGCCAGCTCTGGGATGCCACATAATATGGAGTTGGGCCTTCTTTTTGCCATAGTAACAGCCTACATTATACTGGGAAGCCTTTTTAGAGATTGTGTATGGAAATTTGTGCTGCATTTGTGAGGCCAGGCACTGATGTTGGGATGAGGAGGTCTTCCTTGAAGCTTTCATTGCAGTTCATCTCAGATGTGTTCAGTCAACTGCTTTAACGTGTGGCAGCTCCACTATGTACGTTTTCATGGTCTTAGGGGGTGGCAGGAACATGTGGCCACCACTGATCACGCAACTGTACTGTATAGTCATGTCAGCTGAGTGTGCAGAGATTCAGCCACATGTGGCTGCCGCACCGTGCGCATGCACCCTTACTGCTTTGTAGCTAAGCTGTTGTTCCTTCAGTTCACACCAGCAGTACTTACAGGTAACCGGAGCAGATCTAAGCAAAGGTGGCATCCTATGACAGTGTCACACTGAAAAAGGATTGTCTGCAGCCCATTCCAAAACTATATAGGCCTTTTTTTTATATATTATATTAAATAACAAAATAGACTCTTGGTTGCGAAGTTTATTCCTGTTGGGGGGGGGCGATTTATGAAGACTGGCGTTTTCAAGGCCTGTCTTCATGTACTCTGTGCCAGCAGAGGGTGTGCCTCATTAATGAAGTGGAGTAGAAAATCTATGCCATTTTACAGCTTCTGTACACTTTCACCATCATTTACACCAGTGTTCCAGTGTCATTGATAATCTGGTGGGGGTGATGGCCCGTTCCCCCAACATGCTCTCACCACGACCCCTTTTAAGGAAAGTGGCTCTTACAGTGCAGAAAGCACCAGTATTGTTGCAACTGGCATTTGAAAAGTAGCAAACCTGAGATATGTAATAATAAATTTGCCCTACTGTCTTAATATCGTGAAGCGTTTAACATTCTAGCAGTATAACTTTTATGACATGGCTGATTCAGAATGTAGTGATCGTGTTGGGGGTGTCGGTAAACAGCTGCGTGAATGTTGTCACCACCAGTCTTTGTAGTGCTATGATGAATATCACAAAGTTTCTCTGTACAGCCCATACTACAAGCAGTGTCTATGGAGATAGCATGGCTGAAACACCTGAACTTAGAATAGTTAAGAATAGTTAGGAAGGAGGTCAACATAGCTTTTACCATATGTTGTGTCTGTGGGAATGAGGAACAGGTTCTACATGGCTGATGTTTTGACTCCACCCCAGTGACGTTCAGTAGGTCAGGGATCAACAACCTTTGGCACTTCAGCTTTTGGTGAGACTACAACTCCCAGCATGTACACTTGCTCAGCCCCTTATAAATTAATAGTGCATGCTGGGAATTGCAATTTCACAACCACTAGAGTGCCCAAGGTTGCTGATCCCTGCAGTGGGATATGATACAGTATATATTGCCTGCCCCCTCTGAAAACAACTGGAATCTGATATTTATGGACTGTGTAGAGGCCATGACATGAGTGTCAGTGTCGGGAGGAGCAGTACACCTGCATTCACCTGCCTCTCTACTGTCACACGTACCACAGTATACTTGGCAGAGACTCTTCACCTTAATTATTTATGGGCCATTGTGCTGATCGTTTTGTTTCTAACGAGGCTCACAATGGAAGGATTTGCTTGCTCGGCAGCAGAGACAGCTGGCAGGATTCCCTTGAAACCCACAGGCCTACATTTATTAAGCTGTGCAGTTCTGTACATCAACCTATGTGACAGACTATGTGGCGGGTTTACTAGTACAGCTTGAGTACTAAAATGTGGATGAAGAGCTTGAATTTGTTACATTTCTGTTTGTAGACCAGCATGGGAATATACTGAATTTTATTATCTGGGAAAAACCTGATGCACCCAGCTTTCCCAGACTTTTGAATGTCAAATTAGTTATGCTTTGGTATGGGGTGTGTGTGTGTGTGTTTTTTTTTTTTGTTTTTTTTTTTAATCTTTCCTGCAGACTTGTGAGATAAATTTGGGTTAGAACTCTTGTTGATGCCATAGTGGTTCTTAGGCCTCCTTCACACAACCGTACTTTTGAGCCACAATTGCAGATTCACAGTGCAGATCAATGTACGGACACTTGCATTTTTATGGGCCCAGACACATGACCACATTTTTTGCAGCCATGTGTCCGTGCCATATACAAGGACCGCAAATTATGAAGCATGTCCTATTTTTGCACGCATTTGTGGCACACACAAGTGTAGGGGAGCATAAGTCTTTTTGCAGATCCGTGATTGCGGTTGATTTGCGTGTCCGTGTCTGTGGACACTAAGAACCACTATGACCGTGTGAAGGAGGCCTTACCCAACTGGTGGAACTGAAAAACAACTGAATAAAAGATTGGTCACAAAATAAAGGTAGACCTGATGGAGTCATATAGGGTGTGGGTCATTGAGTGGATTGTTGCTAACAAACAGCAGCTCTCACATTAGCAGTCTTGGGACCACCATTGTTGTCTAAAGGGCTGCAGGGAAAATGTATAGCAGGCTAAATTTTAACCATGGCAAATCCAGCTGTTCTGAATTTGCCAGGAATGTCCTGATTATTTAGCAGCAATTCTGGTAAATCCTGGGTATGTATCAGGGTTAGGATGTAAACATCTTCCTTCCAACCTAGATGTTGGGAAGTATGGCGTTTTCATGAGTGGTGCAGGGCTGCATTACCGACACTGCCCTTAGACATGAGTGGCACTGTTTCTGGAGCTTAAAAAGGAGTTCCTTTTTTTCCCTTCACCCACGACAGCACCCAGAGAGAGGATCCGCCCCCAGGGACAGGAAACCTACGGTATAAAAAGGTGGAGCCTCTCCTACCCCTCAGTTGTTTCCTGTCCCTGGAGGGAGACCTACATGCCTGCTTGAGGCAGGCTTACCTGATGGCATAGGAAAGAGTTGGTCCTGGTAGGGGTTGCCTCTCTTCTTCCAGGGGTGGCTGTGGCCCAGTCTGGAGTCAGGTGCAATCCCCCCAGCTATGCGCCGCTGGTGTTCCGGGCGCGGGGGTTCAGATATCCAGACAGAAGGAGTGTGTTTCCTCTGCTTTAGGCCACAGGAGTTCCGGGTCTGCAGGGAGACACATGGAGGTGCCAGCCCGGCAGGAAGTGGGGCGTGGCTTCCGTTGTAAGGGGCGTGGCCTAGCGGCTGAATGGCCATATAATGCAGATTGAAGGATAGTGGAGCTGCTAAGCAGTTCCTGGCCCTCCATGCACCGAGTCTCTATAGTATGGAAGAGCAGCAGCAGCCACAGCAGCTGCCGCCAGCAGGAGGAAGACCCCAAGATGGAGGGCAAGATGAAGGTCCACCTCCACCTTCCTCGGTATTCTAGGGGGATGTAAGTGGCTGCGTGCCAACCCTTTATTTTTTATTGATTTAATGGTTTCCCCCGTCTTTTGTAGGGTAGACCTAAGAATAAGGAATGTGCCTTATGTAGAACTAGACTTTCTTCTTCTTATGAGAAAAAGCTCTGCCCATCATGTATTAATAGAACTATTGCTGAGGCGTCCCCGTCATTCTTACAGGGTATCAGATCTATGATACAGGCGGAGGTCAGGAGTTCCCTTAAGGGTAAAAGTGGCCAGAAAAAGAAGTCCAGTTCCTCTACCCAAGGTCAAGACTCCTCTTCTGAGGAGGAGTCTGTTCAAGGTGAAAGTGGAGAATTATCCGATGATGTCTCTTCTTCCTCCATATCTGATGTAGAGGGAGGACAGTCGTGTTTTCCAGTTGAGGACACTGACAAGTTGCTCAAAGTCATTCGAGCGACTATGGGGATTGACGACTTTAGACACTCCCGTTCTATACAGGACATTATGTTTGGAGGTTCGTCAAAGGAGACACTTTCCAGTCCATAAAAATATTACATCGCTTAGCAAGAAGGATTTTATCCCTAGAGGAGTTAAGCATAAATACCCGTTTGAAGAGGAAGCTTGCTCTTCTTGGGATAATGTACCAAAAATTGATGTTGCCATAGCCAGAGCCTCTAGGAACTCGGCACTGCCCTTCGAGGACATGGGTACCCTGAAGGATCCCTTAGACAAGAAAGCAGAAAGCTTCCTAAGGCGTTCTGGGGAGTCAGTAGGAGCGTCCCTCAAGCCCAATATAGCGGCTACCTCTACTGCTAGATCCCTTATGATCTGGCTAGGGGAGCTGGAAGATCAATTAAGGGATAAGGCCCCAAGAGAGCAGATTCTGTCAGCCCTGCCGACTATTAGAAAAGCTGCAGATTTTTTGGCAAATGCTTCAGCTGACGCTGTAAGATTATCAGCTCGCTCCCTTGCCCTGACCAACTCTGCCAGGAGGGCTATATGGCTGAAGAGTTGGACAGGTGATGTAGGGTCTAAGACCCGGCTGTGCAATCTTCCCTGTGACGGTGAATATCTCTTTGGACCAGCCTTGGATGACATCTTAGCTAAGTCAGCAGAAAGAAAAAAAAGAGTTTTTTTCCTTTGCCTTCCTCTGGTCGGACACTGGCTAGCTGGGCAGAATCAATAAGAAACACAAGGGGTTCTTATTTAACAACTCGCCCCGTAATAAAGATCCAAGACCCAATAGGCAATGACGCCAGGCCCGGGTAGAGGGGAGACTGAGGAAATTCCTTCCTGCCTGGAGGAAAATTTCATAAGTGGTTTTTATTCCCATCTGTTCTGGGTAAGGAAACCCGATGGCTCCTACAGAACCATAATAAATCTAAGGAGGTTAAATCAGTTTCTGTCTTACAAGAAATTCCGGATGGAGACAGTGCAGTCAGCAGTGAGATTGTTAACTCCCAATTGCTGGATGGCGGTGATAGACCTGAAAGATGCTTATTACCATGTTCCAATTTTTCCAGGTCACCAGAGGTTCTTGCGAGTAGCAGTAGAGATGGGAGGGGTGGTTTCAGCAATACCAATATCAGGCTCTTCCCTTTGGAATCTCCATAGCCCCAGGAGTCTTTACCAAAATAGTGGCAGAAATGGGGGCGCATGTAAGAGAGAAAGACGTTCTGTTTGTTCCATATCTAGACGACTTTCTCATTGTGGCAAGATCCAGAATAGAATGTATAGAAAGTGTCAGAGTAGTACTGAACATTCTGGAGGAATTAGGTTGGATGGTGAATCTAGAGAAGTCAAGTTTAGTTCCTTCTCAACAGAAAAAGTTTCTAGGGATCATTCTATATTCCACGGCTCAGATCTTTTCTCCCTCCAGAGAAAATAGAGAGAGTTCTGTCCCTAGTAAAAATCCTGATCTAGTCCCCAAGGGTCACTATAAGAAAGGCTATGTCCATCCTGGGGACTCTCACGGCCTGTATTCCAGCTGTACCTTGGGCTCAGAGCCACTCCCGAGACCTGCAGTGGGAAATCCTGGCAGCCTGGTGTCAGGAAGAGAAAATTCTCGACAAATTTATGTGGGTGTCTCAGCCAACAAGAGAAACCCTGGGTTGGTGGTTAGTCAGGGGTCACCTAGAAATTGGAGTTCCATGCAAGATCTCAGACCCCCTAATTATTACCACGGATGCCAGCCCTTGGGGGTGGGGTGCCCACATGAGGGATCAGGTGTTCCAAGGCTGCTGGTCAAGGAGTCTTTCTCAGGCATCCTCAAATCAGAGGGAACTAATGGCGATTTTTGGAGACCTTGAAAGTCGTAGGTCAGGGTATTCGGAATCGCCATGTAAGGATCATGTCCGACAATATGACAGCAGTTTCATATATAAATAAGCAAGGGGGTACGAGGTCCCTTCCCCTTATGAAAATAATGGCCCGGATTCTACATCTGTCAGGGCCTCTGGTTCTCTCCTGGTCTGCTCTGCATATCAGTGGGTCAGACAATTTCAGGGCAGATTTCCTGAGCCGTCACAATCTGAATCAGAGCGAGTGGGAATTTAACCCATCCATCTTTTTAGAGATCACCAGGGTTTGGGGAGTCCCGGAAATAGATCTCTGTCAGTCGGTCAAACAAGAAGGTAGAGAGATTTTTTTTTTCCCTAAACCCAGAGGAACCCCCCTTTGGGGTGGATGCTCTGTCCTACAAGTGGGATTTCAATCTAGCTTACGCTTTTCCTCCCTTCTGTCTCATTCCAGCAGTTCTGAGGAAGATCAGGGAGGATCGAGCGAGGGTTATTCTAATTGCCCCCTTTTTGGCCGAGGAGAGCCTGGTTTACCTGGCTAAGGATCCTGTCTGTTTCGGACCCTTGGATTCTCCCAGTCAGCCAGGACCTTCTATGTCAGGGCCCCATTCTCCATCCGGAGTCCAGCCACTTACATTTGACGGCCTGGAATTTGAGCGAAGATTACTAGCTTCTAAAGGTTTTTTGAGAATCTCATTTCCACTCTTCTAAAAAGCAGAAAACCAGTCACTACTAAAATATACGCTAGGACTTGGTTCCGGTTTTTTGAATTTCTAAGTGGTTCTCCAAGGGAGCTTGGGGATATACCTAGAAAAGAGATTCTAGAGATTCTTCAGAAGGGACTAGAAAAGGGGCTTTGTACCAGCACTTTAAATGTCCAGGTTTCAGCCCTTAGTGTTCTACTAAATGATAAATTGGCTGACGATCCCTGGGTGATTAGGTTCATCAAGGCGGCCTCTAGAAGTAGACCGGTGGTTAGGTCCAGAGTTCCTCCCTGGGACTTGTACCTAGTTCTGTGTGCCTTAACTAAACCTCCCTTTGAACCATTGATCTCTATCCCTATTAAAAATTTATCCCTGAAAGTGATTCTTTTAGTGGCCCTTACCTCGGCAGGTCACATAGGAGAATTGCAGGCTCTATCAGTTAATCCACCCTTTACTGTTATTACAGAGGACAGGGTAATAATTAAACCAGACCCATCTTTTTTGCCTAAAGTAGCCTCAAAATTTCATAGATCTCAGGAGATAGTTCTCCCCTCCCTCTGTGCTAACCCAAGTAGTACTAAAGAGCAGAAATACCACTGTTTGGATGTAAGACATTGCCTAATCCAGTATTTTGTCCTCTACTTCCTCTTGGAGGAAATCTACTTCCCTATTTGTCCTCTTTTCAGGTCCCAACAAAGGGAAGGCGGCCTCTAAGTGTAGTCTGGCTAGGTGGGTGAGACTAGCAATCTTCCTGGCCTATAGTTCTTTGGGCCTTCCCCCCCCCCCCCCCCCCCCAAGTGGGGCTCAAGGCACATTCTACTAGGGTGATTGCCATCTCCTTGGCCAAGAGAGCTGATGCTTCCATAGAATCTAGCTGCAAAGCAGCAACCTGGTCTTCACCTTCTACCTTTTTTCGCCATTATAGGCTGGACATTGGGGCTTCTGCTGATCTTTCTTTTGGAAGGAAAGTTTTACAAGCGGTGGTCCCTCCCTAGTGTTTTCCTATTTTATTCTCTCTGGGTGCTGTCGTGGGTGATGGGAAAAATGGTAATTACTTACCGGTAATTGGATTTTCCAGAACCCATGACAGCACCGTCCTTTATTCCTCCCTTTTTTCTTGGTGATGGACTTTTGTTTGGCACTGGGTGTAGCAAGCAAAAAAAAAAAAAAAAAGTTTTGACCTTAGGGTCATGAGTTACAAGTTAACTGGAGTCTCCCTCTCGCTTCTATAAAACAACTGAGGGGTAGGAGAGGCTCCACCTTTTTATACCGTAGGTTTCCTGTCCCTGGGGGCGGATCCTCTCTCTGGGTGCTGTCGTGGGTTCTGGAAAATCCAATTACCGGTAAGTAATTACCCTTTTCTAACCCCGGACAATTTAAGGGCAAACATACACTTGCTATAATTCCAGTGTTTCAGCACCTGATAGTCCAGAAATCCATATTATACCGAGTTTGACTTTCAAGATCTCATTCTGGATTGTAAAAGCACCGACATGATAGTCTTAATAATATCCATATTAGTGGAATAACTGAAACTGAATAGTCACATTTCGTTTAGTTATCCATGTAGTCTACCTTACGTATCTACTTCAGGCCTCCTATCTGGAGTAGGAAGATCATGTCACCACATTTACCTCCATCATCCAGATATGGACATTTCATCTCCTCATATGAGCGGTCTATACCTTTAAAGGGATTCTACAATCCTTTAACAAAAAGCCGATCATAAAGAGTACCCTTCTGGACTTCCCCAGCGATCAGTTTTCATCTATCGGGAGTCCTGAAAGTAAGTCAGATATTTCTCTGAAGCGCCGCCACCACAGGGGAGATTTTAGAATGATAGTGTCATTTCAAAGCCGTGGGTTGTCTGTGTAATGCAGGACAAGACAGGTCCTTCAAAGTGAGAGATGGTTTTTGTAGCACATGCCAGATGCTACACATTCCTGTGAATAAGGTGTGTGATAATTATATAGATAAAACGTATGTATACAATATATTATCACATAGTCTAATAAGTATAAAGTCAATCATACAAATCAATAAACGTATCAATCTAGTGATAGACTTGTAGTGATAAAAATAGAGCTTATTCACACTGAAGGAATCTAATCCTATACTATAATTGATACTATAATTGATTTTCTATACTGTATGGTATCACCAATTATTATTTTCCCACTTAGTGTTTAGGGTAGGGGTGCTACCACTGGGATGTAGGCAGCACTGGCGTGTTACCACTGTGGGATTCATGAAGATAGCCAAGTAACAGCGCTATCTTCCACAGTCCCATAGAGTTAAAGGGAGGAGGAGCGGTCCTGAGCGACTTCTGATCTATTCAGCTGGGGAGTGTACAAGGAACCCCCTATTCTTGACATTGGTGGTAGTCCGACCACTTGGATTAGACACCTATCCCTCGTCTTTAGTGGGAAAACCTCTTTAATGGTATGGTAGTCCATCAGTAAACTCCAATCATGTCTGTCAATGACACTGTACTTAGTCTATCAGTAAGCTTTCTTTCAATATGGAAACCTGCATCACAATCATAAAAGCCCATCACAGTGTAAATGCAACTTGCTATATACGGCAATACACATTAGAAGGGTTGTCCAGTTTCAGCAAATAAATGTTTTGTAAAATGAAAAGTTATACAATTTTCTACTATACTTTCTGTATCAGTTTTCTAGATCTCTGCTTGCTGTCATTCAATGTTTACTTCCAGCGGATAAAGATTAGACCATGGTCATGTGATGTACACATAGCTGCACAGCTTAAGTCACGTTACCAGGCAGATATCTGATTACTGTACCAAGCTTTGCACCTCTGTGTTCATCACATGACCATGGACTGTATATCACATAGTAAACGTTGAATGACAACAAGCAGAGATCTAGAAAACTAATTGATACAGAAAGTATAGTAGAAAATTGTATAACTTTTCAGTATATAATCCATAATATTTATTTGCTGAAACTGGACAACCCATTTAAGCAACAATACTAAAGTAAATATTAACCTGGAGCTCACTGCACTTCTCACCAAGCCCTTTGGTATAACCCAGGCTATACGTGAGCACACATGTGTACATCGTAGGGTCTGTTGGTAAACTCCACGGGCAGCATATGGATGACATCCGTGTGCCCTCCATGGACCCATTCATTTCCAGCAGTGAGGCTGGGCCATAAAACACACAGGAATAGGTCCTATCCTGTGTTTTGGCCCAGACTCTTGGCCTCCTACACGAACCTTTGATAATACAGAGTGTGTGTGGGCCCATAGAATAATGGGTCAGTGTGCTAGCTGTGAACAATATGGCTAGTACACTGACAAAGCATGGATCCTCACTTTGTGTCAGCTGAAGTGGTGTCTCTCACAATTACACAGTATACCAGACTTCCCTTCCACTTCCCTTAGGCAACAGCTGAGATGCTTTCTTGTGCCTCGACTTGTGTTCTCCAAGCTGCATGTTTGGATATGGCAGAAGTCATGTTGCTGACTTGTTCTCTGCTTGTCACAGGAAATGCTAAGCAAGTTCAGTTGCAGTAAAGCTGCCTCCCTCTCCTATCACTTGCTCAGCATCTCCTCTGACAAGTAGAGAAGATGCTGCAGCTTCTGAGGCAACAAGCTTACCACCCCAAGCATCCTTGATGAAACAGAGTAAGATGCAAGACTGAGCATGTGTCCACCTCTGCACATTTACTGAGCTGATAGTCCTATTCTAACTTTATTCCTGGAATATCTGGGGATATAAACATTTAATAAATGTGAATACAAAATAATTATGGGCTGACTCTAACTATAAACAATATTCTTTGGTGGAAATCCCGTTTATCTCAGAAATCACTAATAGTGGGGTTTCTGAACTGAATAACTTTCAATAATGCTCCTGGATGGGACTTAAAATAGTAATAAAATTCTCTGTAAAATGCTGCAGAATATGTTGGCGTTCTATAAACAATTTTTTTTTCTTTTTCCCTTGTTTTCTGTTTTTGATGAATGTCTTTGTGTATTTTTAATACGCCATCCACCACAAAATAAGGGATGAGTCTGTAAGATTACAGTAACGTTTAATTCTGTGACAACTGGATTACTCAACTAGGACAAAATGTAATCCCAATAACAAACATGTAGATCAATCATCCAGAGCGATTGTATATTCTGTGGAGTCAGTTCATTTTACAAAGCAGATCGTATTACTAGGCGAAAGGGGTTCAGATTAATAGCCGGTGATAATTTTATCGCATTACATCTGTTAGCATTGTGTGAGGTCTGTGCACAGTGTAATGGTGATAGCACCACAGACAGACTCCACATTAATGGTGATAATCTTCCTATTTCCCAGCACATGTCCGTCTATTTCTAGTGTAATTTGATTCCCGTTCTACTGTATTTTCTGCCTTTGCAATTTTATTTTTGTACTTTTTTGATTTTTTTTTTTTTTTTTTTTTTTTTTTTTTTTTTTTCCCACATTGTTTACTCCTCCATTCACATCCAAAGCTGCTATCATGATTGTTTTTCAGTTGCCCTTGGACACAGTTTATTTCCACCCACAATCAGACATGCTTCCACACATCCACAATGTGACTGTCAACTATGCTCCCATAGTGCATTACTCACACACTACTTTATACCATCCATCATCACTAGGTGACTAAAATACTGTTTATGCTCAATAATAAAACCTTACACCGTATTCTTTGGTTCCCCCTACTCGTAAATACAAGCTTCCAAAATGTTACCATTGCATACTGTGGCTATGCAGGAGGTTTAGAGCTCAGTAACGCTAGGTTCACACTAGTGTTCAAACACTGACACTGAATCTGCATAAAACTGGCACAGAGGAAAGTCCTGCAAGGATGACTTTTCTCTCTGCTGGTTTCCTTATACAATTGGCAGAAACCAGGCAGATTCCATTATAGTATATGGGATCATAGGGTTTCCGTGTGTAACCACTTTCTAAGCAGACAGTTTCCTCTTTTAAGGTCCCTGTGCGGACCCGAAGGATGGAATCCTGAACACTAGTCTGAACCTAGAGGCAGAGGTTGCTATTTCACCTGGCGTAAGAGGAAGCCAAGTAGTGCCATTTATAATACTATCAGGGTGTTGGTTTAAACAAACTTCTCATTAAAGGCCTTGTCCAGGACCTATACTGTGAGCCATAAATTGGACCAAAGTTTTGTCGGAAACTAAGCCAGCTGATAAGTGGTTTATGTTATACTAGACCGTGTAAAAATAAGCTGTGTAAAACTCTGGTGCATTTTGACTCTCTAGGGTAACTTTGCACTGTAGACAGATTTAGTTTATCTGCCCAACTCTCTTAATGGTTGCTGCACTGTTTAAACATAACCTGTCAGGTTATCCTCCCAAATCGCCGCAATTCTTGGGATCTCCTGTTTGTAAACTTGTCACTGTACCAGTTCTATGTTTCTGTATTACTTAGAAATACCCCTTTTAAAGGTGTGGGGTTTTTTTTTTTTGTTTTTTAAATCTCCAGGATCATATTTTAACTTGTGACAGACGTATTTTATCCAATACATTGCTTTTTCTATCCTGCTCCATTTGCCTGATATAGCTGAGTTTGTGTCCTTAGTGTCTACAACTCTTTGGGGTAGATTTATTATTGTATTCTAAAGGAAAACTGTCTCTGTTGCCCATAGCAACCAACTACAATGCAACTTTTATTTTTCAAAGGAAAAATACAAAATGAAAACTGTGCTGTGATTGGTTGCTATGAGCAACAAAAAAACTGTTCTCCTTTAAAACACGATGGTGAATCTGCTCCATTTGCTAGCATTTCAGAATATCTTGACTGATGATATCAGTCCCTGTTCCCGACCACCTATATTCTCTTCTCTCTGCAAAGTGCTCTGAGCTGCTGATCCCTGATAGGGGCTAGAGTGCCGCTGGTCAGCAGCCTCTGTTATCTATGTGTATAAATCCACAGATAACTCTGCAATTTAGAACAAGCACACTGCTCATGTCTAAAGTATGATGCTGGCCTGAACTGTAGATCACACAGGCTAAGCCCACCCACCTTGTCACTGAAACCAGGAACTGGAGGAGAGAGGAGACAGGAGAGCCAGTGAAACCCTGAGATGGTAAAGTACAGCCTAGAGAATATGCAAGCTGCCCTGAAAAGTCAGAGGTGATGCAACTCTCCTGAAGAGCCCTTTCTGACTTGGTTGACATCACAAGCCACCTTCATGTAGTCAGGGTAACTTGCATGCAGTCTGCACTTTGTTTTTTAGATAATGCAGGGTCACAGAATTGGTATAGTGACAAGTTTACATTGTCACCTGCACTATAATGCCGCAGTCACATGACTGGGTACTATACTTGCTGTGATAATGAGAACCCCATGATTTCCCAGCTATACTGAGGTAAACTACTGCTTACACCACCAGTTTCAGTGGCTGCTGTAGTTTGTGCTTTTGGGTCTCTGTCATGGTGGAGAAATTAGATCTAAGGATGCCTTTAAGGGGGGGCCAATCAGTAGGTTCTTTGTGAGTACACGGCGTTATAGGAGTAGTGAATTCATGATTTTAGCAGCTGCATGTTCAGTGTCTTCCCATATTTCACAGCCATCTCTGCAGCACTTGTCCCTGTGTTTTGATGCTGCATCATCTTTTCAGTGTTCTGCTATGTAAACAGTTTTCCCCGTTTTGATGATTGTTCATGTTTTTCTTCACTTCAGCTGTTCTAAATTCACCGTATTCTTGCGCTGTGATAATTCTTCTCATTTCTGTACTTAAAAGGAACCTGTCAGCAGATTTTAGGTACTAAAACCAGGCCCAGTACCTGGTAGTGCATCCCATGGCTTCCCATATGATGGCATCCCCAATAAAATAACTTTTATTTTTTATGCAAATGAGAAGCATAAAGTCACGAGGGCAGAGACCCAATGCTAAATCAGGCTAACCCAGCCCTAAGTCGTCCCCCTCCACTGAAAAGAGCTCTCCAGCCTCTCTGACTTTTCAATGGCCCTTGCCGATCCCATGTTTTCAGTGCACCGTGAACTTGGGTGCTGGGCATTGAAGTCGGTAGTACATCTTAGTTTCAGGACATTACAGTGCATGTGCTGGAATGATGATGATGCCCCACCAAAATTATATTTTATTTATGTAGCTTACTTGTATAGCGCCATCATATTCCGCTGCACTTTACAGACCTTGTCAGTCACCGGCCTAAAAACATGATGCTTGGTCATCACTATATTACTACATAATAATCCCAGACTCTCTTACTGCTGCAAAGGGGCTTTTATCCCTGGGGTAAATATTCTTCTTAAAGGGTGTTTCAAATCTGTCATGGCTATTTTAGTGAAAATAATACAAGTTACTTGTGTACTTTATATTTTTCTTAATTGTAAATTGGCTGCAATTCTAGAACAGTTTGAGTTTTGCGCTCTTGAAATTTACTACACTTGTTTTCTGTTTCTCAAAAATGTCCTTGCTTATTTTTCAGATGGCAGAGCAATTGATGACCCTGGCCTATGACAATGGAATAAACCTCTTTGACACAGCGGAAGTTTATGCTGCTGGAAAGTAAGTGACTTGTTCATCTACTGTTGCTTTACTGAGAGCCTCCAGTGGGCTCTTTTCACATTGGCCTTTTTTTCTTCCCGTCGTGCAGTGCATAGCTCTACCATAGTGTTGCTTGCAATAACCCCAGATCTCATACAGAAACCTGACAGACTCCATTATTAATCAAGAGGGTTAGTGATAATACAGGTCTCCTATAGTTTTTGTATTTTGTTAAAGGAACTGGAATATGGAGAGGAATTTGAGGTGGTCTTACTCCTCTGATTCCCCTCCACATTCCGGCCCTGTATAATCTGCTGCAGAAAGGTGAAGCAGAGCTATGGCTGTCCGCCATGGGTTTGCTCTAGCCTCAGATAAAAGGGGCTAATACATGTGAGCCTTGCACCATGGGTTCTGTGGCTCTATCAGAATCCCTGGCAAGAACAGCATCCTGAAAAAAAAAAAAAAACATCCACCGCTGCCTCCTACAGTAGGGGGCAGATTCCGAATGGAATTTGGAGCGAATTCTGAGGCGGAATCCACTTGTAGTAATTTTTCAACAGTTGGAGAGCCACAGATTAAAGATCTCATGTAGATGATCCACGCCACAGGATTGCCATGACCTCCTATACCCAGGGCATCCAGCAGGGGTAATAGCTGGCAATCACTATTATATATTGTAGAGGAAACAGAAAGATCTACAAGTTAACCATTTAAGTACATGTTGCTATCTGCACACCATGCTTTGTGAACTTGATTTACACCACAATTTCCTGTTGAAGGAGAATACACACAGGCTGGAGATTACAATCTTTAATTCCTTGTTTTCCCACTTGTGCCTATCCCCATAGTTTACGATCTGTCTCTTCTATGTATCCATATCAATGCATTTCAGGGCTACATTTAGAGAATATATAACATAATACAAACAATTTTAGATAATTTTTGTCTTTCAGCTAAAATACTGTGTAAAAAATCCATCTGAGTATTCCCCTTACAGACAGTCTGTCTGCCCTGTCTATCTTTCTCGTATAGCTGTTACACATCTCTTCTTCTTCTTCTCCCCCCCCCAACCCCCCCCCCCCCCCCCCCCCGGTTGAGGTTTTCTAAAGCAGTCAGTATATTACAAGAACACTTCCAACATGCATTTAAGTAAATGCGTGCATTTTCCATTCCCTATTGGGTTTTTCTTAGAACTATGCAGTGTACCATTCCTCTGCTGTTTCTCCTGAAAAGGAATTAGGAAATGGAAAACTATATAGTATGATCCATCTTAGCACTGATTAGACAATATGAGACTATGTAGAGACACACCCAATTGGCAGTTTATCTATACATTTTTTTTTTTCTTTTGAGGTATAAGAGTAACCTACTGTTCTAGGAAAAGATGCTTCAGGATTGTTACCCAAAGTGTAATATGTGGTGTGTGTGGTTTTTTTGTTTTTTTTTTTTTTTTTTTTTTTTTTTTTTTTTGCTTGCTACCTTTTCCCCCCCACACCTTTAAAGGGGTTGTACAGAGTTGGATACTGATGACCTATCCACCACTACATTGTACAGACAGGAAGCTGTATGCAGTGTATAGAGTTCTGTACATTGTCGGTGGCCCTGGGAACTGCAGCTCTGCTTCCTTTCACTTGAATAGGAGCAAAGCTCCTTCAGGCCATACACCTGGTATACGGCTTCCACTGGATGAAGCAGCTGATCAGCATGGGGTTTGGGTATCGGACCCCTGACCTATCATATTGATTGTCATCAGTAGACAACTTTTACTAGGTCCTGGACAACCCCTTTAAGGAAAATTGTCCACGGGTAAGGTTATAAGATTTTATTTTGCTTCTGAAAATGATTATTTTTATTGCTATTTATTCTTTCTCATCTCTTCTGCTCAGGGCTGAAGTTGTATTGGGAAATATCATCAAGAAGAAAGGTTGGAGGTAATTATTTGCACTTTATAGCAGAGTGATGAATCTTTTATGCGGTGAACAGTTTCATCTACATCCTCTTTGCTCAGGAGTGAAAAAAGAGCGCAATAAATAATTAACACCGTAAAATTGTGCAGCTTCATTTCTTGATATCTTGTTGTCAGTTATTAAACTCAATTGACCTCTGGTATTTAGGAAGATGTGTGGTAGTTTATAGTGTCAGGAGGAGTCATTTATAAGTGTACCTGGAGTTATATATTAATCTGCATAGAACACAATTGTTTACATTATGTATAGAATTTCCTACATGACAAAATATAAATTTTTTTTTTTTTTTTTTTTTTTTTTAGATTTGGTTCAGCGTGTATATATTTTAGTTGTGTGTTGTGTGTTTTTTTTTTTTTTTTTTTTTTATCTAAATTAAATTTCCAAATTCCCTGCTATAAACTTGGTGTTAAAGGCAGTAGACTCCTTCATAGGCCTTTTTTTTTTTTTTTCCTTTTTATATTAAGAATTGTGCCTAAAACTTTTTTCCTAATGGTCTTTTTATTGAAAATGTTCAACTTTTTTTACTCTGTAACCTGATTTTGTTTACTCTCAAACAGTGCATGCATAGACCACTCATTCTATAGCCCATATCTCTGCATTTCTGGGAGCTCATAAAAGCTGATTTAGGGCTTTTATACTGGTCAATGACTGGACCAAGCTACGCTTCACCACTGTTGGTATTTTAATGTATACGCAGGAACCTAGTGGCGAGTGAGGAGTAGTGGTCCTCAGTAACAGTAGCTTCTGTGGTCTCTACCAAATCTATTGCACTCTATTGCTGGTGCAGTGATGAGGGGGGTCTGCAGTGTTGGATGATGTTAGTGGTAGTTCTCCCTTGGGGCAAACCCAGTGTTTGGAGTCTCTTGCCAGATGGTGGTTAGGGTGCCCATGGTGGTATGGTTCAGAATGAAATAGCCAGCTGACAGTAGTAACTTTGCAAATAACGAAGTTCTTTACTGTCAGCAAGGCACAGCAATATTTTTTTTTTTTTTTTTTTTGTAAAACTTATCCAGTAAAGAAGTTACAAATACTTAAGGGCTCTGGAGACAGGGAAGCCTAAGTAGTCTATCCCCTTCCCCTGCTTGGATGTACTAAATTTGAGGGGTGGTCCTCTGCCCTGCTTCAGCTACATTGGCACAGGCCGCAAATTAAGTTTGATCACTCTCAAACACATAACATCAGTAACATGCCATAAAAGAACAAATGTCACAGATAAACGTTAATTGACCCTTTCAGTAGCGTCCTGCTGGGACACTGCATATACTTTGTTCATTATTTACATCGATGTAAAAACTAAACAGCAAGCTCCCACTAGTGGTGTCTTCAGGAATACAGAATTGTCTTTTAACTTTATGGCTATGCAGTAGCTTGGAGCTTAGTATCACAAATATCAAGCTTATTGGGGGGGGGGGTTCATGGGTGGACACTTACAGTAGGGGTTTTCTGAATCCTAAAATATGTATATACAGGCTCACCATATAAAATAGGTAAATAGACTTGCCATTACTTTCTGGTGTGTTATCTAGCAACATGTTGCAAGACTGTCATCCACAATGGCTCCACAATTGGCTATGCAGGTTATTTAGTATTGTAAGCCTTCAGTTACTAATCCTTTTGCCTGGAAAACCAGTTTATGGTCTGAAGTAGAGTTGAGCATTTTCCTGCTACCTCTGCCTTTACAATAAAGTAAGAAAACTGACCCAAGTATTTGCTTCAATTTGGCTAAAAAGTTTCAAAAAAAATTCTTCTAAATACATATTATAGTAATGTTTTCCCAATCCATTGTATTGAAAAGCAATGTCCTGCAATTAAAGATAGTTTAGTAGTATTGTTGGATGTTTTATGATCTGTATTATTTTTCTGCTTTCCCATTCAGGCGTTCCAGTTTGGTTATTACAACTAAAATCTTTTGGGGCGGGAAGTAAGTAATTATACATTTTAGCATCGTTATTTGCCAGTTTACATAAACCAGATATATAGATAACAATTGTCTTTATATTGTAGGGCAGAAACTGAAAGAGGTTTATCCAGAAAACATATAATTGAAGGTACAATCTACAAAACTGCTGTTAGTGACATTCACATAGCTTGTTACTATGATTAATTTATGGTGTTATATTGTGTACTGGACATGAATAATGGCAGCCATTCATATATAGGCTAATGCAGGGGCGTAACTAGCAAAGACTGGGCCCCATAGCAAACTTTTGACTTGGGACTCCCCCCATCCCACACATCCCTATACGGCATAGCGCCCTCTTTCCTGGCCCCCCACAGGTAAAACACCCCATTTACACACTATAATATCCCATAATACACAGTATAATGTCCCATAGTGGCCCCTGCACACAGTATATTGTCCCATAGTGGCCCCTGCACACAGTATAATGTTCTATAGTGGCAGTAACAGGGATCGGTAAGTAAATAGGGAGTAACCCCAGCAGGTAACGGGTAAGGTCCTGGGCCCCATAGCAGCCGCTATGGCTACTACAGTGGTAGTTATTTTACTGGGCTAATGTATAATCATTTGTGCCAGAAAATGGTAGTGAGACTTTAATTTTTGCATCCCATATGTCATTTTCAAGTGATCGCACAGGTCCAACAGTCCTTTCAGATTTATCGTAACTTATGTCAGTTTTCTGATGTACATTTCTGTTTAGGTAAAGGTACAAACTCGGGTGGGAGTTATCAAGTCTGGTGTTTAAAAGGCTGGTCTTAATGCTTTACACATA
This sequence comes from Leptodactylus fallax, assembly GCA_947044405.1. Classification (NCBI taxonomy): domain Eukaryota; kingdom Metazoa; phylum Chordata; class Amphibia; order Anura; family Leptodactylidae; genus Leptodactylus; species Leptodactylus fallax. Next base: position 10,991,052 of record CAMRHE010000025.1, read on the forward strand.
GAAAAGAGGTATAAAGCAAGTTTACACCAAATTCTGTTCAATTAGTTTATCAAGCCTGTTGTGGGGGAAAAAAAAAACTGCCCTAATTGTAGTTTAATTGATATTTAAGTTGTGGTAAGTAATGAAATAGTACAATAAAACATGGAGAACAGTTTCATGTATTAAAAGCTATAGCAAGTTAAAGGAAGTCTGCCAACAGTAAATTGGTTATAAACCAAGTCTCAGTACAGTGTAGAGGTGATTCTGCAGTTTCTCAATATTCCTTTGTGGTTCAGCTTTGGGCCCCATTTTCATGTAAGGGTGGGTTCACACCTGCGCTTGGTGTCCGTCCGTCGCCAATCCAGTGAAAATCTCGGCGAACTGGATTGGCGTCGGATACAGACCGGTCAGCGGCGCATTGGTTAAAAACCCATTCATTTGAATGGGTTTTTAAAGCAGTGCGCGGGTGTGCGTTTACACCCTCTGCGCTGCGAATCCTTTTTTTTTCGTCGGAAACAAAGTCGGACACGCAGGACTTCGTGTCCGACGAAAAAAAAAAGGATTCGCAGCGCAGAGGGTGTAAGCGCACACCCGCGCACTGCTTTAAAAACCCATTCAAATGAATGGGTTTTTAACCAATGCGCCGCTGACCGGTCTGTATCCGACGCCAATCCAGTTCGCCGAGATTTTCACTGGATTGGCGACGGACGGACAGCAAGCGCAGGTGTGAACGAAGCATCAATCTGTTTTATTCACATGTAAATGAGGGGAAAAGTGCTTTGCCCACGAATCTACAGCTGAGACCAAAATACAGACAAGCTAAGGAGCACGGCCCAAAGCATTTTCCTCGTATTTACATATGAATAAAATGAGCATTTTACATTGAAATGACACTCCAAAGCAGAATAACAGAGGCATATTTGGAAACTGTAGAATCCACCTGTGCAAGATATTAGAATTAGGTTTATAAGCCGTGTACTGATGACAGACTCCCTTTAAACATTAGCGATTTCTCTATTACATAATGTCATGTTTTGTTTTTATTTTTTAATTTTTAGGTTTAAAGGCTTCTTTAGATAGACTTCAGCTAGAATATGTAGATGTCGTGTTCGCTAACCGACCTGATCCCAATACACCGATGGAAGGTAAGCTCCCAATAGGTCAATTAACCATACGGTATCTACTATGTATAATGTCTTCCTTATTTATCCTGTGTAATACCACTTTAAATAGAAACTGAGACATTGCAAATAGATAGATAGAGATATATCTATCTATCTATCTCTGGAGTGTGTCGTGGTAATTTTTTTATTTCTGCTGGGTGGGAAGGGACTTAGATATGCAATACTGAATTAAATTGTATTGCTATCATACGGGGTGTTGGGAAATATTACATCCTGTAATAATTACGTATGCAACAATTTATGTATACTAATCATCCTGTTGCTGGAAGACTGGTTTTCTTTGGGCAATAAAAATATTAATCTATTGATTTCACGTTTATACTGTTCTCAGTTCTGTGTATAAAGTAGTTTCCTCTGTACAACCTGAAACATAAGTTCCAATATCAACCTTCTTTCTATTTCAAATTTTCATATATACATTTAATATTATGAGCTACTTTGTATTGTGGTATTTGCTTATAATCGAATATTTTATATTTGTCACAATATATTTTTGAAGGAGTTTTACAGGACTACAATAATTCCTTGGATAGGTTATTAATATTAGATCGATGGGAGTCTGACTCCCTGGCTAATCCATCAATCCTCAGATTAAAGAGCCGCTGCACTCCAATGGGACACTTCCCCCTTCATTGTTTACAAGGAACTGTCTTAAGTTTTTGGTAGTGACTGGTATTGCAGCTAACTGCAGCTTAGTTTCAAGTGAGTAGGTCTGAGCTGTAATGCCAAGCCTGGCCTATATCAAATTATGGAGCTGCCTGATACCTCAAGTGCTTAGGATTCTTCAGTCAGCTGATTCTTGAGGGTTCTGGGTGTCTGCTCCCCTCCCTCTAATATTGACAGCCCATACTATAAATATTGTAAATCCTGGAAATCTCTTTAAAAAAAAAAATCAATTCTGTTTCGTTTCTATATTTCAAGATTTTTTTTTTTTCCTTTGCTATACACTTAATTCAAAGATGGCATAATTATTGGAATCATTTTTTATTTAAAATATACTTTCACTTTTTACATTTATTTTATATAATCCTTTAATTTTTCTGTTAATTCTTTACATTTTTTTTTTTTTTTTTTTTTTTTTTTTTTTTTAAATCGGTGGCAGTATGCCATGTTACCTAGAACTAGTGTTCATATATTTGTAACCTATTGCCTACAATACCACATATGTCACATGTTTGGAGAGCATTCAATGTTGCAGCTGGTTGTAACGACTGAGTGTAAAAAAACTTTTGTTGGCTTGTTTGTTGTTTTATGCTCACATTTCACCCAGTTTTAAAGATTCATGTGTTTCTGTTTTAAAATCAAATAGTTTGTGATAAAACAGGACATTACACATTTTCAGCTAAGTTACAAAAAGAAGGGCATTCAAGGGATATCATATTAAATTTCCCACAGATACTTCAAAAATATTGATTTTTTTTTTTGATTTTTTTTAAATGTTGCATTCACACAACAGAACAGTTTTTGTCTCCATCAGATTATAATTATAAAGTCCTTTTCCCTTTTGTCAAACAATGTCATGAACTTTCAGCTGTAAACTCTGGTCTTTCTAAATCTTTCTTTCATTACCAGGAGACCCATTTAGTTCTTCCAAGTCGAGAACATTCATCATAGAAGGTACACAGTACCCACAATCTCCATATTGAATTCCGTGTCCAAAAGGCATTTTATGGGACAGATAATGTATTTTTATCTTTACCATACAAGTGTTTCCTCCCCCGATCCCCAAAGAAAAAATATCCATAAAATGCAGAAAAAAATACCCTTTAAGAACATCTTGCAAGTAAAATCCAATCTTTTACTGATCCCTTTAATTATTGTCCCTTTCCCTGTTTTGCCCTGATTTGTGTACCATATCATTACTCTTGTTACTGGGATTTTTTATTTATTTATTTATTTTTTGCATGGTATTATTCTGATTGGTGTCTCATTTAAGACTGTTTTCCAGCATCATTGGTGTTTTTTGTTTGGGTGTTTTTTTTGTTTTTTTTTTGTGTTGTTTTTTTTTACCATCTGAGCACATTACCGTTGTCAGAACTTCTGTAATGTGAGGAGAATACTCAATGATGCTGATTGACCTTCAAGAAATTAGAATTAAAATATTTTCTTGAAGAGATCAGATGTTCTACAGCTGGGCAAGTGAAAAAAAAATCTGAATAAAATGATCACAAATTAAAATTTCAAATATGTAGAGAGCTAAAAAAATACTTTTTGTTTTTGAAGTCATGCCATTTGAAAAAAGAAAAATTATTATATTTTTTTTTTTATACTTCTGCCCAGTTGTAGTACCTGTTGGTTTTTGCTTGTGTGATTGATTTAGTTGATACCCAGTAGTGTAATGCTCTATTATGCATCAGTGCACTTTTAAGGATCAATTTCTTCCTATGTATTAAGATGCTTGTTGGCTAGAAGCTTTGAGACAGTGCATGGTCACATCTCATGCTCGGAGTGGATGACTTGCTTCTCTTGGCATGACCCTATGTTGTAAAAATACAAAAAAAAAAAAGTTAAGAGGTTTGCATGATGGAGACAGTTAAAGCATTATTCCCCTAAAGTGTTTCTAAAATCTCAGCTTTGTTGAGATCCAAATTTTAGACGCTATGTAAAATTAGCAGATGTGGAATCCCACAGATGTTCGTTTGAGTTTCTCTTTTTTTCTTTTTACTGGAAAATTGGTCACTCATAACTTATGTAATTATGAATTTATAATGAAAACAAATGACGAGGCATTTTTTCATACGATTTTATTTTTTTAATCTTTGTTTTTTTTTGTTTTTTTTAGAAACACTTAAAGAAAAAAAAATTCACAGTTGCACTGTACAGTATGCCTTGCAAGCACTGTATAGTGGGGACTCTTCCCTGTAGACAGTGTCCTCATGCATCCATAACGCCTTTTGTGACATCACATGAATCTTGATACCTAGTATCTTACATTTTTAAGTGTAACATACACTGCCCAGGATAACTAAGATATTTTGAACAAGTAATCACCTTTGGATCTTACTGGAATTGTCCAGGGGAAAAACTTTTAATATTCTCAGACTGGGTTAAATATAAAATAAAATACTCGCCACACTGTCTTCCCCTCCCATTTTGAATGCGTACTCTGTGCCTGCTAATCGCTACTTTATCATCCAGTCTACACAGCCAAGCAACGGTTGTGGCTATTGCAGCTCAACACTCCTGCTAGAGAATGGCTGACAGGTCATTTCCTGTGTGTCAAGATGGGACTGGGTAGTGGAGGCCACTGGGGAACTCCAATATTTTTATTTTTTTTTGCTTGTTTTAACCCACTCAGCATATTAAAAAAAAAAAAAAAAAATCTCCTGAACAACACCTTTTTAATATGTCTCAATTTTGGTTATTTAAGCAAGTGATTTCCAACCTTTGGGCTTTACAAAACTAAAATTCCCAACATGCAACAGTTAAAGACATAGATGGAGGATCAATGATCAAAGCTATGACATGGAGTCAAAAAAATGTTGTTGCCTCTGTGATGTTTCAAGTCCATATTGATGGTAGATCTTTAGGATAGGTTAATATGAGATTAGTGATGTCTGACACTGGGCACCCCCACTGATTAGCTGATTTCTGCACAGTGTATGACCAGAATCAGATTGCTATGTCTACAGTGCAGTATCCAAGCCATACATACCATTGTGGCTTAGCTCCCATTCACTGAAGACTGTTCAATACACTGTGTGGTAAATGTGTGCTGAGCTGCAGTAGTGTCCTGCACCCACTACACAGTGCTTAGAACCTTCTGCTTTTGGCTGTGTAGTCTATGCAGGTATCAGCTGATTGGTAGGGGTGCTGGGGGTCAGGCCACCACTGATCTCATATTGTAGACATATCCTAAGGATAAGCCATCAGTATGTAGTCTTGGATGACCCCTTTAATATTCTGTATACTTTAATATGTTAGAAGCTGATACGTTTTAAGTCACCAATAACTTGGAAATTACTATAACTAAAATGTTTTTTTCCTGATACTGTAATCCTACCACTAAATTTACCGAATTGTGAGTCTTTAGCTTTCTGAAAATAAGAAATATTTTGGATATATTTAATTGCCTTTAATTCCAACTTAAATTTGATAATTGCTTTTTACCCTATCACATAGCAATTGGCTTGATCCAGTGAAGTGAGACACTTGTTGATAATGGTGAAATAGCAGCAGGCTTTATTTGTAGCACTGACACCACAACATTAAGACACGTGCCTTTTGACAAAAAATTTAAAAAATGCCAGAGTAGGCCTTAAAGGAGAGCTCCCAGAAAAGATTTTGTTCCCTGGCCTGTTATAAAGGTTCATGATTTATATTTAAGTAAAGGTACTTTCTTAGCAGTGGCTGTATTATATGAGCTGTCCACTCCCTTCTGGTCCTCAGCTGTCATGTGATCAGCATTAACTCTCCAACTGACACAGGATCTTGTGTGGACAAGAAGCAGTTTCTGTACATAGTCCTTTGAGAGCCTCAATGAATGAATAGAGAAACTGACTTCCTGTCTACACATAAGATGCAATGTCAGTTGGAGAGTCTTAATGCTGATCATATGACACAGCTGAGGACAAGAAGGGGATGAATTGTTCACAAGTACCGCTAACAATACAAAGATAACCTTCATTACTTTTTACACTGTGTACCTTTTCAAAGTGACCAGTTGAAAAAAAAATATTTGTGGGAATGCTACTTTAAGCCCATTGGAAATCAGACTTGGTCCGGGGCCCCATGGTATGGCCTGTGGCAGAAACGGCGTGGAAAAATGCAACCTTTTACAGTCACTGCAAGGGTGATGGGATTCTAGCAAATCCCATCCACACCTTGTGGAAAAAATATGCGCAACCTAGACGCGGCAATTTCTAAAACCGTTGCAGTTTTGGAAATCGCAGCATGTCAATTATACCTACAGAAATGCCGGCGGTTTCCTTATAGGTTTAATGGAAGCAGAAAGTGTTGCCGCTGCCGACTTTCTGTGAAAAGTGCTGCAGGAAAAATCACGATGTGTTATCGTTGCAGTTTTTCCCACAGCGCTTTTCTGCTGCGGACTGCTACACGGGGCCTTAGCCTTAAATAGTGTAGAAAAAAATATTCAGCTTTCATTCTTTTGTCAACTACTCTAGAAGTGAATTTGTAGAATGAAAGCCTAAAACTATACACAGTCTCTGCAGTTATTGTGGTCTGTTAGGTTCATGCCACATATCTATTTTAAATAAATTCATGAATAGTAGAGACTGAAGCACGAACTGTACATTTAAGGGTTTCGTACGTGATGGGGATCATAATCTCTGTGGGGGGGGTCCAACTACAAGAACAGGACCTGCAGCGCTCATGAGTACCCGATGTGAAGGGAGTGGGTGGTACACATACTCAACCACCATTCTTTTCATGTTTGAGACTACTAGAGATAGTTGTTCTAGAAGTATAGTATATTTTTGAAAATCCCCTTTAATTCTTTAAAAAAAAAAAAAAATACACACAATGGATTGTCAATTATTTAATGTTTTTTTAGGGACAATTCCCCATTTGGTTTCTGGGCAACTCTTTTTTTCAATGGCAAGCAGAAAAAAAAATCTCCTATTCTATTCATTCTAGATCAATAATTCACAATAAATCAGTGTTCTAAAATCTTCCACCTTAAAATTTCTCCTTTGTATGTAGCACATTAGGAACCACTAGTACTTGGTTAACTTGTACTTAACAGTCCATGTTGCAGATGTAATACTGGGATTCTTGTGGTGTAAGTCCTGTTCCTTATTACCACAGGTATCTATGTTCAGTTGCGTCCCGAGGGATTTTAGGTGTATTGGTTATCCAAAATGAGACCTTAATATAAAACGTTTACACATTTTATGGCATTTGGAGACTGGTTCTGTTTTATCAGTTTGATGGCTGCATTAAAACGCTTAGGTTAGTGATGTAATGTCATATACATGTTGTCTGTTTTGCTTAAAAGCCTTAACTGTTTGTTCTGCCATAAGATACTTTCAGAATGCCTTGTAATATTAAGTTATTTCACATTATTCACATACACCAGTTATGGCCATATGCATTAATATGCCTCAGATCAGTTTGAAAATTTGTAAAACTTCGCCATCTTTGTGTTGGGCTATAAATCTACATCTGTCCTACATCTTATGCTAGGTTCACACTAGCGTTCGGATTTCCGTTCTTCAGGTCCGCTTAGGGACCCAATAAACTGTAACCCAATCTGCTTAAGGAGAGGTTACCGTTGGAAACCCACTGACCCCATAGACTATAATGAGGTCTGCCAGGTTTCCGCCTGAAAAATGTGGAGAGAAACGTCCTGCTTGCAGGTCTTTTTCTCTCTGCATTTTTGAATCTGATTCAGGGACTGAATCCCGAAAAGGAGGGCGAACGCTGATGTGAATCCAGTCTTATTGAGAATATATATACATGTGTACAGTGTTAAGGGTAATGTGTCATCAGAAAACTGTTTAAATCCAGGTTTTTTACCTTTTTTATTTAATTTTTTTTTATTTTAAATATTACACTCTGTAATAAAGTCTGAATATTATTTTTTCCTACACACTGGCCACTGAGCTTCACAGTAGGCTGATACTTCCTGTTCTTTAGAGATCACTTCTCAGCAGTATACTCATTATGATCATAGGCAGGATTATGACAGGTAGTCTTCATCATAATGGAGTTTGCAGTGCCATTCCTGATCCCCCTGTGCACTAGAGTGGCAATGGTTTGTAATAAACTTCTACCCTCTCTGTGCCAAAAATGAGAGTACTAACTGGTGTAGATTTAAGCTGTAAATTACAACTTCAGATTCTGGCATAAATTCTAATTAATCTATCAGACTATAGGAGTCTACACCCCTGTGTTAAGCCCCATCGTTTTGAGAAAGGGGCATGTGGACTACAGAAAAGTACCCAATTTTTGTTGACTTGACAAAATTTGGCTTAACTCTCTAGGGTGAACATATCTTGATTTTTTTTTTTTTTTTTTTCTACAGACATACAATTCCTATGGTCCATGTGGCTATGATTAAAGACGACTTTTCACCACCTCCAATAATTAAAGTTCTTAGCATCTGTGAATAAGTGTAGCTTCAGTGCAGTTGGAATTTTTTCTCTAGTTTCCACTGTTCCCGAGCAAGAAGTGCAGTTTTGGTTCCTGGTGTGCTATTTAAACTCTCTGTCTGAAGGATGGTGTCAGGCCTGTTCCTGACAGTACAGAGACTAAATAGCATATCAGGCACCAAAAATAACACTTATTTGGGAGCAGTGGAAGCTAGAGAGAAAATTCCAACTGTGCTAGAAGCGGTGGAGCAGCACCTATTAAATGATGCAAACAGCTGGACTTGTGAAAGGTCCTCTTTAAAGGGAATCTGTCAGGGCAATTTGGGACACTAAACCACCCACACGTCCATATGGACCTGGAGTTTAGTGTCCTAAATCACCCTGTTATAATGCAATCCATGGCCACATTAAAAATAAAAAGCTTTATACTCACCCTGCCGCTGTACTCCCCGCGCCTGCGCAGTTCTTCAATGAAGCCAGAGGATTACACCTCTGGCCGGGATGTCCATCTTTGGCTTCACTGAAGAACAGTGCAGGCGCCGGGAGGCGTGTCAGTGAAGAAGCTCATGAATAAACCGGACCGCTCTCGCCAAACAGCGTTGATCAGACCCTTCTCTAGGTAAGTATAAAGGGTTTTTATTTTTAATGCACCTGCGAATTGCATTACAGCAGGACGATCTGGGACACTAAACCCCAGGTCTATAATGACCTGTGGGTGGTTTAGTGTCCCAGATTGACCTGACAGATTCCCTTTAAAGTATATATCTAAACATTAACACCAACTCAGGCCAATTCTAACTCTGCACAGAAAATGGAGAAGAAAAAAAAACTACAAACAAAAAGTGAAAAGATTAGATAAAAAGAGTGTTTCAGTTTGAGCCATCTTAAAGAGGACTTGTTACTACTCCTGACTTGTCTGTATTAGTAAGCACTTGACCCAGAATCATTTGATTAGGAACACATCTTTTCTTATAACTCTACATTGTGTGCATCACTGGCTGGACAGTTTGTGTGTAGGGACACGCCCTTAACTGGTAACGCCCATTTGTCAGTTTATTTATAAAGTTATAATCGGAATAAAAAACAATGGTATTTTGAACATTCGCTTTGAAATTTAGTTGGAATTGAATGATTTGCTTAGACGTCTCAGGAGAGTTTCTTTAAGGCAAGGTCATCCTTCAAACTTGTAATAAAAAATAAAAGCATTAAGTTTTGTTATCTAGTTCCTAGGACCAGGATGATCTATAAAATTTCACTAGTTATTAAAATTATTTTTTTTTTTTTTTAACATCAAAATTTGTTTTAGTGCATTAGTGTGTTTTTTTTTTTTTTTTTTTTTTTGTTTTGTTTTTTTAAATAGACCATTATTGTATTTTCAATATGGTCATTCTCCCTGCATCCCCACCCCCGTTTTTGGCTTATTTATATCTTATTATATTGAAGAATGGAGTTGAATGTGCAGTGTCTATTACCAACTTGACTTTGACAGCTTGGTCTAAATATGAATTTATAATCCTTATTTTGTGATTTTGAACAGTATATCTTGACATGAAATGTAATTAAGTTCTTTACTTTATGCATCAAATGACTGTAGTCAGCTGCAGACGGCCTTTTTTTTAGCTCGGCCCTGAAGTGTCACTCTACTACGGACTTGGAATTCCAAGCATCTGTATACTGTTCTTCTAGGAACATAAGGCAACTTAATCTCAACATCCCAACACTTTCTGGTAACCTCCCACAGGATGAAAAACCTTTTAAGATGGATGATGTAGTTTAGTCTTTTTGTATCGAGCAGAAAAGTATTTTATATATATATATATATATATATATATATATATATATATATATATATATATATATTGAGCATAGATATTGGTTTATTACTCTGATACACTCAAAAAAAAATAAATAAATAAATAAATCTTTTTCTGTTTCTCCTTTTTTAATATTTTCATCTTTCTCAATATCTGGAAAGGTGACTGCTAGAAAACTTTTTGGGACCTGCATTTACTGCAAGTGAATTATCAAATGGACATGAATGATTTACACTGCTTGCAAGATGTCCTTGCAGCATTCTTTTCCTTTTTTCGGTGTTGTAGATTTAGCTTTCTGCATGGTATGAGGTTTTTTTTTTGTGTCTTGCTGGAGACTTTACTTCTCCCCTCTTCCCTTTATTACTTTCTTCACAGAGACGGTTCGAGCCATGACCCATGTGATTAACCAAGGGATGGCAATGTATTGGGGGACATCTCGTTGGAGCTCCATGGAAATAATGGTAACTTTTTTTTTTTATACCCTTATTTTCACCATGTAAATTAATACCCCTGAGTACCAGCTGTACAAAAGCAGTCACTATAGTTGCTACAAAGAAAGGAGAAATAAAGATGTTTGCAAAGATAGACATCACCTTTAACTAAGGCCTGGTTCACATCTGCGTTTGGGTTTCCGTTTGGGGAGTCCGCTTGGGGACCCCCCAAACGGAAATCTATACGCATAAAAAGCGGTTTACCTGGGAAACCCGCGTACCCCATAGACTATAATGGGGTCCGTGTGGTTTCCGCTCTGTTTCCGCACGAAGCAAGCGGAGAGGAAACCACACGGACCCCGTTATAGTCTATGGGGTCTGCGGGTTTCCCAGGTAAACCGCTTTTTATGCGTATAGATTTCCATTTGGGGGGTCCCAAAACAGAAACCTGAACGCAGATGTGAACCGGGCCCAAGTCCACTATTTTTACATAGTTGTGTAAACATAGCCTTACTGTGTGTTTCTTGGCCATGACAAACATACGTATTGATCTGTTTTTAACAGCCGTCGTGCATCAGCAGTTTAGTGTCCGTTTTGCATCCATTTTTAATGGACCTTATTAAAAAAATTCATCCACTTTTTTAACGCAACCGACTGATCCATTTTTAACTAACCTAACTCTGCTGTCAATCCATTTTTAAAGTCCATTAAAATGGACTCCTTGACTACTTCTAGGTCCATGTGTCCGTCAAAACAGACAAATATAGAACGTGTTTTTTTGTTTTTTTTTTTTAAACTGACTTTGTCTTTCAAAAAAATGGACATGTGAATATTATCATTCTCTCTCATTGTTTTTAAAATGGCATTGCAAGGGCTATTCCTCACTGTCTTGTGAATAAAGCCTAAATGGTGGGGGGGGAGATGGGTGATGTCTTCTGAGAATGTATCTGCTGTTCAGACAGAACACTTGAGCAGCATTAGTATGAAGATAGGCTTTTGGCTAAAAATAAACACTCATGTTAACTACAACTGTAGAGAAAAAAAAGAGAAAAACCATTTGACGGTAAGTTGTGCGGACAGGATCTGATTGCGGCTGGAAGCTCGCGGAGTTAATACAGCTTAATTATTTTTGGAGTTGAACGAGCATTTATCCATAGCACAGAGCAGGGAATAGGAAGTTGCAATATGTACTGTGTATAATGCTGCATTCACATAGTTTTCTAGTCATGTACGCTTTCATTGTACTGCGCATTTTCCCGTTGTTAACTGTGCACCTTCTGCACCCATATTACACAGGCCTGTGGATTGTTCATGATTTAACCTCTTAATTACCAGGAGAAAGTTAAAACAACTTCCCAACATCATCTTTCTCTGCAACAACTGTATAATACAACCCCAATTCTAAAAAAAAAAAAAAATAAAGTTGGAACACTGTCAAATTTTAAGAAAAGAATATAATGACATGGAAATCTCATCTAACCATATTTTATTCACAATAGAATATGGAATACGCATCAGAAGTTGAAAGTTAGAATGTTTTTGCATTTCACTTGAAAAAAATGAACTTATTTAGAAATAAGAAATAATGAAGAATTTTGTCAAAAAAAAAATTGTGGAAACCTTCCAGAAAAATGTTCCTAATCGTAGAACTGCAAAGACTTTGGACATCTCACCGTATACAGTACATAATATCAAAAGTTTCAGAGAATCTTAACAAATCCATGTGCAAAAGGGACAAGGCCAGTGGTCAATATTGGATGCTTGTGATCTTTGGGTCCTCAGATGACACTGCGTTAGTAACAGGCATGACTTGGTAATGCAAATAACTGTATGGGCTCAAGAATACGTCCAGAAATCATTGCCTGTGAACACAGGTCACTGTGCAATCCACAAATGCAAGTTAAAGCTTTATCATGCAAAGAAGAACCATATTTCAACACAATCCAGAAACGCCACTGTCTCTTCTGGGTCTATTTAATATGGACTGAGGCAAAATATGGATGCTGTGTCCTGCGGAATCAAGAGGAGAGGAATCATCCTTACCCTCTCATGGTTCAGAAGCCTAAATCTTTTAATAGTATGGGGTTGTATTCGTGTCTATGGTATGGGCAACTTAGTGTCATAGCCGTAATCGACCAATAACGGGTCAATCAGTCAGTCCAAATTAATAAGCATGTGTGCACTGCACTAACAAAGACACAGACAAGAATTTCCGTATCACAGCCAGTTCATGCTTCGCTCTCAAGGTCTCAGCACTACACTGGCGGATTTATTCACGTCACACATATTTGTACAGGAAAGGAAAAGAACAGGTTAATGCATAGTGTAGTACAAAGTTTCTCTGACATTCCTGAGCTGTTCATCCCCCATTGGCTCTTGATTCTGAATACAGCCAGGTGCAGCCTCGATTCCAGCCTGAGGCATCAGCCCTTAGGCGTGGTATGTAGGATGTCGGCGCCATCCTTGATTACATTCCTTTGTCCTTAAGCTATCAGCAATTAGTAGCAAGGAAAAATTAGTATTTGTTACTTATAAAAATAGAAAAATATAAAGTACCAAAATATTGTTTCATACCAAAATATTGTCTCATGACCTGAGCCTTGACAACAGAACATATATACTCCTGTCTAAACAACATCTTTCAGGGAAGGCCTTGCAAATTTCAGTATGACACTGCTAAACCACATACTCACACCTCCATCACAGCAGCAGTGCTTCAAAGAGGACCCCCCCCCCCGGGTACTGAACTGTCCTGCCTGCAGTCCAGACCTTTCACCAATAGAAATTGTATTGCGAAACCAAACCTATCTGGCAAAGACAACCCAGGACTGTTGAGCATCTAGAATCCAACATCAGACAAGGATAGGACAACATTCCTTTCCCAAAATTCCAGCAATTGTTCTGATTACTTTCCAGACATTTACAGACCTTTGTAAAAGGAAAACGGGATGCTACACACAATGGTAGACGTGGCCATGTCCCAACTTTTTTGAGATGTCACTGCCATCAATTTCTAATTTGAGTTAATTTTTTCTAATGGAAAAATGTCTTTTTACGTTCTAATGTGTTCTGTGTCCTATTGTGAATAGAATATGATTATAGTAGATTTCCAAATCATTCCAAACGTTTTGAGACTCGAGTTGTACCTGTGGCACAATAACATTTTTGTTAGAGCACCACCTAGTGTTTGGTTAAAGTAATATCCCCTTTATACATGTTTAAGTTAAATCTAAAAAGTTTTGTTTGTATTTTTAGGCCTTTTTGTATGGACCTTTTTAATTGCAGTCTCTGATTCTCATGCACCCTTATCTCTTCTAGGAAGCTTACTCTGTAGCGCGACAATTCAATTTGATTCCTCCAATCTGTGAGCAAGCGGAGTATCACATGTTTCAAAGAGAAAAAGTTGAAGTTCAACTCCCAGAACTGTTTCATAAAATTGGTAATTTACCACCATTAAGTACTGTAAGTTAGCACTCCTGATATCAGAGGGATGTACGAAATGCTTGGTGGGAGATTCTGGTTCCTAAAATGTGTATCCCAATTGGCATGTAACAAAAAAGTTTTGTGAAGACCAAAGATGTAATGCAAAATATGCAATGGGACCCCCTACCAACTGGCTGCCACTAATACTGTTTTTTGCTTTTATATAATTGTGGGGCCTGGCTACATATGCACATCCTATATGGTGGCTATGCTATTTTCTTCGTTTTTTCCATTAATAGCCATGATGGCTTTAATAATTCTGCTGGAAATGGACAGTAGTTTATTTCCATGTTGCTGTTAACCACTCGTAGCTCTGTCAGCTGAGCTTCTATAATGCTCTGATGTTTGGTAACAGTAATGCAGAGCACTTTAAATATGGCTTTCACTGTGAATGGAGAACTTTTTTTTTTTTTTTTTTTCCTCTGCCTCATGCACCACCTTTATAAATCCCCTATGCCAGAAACGTGGGGCATTGCAACTTTTTAAACATTTTTGACAATTTGTTGCAAATGGCATTTTTACAACCCCCATGCCACTTTACTGAAATGGAGCATGGAATGGGAGGGTTCACAGATAAGTTGTATTTATCCTCATTTACACCACTTCTATGGCATAAATGATGCCTGAAATCTCCGCCAGCTGCTTTAGATTTCAGTGTAGCCATATGGCTGACTGGAGGATATGTCTGATTTATTATGGGGCATGCCTTGCTTCATAATTCAGGTGCATTCTCTGGTGGTGCATAGATTATTAAAACTGTTATACCAAACTCCAGTTTTGGTAAAACTCCCCTAATGCTTGTTCTAGGTCTTCGTTTTTCAGCCATCCATTGGCTTTTTCGATTCTGCCATTACCATGCTCAGTAAAGCAGATTGGAGCTAGGTGGCATCAGAGGTGCCTGAAATCCACCTTATTCAGACTTACTTCCCACCCAATCGCAGACCCTGTGGATATTAAAATTTCAGCTGATCCCATGGTAAAAGTATAGTAGATAACCCCAAATAGAACATAGTTTAGAATATAGCTTTTTCACTTAAACTGCCTAATATGTGACCCTGGCCAGTCTGTGCCATTTGGATTTAGGCATGTAAAATAAGGCCTTTACACATATTGAATAAATAATGGTTTGGCCACCATAGGACAACAATCTTTCTCTTTAAATGGAGTCTACCACCACCAAAACCTTTTCTTAACCACTTACATGCTGTTATAGGGACGGTTAGAGAGATCTTACTACTGAGAAATTCAACACTTATTCCATATACAAAAGAGCTGCTTGGTGAACTTGGGATATGGCCATACCTGCAGGAGTACCAACTCTTTTTGTGGTTGCTATAAATCGCAGTCCATGGGACATGTCTTTCTGTGTTGAGTGCCACTGGATGGTGACCAAAACAGAAAATGAGTGCTCGGGCAGGTGGTGGTAGACTCACTAAGAACAAGTGCACCAACGTTCATTTCAAGTCCTTGATAGGCCATTTAACAATGGATCCAAATGATAGATAATGCAGGAACTCGATGTAAAGCCCTCAACCATAGTGTTCCTCATTTCCAACTATGATATGCCATATCACTTTGAGCAATGGAATTTCAGGTGTATCTCTCTCAGTTCTTCATTGGAATTTTTGTTCCCTACTTTTCCAGGTGTGGGCGCTATGACGTGGTCACCTCTTGCTTGTGGAATAGTATCAGGAAAATATGATGGTGGAATTCCTCCGTATTCTAGAGCATCACTTAAGGTCAGTATCGTAATTCTGGATAATTCATAGTTCAAAACTCATGGCTCAAAAACCACTGTATTCTGGACTCAGGGAAATTTGGGTAAGCGCTCCATTGGGAGTTGTAATGATGTCTGTATTCTTTTGAGACTGTTCTTTCACAAATATAGATATAGAAGAAAAGAACACATTCAACAAAAGCAGCTACACTCAGAGTACACAGCTAGGCTTTCATTCATCCTGGACCAAGGTTCACGTTGTTGCACTAGCCCTATATCTAAATAAATTGGACATGGTTGGGTGTTAACCCCAACACCTGCAGTGAATGGCCCCTCTGATTCTCAGCAGAGGTTCACATCACTCAAGGGCTTATATTTCGTGAAAATACTCTTTAATTCGTAGCTGTTAGACATCTCAACTGGACAACCCCTTCTCGAAAAAATGTAGCCCCAGTAGTCAGCTTATCACCACATGTTTATAACCCCCCAAATAAAGTATTAAATCAAACTTATTGAAAATGAATGGATATCTGTGCAATAAATGCTTATATCAAGTCCACCCTATGAGGAGCCATTATATACAGTGACTGCTTTGGCAAATAGAGAAAGGGTGGGTCTCAGGCAGGGATGCCTATTGTGCCAGCTTTGTAACCTAATGTGGCATTTGGTTTAGGGCTATCTATGATATAACACACATTTTCTTCTGTAGTTCCTGTTTTTTAACTTTGCGCTGAAAAACATTTTCTCTGTCTTTTATAAAGGGTTATCAGTGGTTAAAAGACAAGATCTTGAGTGAAGAAGGACGACGACAGCAAGCAAAACTGAAAGAGTTACAGGCCATTGCAGAGCGTCTGGGTTGCACCCTTCCCCAGTTAGCCATTGGTGAGTACATAATCTATGAATCCAGTGTCAGACTGGGTAGATCACTGGGCCTTCCCATAAATGTATGGCCTGAAGGATCAGCGATCTTGGATGCAAAGGTTCTGGAATCACCCAGGATTTGTTGACTATGGGCCCATTAGCTGGTTGTAGTCCGGGATTATTATTTGTTTTATTTATTATAAAAAAAACAAAAACATAAGACTGTAAATGCCTTTTAAAATTCTTTTTACAGCCTGGTGTCTGAGAAATGAAGGTGTCAGTTCAGTCTTGTTAGGGGCATCTAATGCTGACCAACTACTCGAGAATATTGGAGCAATACAGGTTTGTATATTTACATGTAAATATTCAGAGAACTTGCACTGGTCAGTACATTGTAGGGGTCGTATTAGATATTAAAAGTTAACCCGTTAGCTTCTGACCTCCACCACTTTTGTCAGATGATAAAATCTTCTGTTAATGCACTGCACTTATTCACTTTGGGCTTAGCACCACTCTTTTGGAGTTTGGTATTTCAGCTGTTTCTGGTGGGAAAAAAAAATCCCCTTTTCTACTCCTGTGTGGTTAATCTAGTAAATTTCAGAGGTTATATAATATTATACTTTCCTTTTGATATTAAATTATATTATATAATACTTTTTTTGTTTCTGATCCTTTCTCCTTGCAGGTCCTTCCAAAGTTATCCTCTTCCATAATTCACGAGATTGATAGTATTTTGGGCAACAAGCCATATAGCAAAAAAGACTATCGGTCCTAATTTTGGATGCTTCAGTAAAGGACTGTCACAGCTCTGCTTTGGTTCTTCGACTTGCCTGCTTTAAGCTTTACTGAATCCAAGTGGAGTGTGGTTGCATCCAAGAAAATAACATTTTCCGGATACCGTCAGGAAACTGTTCAAAAGTATTAATGTGAGAAAACATACGCTTAATGTATACAAATCTACGCTAACTTCTTTAGCCGCACAATAACGTAGTCACAGGATGAGCGCTGCTTTTGGTAATGGAAAAATGTCAACATCACATCTTATGTTCAGTGTGTCCATCTTTGTGAACTCAGGCTTATTTTCAGTATTTCTTCTACTGTTGGTAATGGTACCTCAGTGCATTACTCTGGTTTTCATGTTGCATAGAAATTCACACTTTAATTTCTAATGTTGTCTTTTTAAGAACTGGAATTATTTTTTATTTTTTTTGAGAACTTCTTAATTCTGCTTTAACTATGAAATCCTATACCTCATTTAGGATAATTTTTTTTTTTTTTTTTCTTCTTTTTTTTTCCCCCCATCACTCTGACCTCTCAAGAATTCTGGGTATGTTATATATATATATATATATATATATATATATATATATATATATATATATATATATATTTTTTTTTTTTTTTTTTTTTAAATTGCATCTGTCAGGGATGAGCAATTACAATATCAATCTGACTTTTACTGCTGCAACAGACCTGATTCCCCATACCCTAGTCACATCTAAACGGTATCGCCTTGACCTTAGAAAAGGTGTTGGTAATTTTTTTTTTTTTCTGAGCCTTTGACGTAACAATTTGCTGTAATTTGCTCATTTCCCTATCCATTTTACATATCTACTTAGCTGCGTTTGCACTGCAGACTTGAATTTGCTGTTTCTGTGTATATATAATAGCACGAGCAGTAAGACTTCCTCCCAAGACTATCAAGAGACAATTGCACTAGATTCAGAAATGAAAAGTAACTTAGTTTGATTTCTAATGTCAATGGAAGCCGCCATATTCAGAATGATCCATTCACTTGAAAACACTGAACTCTTAACAAAAAATGTCCTTGTTACCCAAAGCAACCAGCCACAATGCGGCTCTGAACCTGGATAAGGAATGAAAGATGAGCCCTCATTGGTTACTATGGGGAACAAGGGTAATTTTTGTGTAAAATTATTTTTCTAAATGATGCCAAGATTTAGGCATCAGATAGATGGCTTCGTACATTATATAGTTGACCACTGGTGTGGCCGGCAAGTAATACTCAATCTCCTGTGCTGAGACCACAGCAGGGTACTGTATGTATATGTCCGGAAGATAATTTTCCTGGAGGTAACGGCTGTGAGCTCCAGGACCCAGAACCAGGTCAGTCATCTGGTTACCGGGCTAGTTGCTTTATTATTACACATCTACAGAGGGTAAAGGTGCATACAGACTGTGTGTGTTTGTACAAAGTATTCACAGTCTTAGAATATGGCAGTGCTGAAAGGTGCGGGTTATAATGTCTTCACTTGTATTTTCTAGATTTAGGAAAATATTTGTTCGTTTTAGGTTCTTTTCTGAGAAAAGATCCAAAATGTATAATTGTAATTAAAAGCACGAATATCAATTGACCTGTTTTTTTTGTTTATTTTGTTTGTTTTTCCACCTGACTTCCCTTTATTTCTTGCCTATTATTTTACTTGATTCATTTTATTTTCATTGAATCTTCGTCTACATTGAGGATAACTATACTTTAAACTTTAAAGTGTACCTCCAATTATAAGAGAACTAACAATATAAGAAACCCAGTCATATATTGTCTCAAAGAAATGTGTATCCTTCTCCACTATCAGACTGAACTACTTTTTACATAGAAATTTATGGAGAGGGTAGGGGGAGAAGGAGGCTGCTGGAAAAGACAGATAACTGCTGCTAAACTCTACTACACTGAGAGTCAGGGATCTTTTTAACACTACTATATTTCAAGATAAGACTCTACCACTACTCGGAACAAAGAAATACATGAAGTAACCTCCGCCTCCTCCCCTTTCCATAGACTTCTGTGTGTTCTGTGGAGACATAGATAAATAAACAGCCTAAGTGAAAATGAGGAGAAGAGCAGCCTAATAATGGAGAAGGAAACAGATTTCTTTAATAATATATTACATAGTTGCTTTTATTCACATGTACTATTGATTTGACATGTTTTATATTTGGAGGTACGCTTTAAGAACTTACCCTACAAAATTATTAGTTTTTAAGTTGGAGGACTCGATATTCTAGTAATACGGCAAGAGTTTTTAGCCTTTTTTTTTTTTTTTTTTTTTTTTTTTTTTTTTTAATTCTTAGTTTTAAGCCATCAAATTTAATCGACCGCTTAGTCACTGTTGCCTTATTTTGTTTCGCTCTAAATTGAGCGTTCCCTTCTGGTTTTTACTGGCACCAGATCATTTTTGTAAACTTCTTGCTCAAGGAAATGTAGCAAAGTCAGGAAGAAATCCTAGCTCAAAAGACTGTATAATATGCGATCCTCAAGCACAATTATTTTTTAGTGTTATTTAATGAAGGATTAGCTCATAGACCATCCCTTTAAAAAGTTAGTGATTTTGTTGCGACATGCTACAGCCGCTAGGCAGGTCCCTTGCAGGGGAAGGTTTAGTATTGTATGGTAATACGAGGATGGCTAATCCACCAAATGTATTAATTGGGTTTGGATTTTTCTTTCTACAAAATCTACAAGGCTATAATCCATCTAGCGGTAAAACTAAAATGGGAGCACAAAAAGAATTAGATTTTCTACTAATTAAAATACATATTAAAAGGTAACTTATTTTGACCATTATGTAAGGGATCCAGATTGCTGCTTGTCCGGGACAGCTGCATAGAACACATGGAAAATGAACATTATTTTAATTAAAATGAAAGTCTAAATGGCCACAGGATAGTTAGTGGGATTTTATGGTCTGTGGTGTTGTGATGTAAATATAATACAAGCAGGTCATGAGTGAAAATAAATGAAACCTGTCCAACAAATTTTTCTTTCAGGACTAGAGTTCTGTATCTGTAAGTGTTATAGTTGCAATCTGAACTACTAAAAAATGCAAGGCATTTTAAGAATTTTTTTTTTTTTTTTTAAATGTACCCAGGTGAATATTTCGCTCAAAAAAATTGCTGAGTAAATACGCCATCAAATGTAATGAATGTCATATATTAACTATGTAGCCATCAAAGAGGCAAGTGAGGCTTTTTTTTATATTTTTCACCTGAATAAAAATTTTCTCTATTAATACAGTGACCTACAGATCTAACTAAATGCTCTATTTAATGTCATGAATGCCATACATTATTGGGATTCATATCAGACTTCACATTTCCTTGGGGTCAGGTATATTTTAACAGGTGTTAACTATGGTGACTGGAAGTTATACCCTGTGGTCATGGAACACAGGTGTACAATATATGGCTTGCCAGCTATGGAACTACACATTTTGGATCATTCCATCTGAATGGGCATGCTGGGAACTGTAGTCCTACTGAGTAACTGGTACAGTATAAGAAGCCTAAAGATGTTACTAAATTGGAGAAGGTGGGCCTTACCCAAATAGACTTATATTTTTAGTATGTATTAGAATTCTATTTTTCTTAATTTTACAGCTGAGACTGTAATGTTTGTCAATAATCTCATTTTAATTTTTTTATTTATTTATTTTTTTCAATTTAATACCGATCCATTAAATGGGTGATTCACTGTGCTGGGACCTGTTGTACTTTTTCTTTGAGGTGCAATGAAATAATGAAGGTTTTAAGAAATGTTAAATTTGCTTAGCCTATTACGAAGTGCTCTTTTCTTACGGAAATGCTTGTCTAGCTTTCATTTTGAACTGTTTATATTAACCATTCGACTAATGTGACCGACAAATACCAATGAGTTAATAGGAATGTGTTCAATGCGAACAAGTGACTGAGACTCTAATAGCCATTGATCTGTATGAAGTGACTACACAGGTGGTTGACATGGCAGTGCAGGCCCATCTGCTGCGATGCTTGTATTCGTCATGTGAAGGATGCATGCCTCTATACTGACTCGAGGGGATGAAAGCCGCTGAATGTAATCTACAACCACATCTCCATATCTTTACCATTCATACATTGGGCCTCATTATCAAAACTGGCCTTGTTGCCCCTACCCACAGATCATAGAGCCGCTTACTTTTTCCAGTGCAGTACAATAACAAAATGTAAGCTCGAACTGGTTAAGGTCATCATGGCCGGCTCTTCTGAAAGACCGTTTTGATAAATAAGGGCCTTTTTTCTGCCTTTTTTGTTTTTCTTATGTACTTGCATATCTGGTGCTTGGTCACTGTGCAGGCTGGCACCCAACTTTTATAGTCACTAATGGTAAATTTGTTGCCAAACGTGCAATTGGTTGGAGTTTTCCATTAGTATTGCTTTTGTTCAGCATCTATCTTTATCATGATAACCATTATTTAGCTAGACCTAACTTGACTGTGACCCACTTATTAAACTAGAGTTTACACCGTATATATAGATTACTCGTTTACATGCACAAGATTCCTCCATGTCAAGGATACAGAGATTATCATCCTCTCATTGTGTAAGCTCTCCTGAGAAGGGAAAAATTCTAAGTGCTACAGAATTGTTATATTCTTGTGCTACATGGTGGCTTTTGGTCAAGGCAAAAATTTTAATGATCACAACTGTACAGTTATGACAATCGCTACCTGCACATAATATGGAGTAAACAGATTCTAACTGTATAGAAAGAACTGTAAAATTCCAGAGTTTTAAAGGGGTTGTCGGGATTTTTTTTTTTTTTTTTATGGCCTGTTCTCAGGATGGGACATAAATATGTGGTCAACAGGGGGTCAATATCTGGCCCCAGGACTGATCAGATGTACCAAGTCTCTTCCGTCATCAGTCCATTACACAATACGGGGCCAGAAGCAGAAAGCTCTGTCCGTTGGCTAGCAACCTGGCACTTTTACTGCAGCTCAGCCCCCATTGGAGTTAATGGGAGCTGAGCTGCAATGAAGGCGCTGGGCTGCTATATAGCATATGGAGCTTTCTGCTTCTGGCCCCGTATTGTTTACAGGACGGGCGCTCGAAGTGGCTCCATACAGCTGATCGGTCTGGGCGCCAGGTGTGGGCCCCCTATCAATCATACATTTATTGCTCTATCCCAAGGATAGGCCTTTAAAAAAAAAAAAAAAAAAAAAAAAGCCTGGACAACCCCTTTTTAAGACCACTTGACCGCTAAGAATTATTAAAAATAATTTAGCAAATTTTGTTTGATTTTCTCTGACATTCATTGGGGAATATATAAAATATAATTTATATGTACCAAGTGACAAAGTGTGCAGTAAATATAGATTTGACTAAAAGAAATCTAATTTCCAAAAAGAAAATTACATTTTGCCAAAAAAATTTCAGTCTTTGAGAAAGGTTGATAATCTTTGCACTTGATCATGTGGGTTGGTGATCTCATAAATATAATAATTACTTGTGATACTTTTTAATATTTTTTACTCTGTTCTGAAAATGTTTTTGTTTTGGTACAAAATATCAAATTTGGAGCCTTCTCAAGGCATCTAAATACAACATAGTTATTTATTGCAACAAAATTTTGTAACCACAATAGATGTGCACCCATCACCTCTACACCGCACGGGCGGACATTTTGTGAATGTAGTGTCATTGATGTTTCTGGGCTCCATGATTACTGTTACGCAAAATGGCCACCCCTGCCACGTACAGAAGACAAGTGCACTTTTCTCATGCTTTAACATTTACATTCAGGATGGTGGATTGAATTTGACTGTCTCATGTTTAGTCCATGTGTAAATAAAGAGATGCTGTCTTTTTTTTATATCTCTGTACATACATTGTTTGAGTTGAGCTGCATTACATTATGGACTGAGATTGCAGTGTGCATTTTGCTTCTGGACACAGGTTCAGAGATTAACAGCTAATGTATTAATGGAATGACAGCAAAATAAAAGAGAAAATCTGAACTTTTTCATTTGTCCTGTCTTTTGTTTTTCACTGTTATTTGGAAGCTCTGAAAGTTTTACTGTAGGATAGGGCTACACACATCACAAGGCCTCATATCACAGTGTAGCGATGCCATCTTTGGATGTAATGAAAGTGAATGAGGTTGTGTTACAACTCATAAATTGCCATGTAGCCCCAGCCTTAGTCATGTGGTCCATTGGAAGACCAATATCCTCATTTCAACCACTTTCACCACAGTTGCAGTGAATAAAATGAAAAACCTGAGTGTACACATTTGAGTGTCCTGTGTTATCTTCCTTTCATTTCTTTTCAACTTGGGGGCCGTTCACATCATGTTTCTGCTGTTCATTCAGCGTATGCAAATGAGGTCCACAGAGCGCAGGAGGTGTTGTCTTCAATACCCAAGCACAGCTGCGTCATCAGTATCCACACCCATCCTGGCTTCTTGTTCAGCCCACTGGAGAGTGGAAGATCAGAGTCACGCAGCCCTGACGTCACGGAGTGCTGTGCTGAAATCGTGAGCATGCGCAGTACGCTGTATGATGCTGATCTTCCCCTGCCCAGGGGGCCAAACAAGAAGCCAGGATGGGCTTGGGTACTGATGACACAGCTGTGTTCGGCAATCAAAGACAACGCCCCCTGTGCTCTGTGGACCTCACTTGCATATTCGCTAAAACCGCTTTTTACACATCCCAGGGGCCTATCTATACTTCAAAGGTACATTTCAAATTGTATGTACTGGAAGCCTGTATGACACTATAGTAGTGGTTTAAAGTGGCTGGAGGGAGGTTGGTGTGGGTTTTTTTTTTTTTTTTTGGGAGTCTGTTTGCTTGAACAGGGCCATGAATACTAGCTGTAGTTTGCAGTTCTTTTTGAGCTGGTGGGTGGTAACTAATGTTATACACTGCACACAGTAAACAGAGGAGAATCTGCTCCTTTTAAGGATATGTTCACACGGCAGAAAGTGAAGCAGAATTTCTCTTAATTTTCCACTATCGTATCCGGCGGTGTTAGGCATGTTTCAGTTCACACAGAGCCCAGGTTCTTTGCGTATTATGCATCATACTGCCACTACTAATAGTGACTGACTGAGGAAGGTTTGTGTTAACCGAAATGTTCCTACCTAAAACTTTTTTTTATCCATTGAAAACTGATATAATTGAGAAATATTGTTTCCTTGAGCCTGGATGGATGTGGATCTCCGTTATTTAACAAAGAGCAAATCGTTTTCAAGCTTATCAACTGGGAATGGTGTGTGGGAACTAATCTATAAAAGGAACAGAGCGAGCTGCAGCTATTAAACTCTACTACATTGTGAGTCAGAGAGCTCTTTTAACACTGTTTCAAGAGAAGACTCTTCCACTGCAATAGATCAACAGTCTCCTCTCCGTCACCTCTTCATAGACTTCTATGTGTGAGTTGAATACGAACATGGCCTCTGTCTCGGTCTCTCTCTCTCTCTCTCTCTCTCTCTCTCTCTCTCTCTCTCTCTCTCTCTATCTATCTATCAACACTGGGTGAAGATGAGGAGAGCAGCCGGATAAGTGGAGGAAGAAATCAATTTCTTTAAGATATAGAACAAAGTCTTATATTTACATGTACTATTTCTTCATGAAAAGTTGTTTTATGATCCGCTGCATTTCTAAAATCCAGTTTGGTGCTAAAATCCCTTCTTGTTGTAAATGGAACCATTTTATTTTTATTTTTATTGTTTTTCTACTTCCCAGTGTTAAATCTGAGAACATTTATTATTGAAAGCCTCATGAAATGCTATCACCAAGAGCTGCATATATGTCAAATGACTGACATGGTTGTTTTTTTTTTTTTTAAAGGGTGACACGTATGTATTCAGTGTCTCCCTATAACTTATAATTTATGGGTGGCAGGAAAATATGACAACTATGAATTCCTTATTGCCACTTATTTTCATTTTTTTTTTTTTTTTTGTTTTTTGCAGACTGAGAGGAATTTATCATTCTCTATGCTATAAAGCTGGTGTAGAGGGATGATATTGAGGTGCACATTTGGCGCAAGGGCTTTTCTTATGCCAAATGTGCACCTTAAACTCAGATCCGCATCTTTGCTTGACAGTGTCTCCAAATGTGGGGCAGGCCAAAGCAGGGACGAGAGTCTTAAAGGGGTTATCTGGTTTCTAAGATTGATGGCCTACCCTTAGGATAGGCCATCAATGTTAGATCTGCAAGGGTCCAACAAGAGTACCTACACTCATCACTACAGTTTGTACACCGTGTGAGCAGCTTGGTACCTGTGACTTCCCAAGGACAGGCCACCAAGCTTAGAAATTGGATAACCGCTTTAATAAATTTGCCCTAGTGGGCCCACTGGATAAAAAAGAGAGAGAAGACATATCTCTTGTATACAGTACAGACCGACCGAAAGTTTGGACACACCTTCTCATTCCAAGAGTTTTCTGTATTTTCATGACTATAAAAATTGTAGATTCACACTGAAGGCATCAAAGCTATGAATTAACACATGTGGAATTATATATTTAACAAAAAAGTGCGAAACAACTGAAAATATGTCTTATATTCTAGGTTCTTCAAAGTAGCCACCTTTTGCTTTGATTACTGCTTTGCACACTCTTGGCATTCTCTTGATGAGCTTCAAGAGGTAGTCACCTGAAATGGTTTTCACTTCACAGGTGTGCCCTGTCAGCTTTAATAAGTGGGATTTCTTGCCTTATAAATGGTGTTGGGACCATCAGTTGTGTTGCTCAGAAGTGAAGGTGGATACACAGCTTATAGTCCTACTGAATGGAGTGTTAGAATTTGTATTATGGCAAGAAAAAAGCAGCTAAGTAAGGAAAAGCGAGTGGCCATCATTACTTTAAGAAATGAAGGTCAGTCAGTCTGAAAAATCGGGAAAACTTTGAAAGTGTCCCCAAGTGCAGTGGCCAAAACCATCAAGCGCTACAAAGAAACTGGCTCACATGAGGACCGCCCCAGGAAAGGAAGACCAAGAGTCACCTCTGGTGCAGAGGATAAGTTCATCCGAGTCACCAGCCTCAGAAATCGCAGGTTAACAGCAGCTCAGATTAGAGACCAGGTCAATGCCACACAGAGTTCTAGCAGAAAACACATCTCTACAACAACTGTTAAGAGGAGACTGTGTGCAGCAGGCCTTCATGGTAAAATAGCTGCTAGGAAACCACTGCTAAGGACAGGCAACAAGCAGAAGAGACTTGTTTGGGCTAAAGTACACAAGGAATGGGCATTAGACCTGTGGAAATCTGTGCTTTGGGCTGATGAGTCTAAATTTGAGATCTTTGGTTCCAACCACCGTGTCTTTGTACAACGCGGAAAAGGTGAACGAATGGACTCTACATGCCTGGTTCCCACCATGAAGCATGGAGGAGGTGGTGTGATGGTGTGGGTTGCTTTGCTGGTGACACTGTTGGCGATTTATTCAAAATTGAAGGAATACTGAACCAGCATGGTTACCACAGCATCTTGCAGCGGCATGCTATTCCATCTGGTTTGCGTTTAGTTGGACCATCATTTATTTTTCAACAGGACAATGACCCCAAACACACCTCCAGACTGTGTAAGGGCTATTTGACCAAGAAGGAGAGTGATGGGGTGCTACGCCAGATGACCTGGCCTCCACAGTCACCAGACCTGAATCCAATCGAGATGGTTTGGGGTGAGCTGGACCGCAGAGTGAAGGCAAAAGGTCCAACAAGTGCTAAGCATCTCTGGGAACTCCTTCAAGACTGTTGGAAGACCCTTTCAGGTTACTACCTCTTGAAGCTCATCAAGAGAATGCCAAGAGTGTGCAAAGCAGAAATCAAAGCAAAAGGTGGCTACTTTGAAGAACCTAGAATATAAGACATATTTTCAATTGTTTCACACTTTTTTGCTAAGTATATAATTCCACATGTGTTAATTCATAGCTTTGATGCCTTCAGTGTGAATCTACAATTTTTATAGTCATGAAAATACAGAAAACTCTTGGAATGAGAAGGGGTGTGCAAACTTTTGGTCTGTACTGTATAAAAAAAAATGAGTGAGTCTGTCTTCTGTTCTTTATGCGCGACCAAACGACTGGACCGACCCTCACCAAATTTGGCACACATGTACATCAGGTGTCCGGGAATATTTTAGACTGGGTCTCAGCTCTCTTGGACGTAGCGTTACTGAGATACAGTATTCCCAAAAAATGACCAACGTTAGCTGACACAAGCCTGCAAGTCTTTCACTCATATTCCAATTGCCAAACACACGGTCACATGTCCCTTATCAGCCAATAAGAGCTCGCAGGTGCTTACTCTCCTCAGGCACACAGGTTTCCATAGCAACCAAGCTATTTATGACCTGTATGAGTCAATAGCAGTTCGCAGGTCCTTAAATATTCGTCATATCACGTGTATCAGCCAATATAAGTTCACATTTAATTTACCAGGTTTCTATAACAACACATCCATAAATAGACTTTACCTATACTGGACTCAGTGGCGTAACTAGCAATGGCTGGGCCCCAAGGCGAACATTTGACATGGGACCCCCCCCCCCCCCCCAAGCAACCGCCCCACCCCCCGCACAAACTGCATTCCTACACACTATTATGCCCCATAGTGGCCCCTGCACACACTATTAGGCCCCATAGTGACCCTTGCGGACAGTATTCTGCCCCATAGTGGCTCCTGCACACAGTATCATAGTGGTCCCTTCATATAGTATTATGCGCACTCCCCGCTACATCTTCAATGTTGGACCAGATGTCACGTGAGCCAGGCATGCATCACGACGCATAATGACGTAGGACTGGCCCACCGATGTCTGGGACGTCACCAAGAAGGCTCGAAGCCTGCTGAAAAGACCCCAGAGTATAATGATAGCATTGTTTGTGGGGTTCATGGCCTGCCGTCCTTACTGATCCCCACTCCTGCTCACAGCCGCCTCTGCAGAAGGTGAAGTGCAGGCGGCCGTGAGCAGGAGCGGGGATCTAAAGTAAATAGGGCCCGTTACCTGCTGGTGTTACACTAGCAGGTAATGGCCTATTAAAAAAAAAAAAAAAAAAAAAAAACATCAGGGGCCCGCCGGGACCCCTAATATCTCGGGCCCTGTGGCAGCCGCTACCACTGCTACCCCGGTATTTACGCCACTGACTGGACTGCCATACTGGATTTCAGCATTCTTATAAATTTAAACATTTTTAAACTACTCATGCCCCCTGCAGCAAAACGCAAGGCTGCTGCTTGAGCTTATGACAACTCTCAGCAGACCCAAGCCCTTCTCCAATCTGACAAGGCATTGTCAGTCACATGCACAGAGCTGCACTCCATGTTTCCATAACAACCCAGCCCTTTTTTTTCACTGCTGTAGAAGACTATAGAATGACGCCCCCGCCCAAAAAAAAAAAAAAAAGAGTTTCCATGCTACTAGCTTCACACGCTGTTATCG
The DNA here is from genome assembly GCA_947044405.1 of Leptodactylus fallax. Taxonomy (NCBI): domain Eukaryota; kingdom Metazoa; phylum Chordata; class Amphibia; order Anura; family Leptodactylidae; genus Leptodactylus; species Leptodactylus fallax. The sequence goes on from CAMRHE010000025.1 coordinate 11,019,776, forward strand.
TCGCACAATATACACAAAGTTATAAAACAGTTTTTAAGAATTCTTCTTCCTGTATTACTTCAGTATCAGATCAACAACACGGTATTAATAATGACAATAACTTCACACATCTTCTGCTTGCTGAATGGACGAGCCCACGTGGCCCCCATTCTCTATAATAGGACCCCCGCAGATAGCTGAGTACTGGACTTCGGGTATCTTTGGCACTCCCGTTGAAGTGAATGAGAGCCACGCGGGTTCGTCCATCCACCAAGTGACACACCTATATACGGCTGCGGTCAGGCTGGATTCCCATCCAGTGGGGGAAAAAACCCAATTCTCAGGCTCAGTGGGAGTCTTAGCAGACAGACCCCCATCAATCAGGTATTTATCCTCTATCATTTAGGTGAATACAGGGCAGTAACATTTTGTGACTTACAGGTGACGTCTCTGACTAATCCTTCACATTTCCCTTCTCTTCCCTTTGGACCGCCATGACCACTTCTTCCAGCTGTGACTTGTCTCTGTAAAGTTTGCAACACAGACATCTTTGGCTCCTCACTTTTCCAGGCACCTGACCCACATTGTCCTCACCTGCACACCCATCCTGCTGCTACCCCCAATTATATAATATATGATATAACCCTCCATAATGAATAATACTCCCAAGTGCATCTTTAAATTAATAATATCCGTGTGTACCCTGTATAAATAGTGCCCCTTATTAATAATGCCCCAGGTGTTAACTAATTAAAAGGTTTTCCAGGTCATTAATAAACTAATCAGTGGGGCTCAAAAACCCAGGACCCCTACTGCTCAGCTGTTTGAATGAACCCTGGTACCTGTGTAAGTGCCGTGACCGCTTCTCTGTTTACATAGTGTCATTCATCTCATAGCGGCCATGTAAAGTAACTACAGCCTCGTCCTATACACGTCTATGTGACAAGGCTGTAATTACATCACACGGTCACTATAAACAGACAGCGTGTGATATAAACAGGCGCCATAGCCCCTGTTCATACCACCTCATTTACACACAATATAATGTTCCACAGAAGCCCCTGCGCACAGTATTACGGCTCGCAGTGGCCCCTGCACACGGTATTATGCCTCGCAGTGGCCCCTGCACACGGTATTATGCCTCGCAGCGGCCCCTGCACACGGTATTATGCTCCATAGTGGCCCCTTAACACGGTATTATGCTCCATATTGGCCCCTGCACACGGTATTATGCTCCATAGTGGCCCCTGAACACGGTATTATGCCCCATAGTGGCCCCTGCACCGGTATTATGCTCCATATTGGCCCTTGCACACGGTATTCTGCTCCATATTGGCCCCTGCACACAGTATTATGCTCCCTAGTGGCCCCTGCACACGGTATTATGCTCCCTAGTGGCCCCTGCACTTGTATTATGTTCACTAGTGGCCCCTGCACATGGTATTCTGCGCCATAGTGGCCCCTGCACACGGTACTATGCTCCCTAGTGGCCCTTGCACACGGTTTTCTGCGCCATAGTGGCCCCTGCACACGGTATTATGCTCCCTAGTGGCCCCTGCACACTGTATTATGCTCCCTGGTGGCCACTGCACACAGTATTATTCCCCATTGTGGCCCCTGCACACGGTATTATATTCCCTAGTGGCCCCTGCACACGGTATTATGCTCCCTAGTGGCCCCTGCACTTGTATTATGCTCCCTAATGGCCCCTGCACACGGTATTGTGCCCCATAGTTGCCCACCCACCAACTATTATTATACTCTGGGGTCTTTTCAGACCCCAGAGTATAATGATCGGAGACCCAGGGGAGCTGACAAACATAAAAACCAGTGTTACTTACCTATCCTGGACACCGGTGCACTCCAGGCAGCTTTCGGCCCTGTCTAATTGCGCACAGACGTCACGTGATCACACCGGCGACACAACCTGATGACGTCACCAGTGTGCCCAAGCCTGCTCGGAGTGACATCGGATCGCAGGAGAGGTAAGTAGCGTATGTTTTTATGTTCCCTCACCTCCCCTGGGTCTGAAAACACCCCGGAGTATAGTAATAGTAGTATTTGAGGCCCACGGCCTCACTTACTGATGCCCGCGGCTGCTCACAGCGGCATACACTTCCTCTTTTGCGTCCCATAGCAAAAGGGGAAGCGGAGGAGGCCACGAGCAGACGCGGGGTAGAGAAATAAATAGGCCGTCACCTGCCGGCGTTACTCCAGCAGGTAACGGTCTATTTATATAGATAAAAAAAAACTTATCCTCACCTACCTCACTTGATGGAGCCGCCGCCTCCTCTTGTCCGCGACTTCTGTGTCTCAGGGTAGGCGGCGTGATGACGTCATTGTTTCGCCGCCTGCGCTGTGATGCGGACGTCTCGTAAACCAGCCCAGGACAGGCCCTGCTCAGCGTTGTTTTTTTTTAAAGTGGCCTGTCCTGGGCTGGTTTACATTGAATAGTAAAAATGCGTCCCCCCCAGACAGTGACGGACAGTGCCGCCTGAGGCGGCCGCCTCACTTCGCCTCATTAGCTGTGCACCCCTGGTGGTGCAGGATGGGCCAGGGCAGAGATTCCTTATCCCGACAGAGTTACTGTAACTCAGGGCACAAAGCTGGTATGAGTTATACCGGTTCCTGACTGGCATAGATTTCAGCTCTGGTGCATGGGAGGGCACCTGAATTATTAAGGGGTCGGTGACTATTAATTTAGGTACATCTCCTGCCAGTTGTACAAAAAGTGATGCTCCACCTGCACACAGATGCCCTAGAGAGCACAGTGGCCCGCATTTACTAAGGCTATTCGTGAGACAGCACAAACCTAGACCCTGCAGTTACAAGACGCACCAAATTTATTAGTGTCCCTTGCTGTGTTTATAGATTTGGGACATCTGACTAAAAGTTAGACACCCTCGTCTTTTTAAGATAACTCTTAGCGCCAATTCTGAAGGTTATGTTTAGTCTGAGAAACACGGTCTGTGTAAGGGCCACATTTCCTGAACAGCAGTGATGTATATTGCTCTGAGTCCAGCCAGACTGCTGGTCTACTGTCTCCCATGTTCAAATGTTGCTGTGAGTATGAGACAGTAGGCCTGCGGGCTGGGTGGATCCCACAGCACCATAGATTACTATGGAGCAGATGTCAGAAAATGATGAAAAAGCAGGACTGCATGGATGTTTATCTTTACCCCTTTGTTTTATCCCCTTTCCCTTAGCCCAAATAAAAACCAGGAAACATTGCTCTCTTTTTTCTGGGCGGGTAACGGCCACAGCTTTTATTTTTTTAAACAAAAACATTAAATTCTCTGAGCCGGAGAGGTGGGCCTGACCCCGACTTCCGGGGGGCCCGTCAACTCCCTGTCCGCCTCTTATCTCCTTTGGACCACCGCACGGCAGCTGTGACTTGCCATCAAATAACGAGGATGAACTGCAAAAGAAATAACAGTGAAACACACAGACCACGCAAAACGTCCTCCAAACCATCACCATGCCATCTAGGGGCAACCACCACATAACTACCCCTCCACCTTTCCTGTATCCATCTATATATATATATTTTTTTTTAATATTAGGGAGGGAGGGTGGGAGCACTTGACCAGGCAGCCGAAAAGAGGCCGGAGCGGCCGCCTGCACCAACCTATAAGGGGCCGGGCTGTACCAAGTATCGGCCCGCCCCCTTTCCCCAGGGGGTGATGGTGACCTCATCCGGAAGAAACCACTTCCCCAACTATGTAAGCTCCATCTAAATAAAGCTGCCTTGATATAAACGACAAAACAAGGGAGGGGTGGGAAAAAGGGGAACCCTCATTATAATAATATAAAGTCCCCCATGCAGTCCCGGGCATCCTCCTAATAAGGCTGCAGTGCCTGTCCAGACTGCATGGATGTTTATCTTTACCCCTTTGTTTTATCCCCTTTCCCTTAGCCCAAATAAAAACCAGGAAACATTGCTCACTTTTTTCTGGGCGGGTAACGGCCACAGCTTTTATTTTTTTAAACAAAAACATTAAATTCTCTGAACCGGAGAGGGGGGCCCGACCCCGACTTCCAGGGGGCCCGTCAACTCCCTGTCCGCCCCTTATCTTTTTTTGGACCACCGCCATGGAGGGTAAGGTGTACCCCTACACCATACCCCGACCCCCACCCAGAAGAAAAAGAGCTTGTTCAATACCGTCTTGTAAACCCGATAAGAATATGTCCAATCCTATTTCATTTAGGTGCACCCTGTCCGGCCGCATGAGGCCGACATTGTCTCCCTCCAGCTGACGGTGTCGCACCCACAACACCACCTCTGGACCTCACGAAATGCCATCCTGGCATTAACCGACCGTCTGTCCCTCTCCACCGTGTCAGCATCACGTGCCCCCTGCCACGTGGGGCGGGAGACCATTTCCGACCACACCAGTACTACAGCAGGAAAGAAACTTGGGATCCTGTCAATGTCAGAACGTAAAATCGCTAAAAGTTTAGCCATCTGTGTAAAACAGAGATCATTCCCACCGGCGTGGACTACGAGAATAACGGGGGCTGAGACGCACCTTCTAAACTCGATGGCCTCCGGCAAGATTTGAGCCCAACGCAGTCCACGGATTCCCCCTCCAGACTACGTCTATACTCTGGAACCCTAGGTTCCTGCCACCAGGTCTGCGCTTGGCCTGCTGAGCTGCCCAAAACACATAGGAATGGCCTAAAACACACACGACCGGGGGAAGACGACCTGCAAAAAGAAACACACAATTACAATACCAATTCAGGCCACACATAACTAGCGTAGCAAGCTGACCTCCACCTGCCGATACGCTTTATCTCCGTCTCTGATAGGCCCGCCCTCGACGCCTCCGTAGCCGCACCTATCCGAAATGAGTGAGTGCCAAAATCAGACCGGGGCAAATCCAACTCCGTCAAACAACGCCGAAAACCCCCCAAAAACTGATACCGCGTGAGTGGCAAACTATCCTGATGTGCCAAAAAACAAGGGGAATTGAACTGATTCCCCATGTACCGTCCAACCACCTCCACTGGACAGCACGGGCCTCCTGTTGGAAGTAATGTGAGCCACTCTCCCCTCCCCAGGACGTCCACCTTAGACCAACGGACCCGGACCTTCACCACATCATTAGACAACCAAACGTCATCCCGCAATAAACCCCCAAGCCTGTTCCTAGACTGCGCACATAGCTGGCTGATCCGCATCGCCCCAAAAAACGCTAAGCAAAATGCAGCCCCAAATAAAACCACCTCACACGGGGCAAAACACCCCCCCAATCCCCAACAAACGCCGCAACAAAGCATGTGTGACAGGACGGCGGTGTTTACTCCGAACATATTCTTTCCGCCATCCCTTAAGGGCCTGCCGAACTATAAACTGCCTAGTGACGTCCTCCAAAATGGAAACCCACCTCGGCCGAACGCCATTGCGTCATCACCGCCGACACACCCGCCGCTCGCAAGTTACCCATGTACCCTAGCGTTGCCTGCAGCAGTGACGAGGGATTGGCCCAATCTACCCCACTACTTAAAGCCACCCCAACCCATTCTGCCCACGCCTTACCATGGCCCAACCACGTGGCGAGAGCAACTGAGGACTGTATCAGTGGAATGACCCGTTCGTCACCAAGTCCCATAGGATGGACGGGCAGGACACACCCTCCTGTGAAGCTTCCGGCAATAGGGCTCTGAACTCCTGCCAATGAAAATGGGACAAAGCATCAACCGCCACGTTCTCCACACCTGAGACATGCTGAGCCTTGAACCAAATGTTATATTCCAGGCACCGGAGTACCAAGTGCCGCAACAACGACAAAACTGGAAGGGAAGTAGAGGTTAAATTGTTTATACAGTGAACCACGCTCATGTTATGAGTCCAAAACAAGACCTTTTTGTCCTGGAACTGCGCTCCCCAAATCTCAACCGCCACCACTATGGGGAACAGTTCCAGGAGAGTCAGGTTGCGGCAAAGACCGCTGGACTGCCAACTCTCCGGCCAACTCTCAGCACATCAGTTGGTCCCAAACACTGCTCCAAAACCCGCCCCACCCGCAGCATCTGTGAACAATGACAACTCCGAATTGGACACCTCGTTACCCAACTAGCACGTTCTGCCGTTAAACAAACTCTAAAAAGTTTCCCACACCCGTAAATCCAACCGCAATGGATTGGTAATTCGAATCCGATGTTCGGGGCGCCTGACACCTTTCGTGGACAAGGACAGACAACGTGCAAAAACCCGGCCCATCGGCATAACCTTGCAAGCGAAAACCAAAAGACCTAATAAGGACTGCATCTGGCACAAAGAAACTTTTGTGACACCCAGAAAACCCTTGATCATATCCCCCAATTTTCTTAACTTATCCGCCGGTAAACGATAAACCATTTCTATCGAATTGAATTCTATCCCCAAGAAGGATAGCCGAGTGGTAGGGCCCTCGGTTTTCTCCTCCGATAACGGAAGACCGAATTTTCCCATTAAAAAACGAAACGTGTCCAACAAAAATTTACAGTGTTCGCCACCGTCTGAGGCCACAAAAAGTAAATCGTCCAAATAGTGGGTAATTGAACGTGAACCTGTTTCATAACGTGACACCCACTCAAGAAAAGAGCTGAACATCTCAAAGAAATGGCACGAAATGGAACAGCCCATAGGTAGACATGCATCAAAATAATACCAACCATCCACCATGCAACCCAATAAATGGTGGCAGTCAGGATGCACCGGAAGCAGGCGGAAAGCTGACTCAATGTCAGATTTCGCCAGGAGCGCCCTGCGACCCGCCTGCCGAACCAAGGTGACCGCGTGGTCAATGGAAACATAGGAGACCGCCGAATCCCCTTTTGGAATCCCGTCATTCACTGACTCCCCTTTAGGATGGGATAAATGGTGAATCAAACGGAATTTTCCCGGCTCCTTTTTGGGGACAACCCCCAAAGGGGAAACCCTCAAATTAGAAAATGGGGGGTGCGCAAAAGGGCCCCTCATACGCCCTAACTCCACCTCCTTCGCAATCTTTTCCCTTAAGACCTCTGGGTGGTCCCGGGCCGATTTTAAATTGTCCGACATAACCACCTCTCAAATGAACAAAAACGGAATGAAGAACCCAAAACGTAGCTGTGAGGCTGCCGCCGTATCAGGGTAACTATCGAGCCACTGGCATTCTTTCCATCTCCCACCTGTTTTCCAGTGGATTTGGGTTATTTGTTGCACTTAACCGCCGCATTTGTCCCTCCACTGGAAGAACACTCGTGTTTAAATTTACATAAGCCATAGAACCGGCAGTGGCCCTCATTGAAGAGCCAGCAGGTCCCAGGGTGACGTACGGCCACCGGACCAGCTCCTGAGACCCCCGTTCCAGCGGTCCCTGCCTGAAAGGGCGACGCCTTTTGTGACAACATTAATCTAATCCACACATCGTGGCCTTCACCGCCCAACCACCTGCAGGGCCAGGTGGCGACAACGAAATTCTTCGTCATACTGCCACCAGGCACTGCCCCCGTGTGACTTATATGCGCAAAAAATGGTGTCAAAATATATAAAAAGCTCCGCAGACCGCTCAGGGTGCTTCTAGCCTAAGACGCAGCCCAGGACGGCAAATGCCTGGCACCAGTTCCCGAATGTCTTGGCCACCCGCGGTCACCAATTAACCATCCTCTCTGTAATCACCCTGCGTTCCTTGTCGACCGTATGTTGGTCGACCGAAACAAGGGACCATATGTCCACGTATTGGTTATTCCCAATTTTTGTCCTAGTTTCCTCATCCAAGGGGCTGACCCCACAGAAAAAGGCCTCCTTATGGAGGCCTGCACCCTTCGACGACTCAGTTGTTCTCTTATCACCGGCCTTCTCGAACTGTACCATTAGTGCCTTAAGGGTCGGTAGCAACTCAGCCTGCTTACCCTCCATACCCCAGGCACCCACAAAATTGAACTCACCAGCTGAAGGGAGGACACGTGGGACCACTGGCACTCCGGGCAATGAAACCACAGCCGTGCCGGCCTGGCTGGCCGCACGAGATGACTGCTCCTGTCGTAGGTCAGGCTCCTGCCTCTTGCATGCACATCGTCGCGACCTGCCAGACCTCGAGGATGATGACCCAGATGATGGAGAGGATCTACGATGACGGGAACAGGACCCCCTAGACCTCCGGCTCCTTCTAGACGACCGGGAGCGGTGGTGGTCACGCCCCCTGCGCCTTCTGGGGACCTTGCGGCGCCTATGCCTATGATACCCAAAAGACGCTGAAGAAGAGGACGACCCCTGACCCTTTCTAGAGGCCCGCCGAGATCGCCCACTCCCCGTTGACAAATGTCTACCAGACCCGCGTAGCATGGCTTGAGAAGGGGGGATGGGCGATGCTGAAGATGATGAGGTCCTGTCCTCCACTATCACCCTGGGAGCCCCTAAAGATGCGGCACTGTGGGAACCTCCAGCACCCCTGTGGGAGGGGCCGAGACCACCGGTGCCGACATTGCTACGGACTCTGTTCCCTATGCCTAATTGAGGATCCACCGCGCGGGAAGACAAAATGACCGTTGGCACAGAAAATCCGGAAGGGGCGGGGCTACAATGTGGCAGGAGGAAAGACGTCGCTCTCCGCTCTGCCAGAAGGGGAGGGGCTCGGGCTCAGGCGCTCCGGAGGCCTGGAGCGCCAAGCCGTACGCCAACTGGCGGGAGGAGACACAAGTGTCTCCGAAGAGGAAGCCCCCTGTCGCACGCCGGTTAAGAGGCGTGACAGGAAGGCCTCCCCCTCTAAAGCCCAGCCGGCCCGCAAGGCCGCTACCAGCTCACGCTCGTCGGCCATACCTGTCTTAGTCCACACAAACGACGCCGCTTCCCTATGCTAGCGCTTGACCAGGCAGCCGGAAAGAGGCCGGAGCGGTCGCCTGTACCAACCTATAAGGGGCCGCGCCGTACCAAGTATCGGCCCGCCCCCTTCCCCCATGGGGGGATGGTGACCTCATCCGGAAGAAACCACTTCCCCAACGACGTAAGCTCCATCTAAATAAAGCTGCCTTGATATAAACGACAAAACAAGGGAGGGGGTGGGGTAAAGGGGAACCCTCATTATAATAATATAAACTCCCCCATGCAGTCCTGGGCATCCTCCTAATAAGGCTGCGGTGCCTGTCCAAACTTATTTGCCCATAGCAACCAACCACAGCGCAGCTTTCACTTTGTGTTCTGCTCCTGAAAAATGAAAGCTGCTCTGTATTTGGTTGCTATGGGCAACTAGAGCAGTTTTGCTTTTAGACAATTTTAATTAATCTGCACCATTGAGTTCAGTTCAGCCAAGCCATGGTCAGTCCAGGAATTGTGGCATCAAATTGACTATGTTTCTTAGACTGAAAATGACTGTCTAAGGCCGGAGCCATACATGGCATAAACGCTGTGAAAAAAACTGCTGTTTTCTAGCGAATCCCATCCACACATTGCGAAAAAATGCGAATAGCAGACACGCTGCAATTTCCAAAACCATAGCATGGAAATCGTAGCATGTCAATTATACCTATGGAAACACAGGCGGTTTCCCTATAGGTATAACAGAAGCAGAAAGTCCACAGAGAAAACCTGTGCAGACGATCCTTTGCCACTGTGGTTTTTCCAGCAGCACTTTATTGTTGTGGCCCACTACGTGGGGCCTTAGCCTCAATTGGCTCTTGGTTGGCTTAAAAAGATAAATCTGGCACATTAGAACTCAACAAAACCATGCCCCCTTGTCTACTTTTGAAAAGTGTCAAGCAAGGCACAAGCATCTGTTCTTTTTGCTGCAAATCAGTTACAAACTTATCTAAACTGATTTGCACCAAATAAGGAGGTGCAACTTATACCAGATTTCTGCTGCAAGGGCCTTTGCGACAGTATGTCTTTGTGTCCTTTAAGGAATTGAACACTTCCTGTATTTCTATCTTAGTCATAGACCAGTTTTTCCTTTTTTTTCAGCTATACAACACCCCCCTCCAATTATATTTTCTTTCCAGAACAGGTGGGCAGATAAACTAAAACTGTCCTAACTTTTAAACAATGCAAAGTTCGACTAGACAGCCTTAAGCTACACCAGATTTTCAAACATCTGTATTAAGACAAAATACTGGCGCAAACATTTGTAGCGATGGCTGAAATTTTAGCGCAACTTCCAAAATTGTGGTGCAAATTCTGGCTCACAGTTTAGCATATTAAGCCACACTCCTTTTCAACAAGCCCCACCCACATGTAGATACGAGGCACACAAACTGTTAGACAAATTGAGGTGCAAAGCATTTTTAGAAGCAGAAGTGAAGAAGCAGGAAGAAAAAAAACTAACCCTGCACCCCGGATTCAATCCCAGGGCAACATCTGCATGGAGTTTGAATGTCCCTGTGTTTCAGGTGGGTTTCCTCAGGGTACTTCATGGGTTTCCTCCCATATGCAAAAAATATACTAAGTAAATTGTCTTCCAGTAAATCATCTGACCCCTGTGAGTGTAGGGGATGAGTGCCTGTATGGCAGCCACTAACTCCCCTACTCCACAATCCCTGCACTTTGAGACCCTCGTGTGACAAAAGAGCATTACAAATGTGTGTCATTGACTGTGAACAATAGACAAAGGTCCATTGAAAGGATATTGATGCTATAAACTGTATAACTAAAGGAGGGAAATGCTTTTTTAGTTTTCACAAAAATGTATTATAATTTATGTCAATGTTTTATTACTATTTATTACTGTAGAATGAGATAGGGATTGGCATGGAGCAACTGCAGAACAGTTCAGTCACATGTGGAATACTGGTTGCTATGGACTCACTGCCTAACAACCCACCATCAGTACATCTATCTCTGACTATTCCAGCTGTCATTTTTTTTCCCTGGAGGCTGCGCCCTAGGGCTTGTTCCAGCAGAAGTCCTCATTCTACGTGACATGTGAGGCAAATCAGTGGCCTATGGAAAGGACCCGGGACATCACTTACATACGTCACCTGTGACATACTGGCTCCTTTCTTTAACCCATTCAGGACTGAGCCAATTTTAATTTTTGCAATTTGTTTTATCCTTCCCATATTCCAAGAGCCATAATTTTTTCATTTTTCACATGATGTCACATGATGGCTTATTGTTTGCGAAACAAATTGTTCTTTGTAATGGCACCATTCAATATCCTGTGCAATGTACTGGGAAGCTGGAAAAAAAATTCAGAATGGGATGGAATTGGAAAAAAAACCTCATTTGCACCAGTTTCTTATGGATTTACTTTTTACAACATTCACTATGTGGTAAAAATGACATCTTACCTGTATTCTGTGGATCAGTACAATCATGGCGATACCTAATTTATATAGTATTTGTAATGCTTTGATACCTTTTAAAAAGTTAAAAACTTTGCAAAACAGAAAAATTTCTGTTTTGCCATATTGTGAGACCTGTAATTTTTTCATATTTTCATGTATAGAGTTGGGTATGGCATCTTTTTATACGGGGCAAGATGGCTATTTAGCCATTTTGATTTTTTCCTCGCTACGACATTGTATGGGATAAATATTTTTATATTTTAATAGTTCAGGCATTTTTGAGCATGGGGATACCTAAAGTGTTTGTTTACTTTAATCTAGGGAAAAGGGGGATGATTTGAATTTTTATATTTTTTGTGGGTTTTTTTTATACTTTTATCTTCAGACCCCCTAGGGACCTTGAACCTAGGGGGTCTGAAGAAAAAGTCCAATCGCTCATACAATATACTGCAATACTAATGTATTGCAATGTATAGCAAAATCCATTGACTTCTATTATCTTCAATAGGCTCCCAGCTGTCATGGCAACCGATTGCCGCCCTCAGATGACGTTCTGGAGTGCGGAGATCGGAAATAGATGGAGGTGCCCACGGCGCATACGCACTTTAGATGCCGCGGTCACGTTTAACTACACCATCTAAAGTGATCACGGCGAGTGCTGGCTGTATTATACAGCCGGCATCAGCTGTGTATGGAAAGGGCTCAATTCCTGAACCCTCACTATACAGCCCTTCACGCCTAATCACATGCATGTACATGATTTTGCTTTGGAGGGGTTCATCTGTTGATTGGCCTCTACGGTCATGTGCGGCGGGGACTTCCACCAGGACCAGGTATGTTTTTTTTCACCTTTTTTTGGCCTCCAGAGAAAAAGCATTTTTTCTGGAAAACCCCTTCAAGGCTAAGGCCCCACGTAGCGGGCCGCAGCCAAAACGCATTGCGGTTTTTCCCGCAGCGCTTTTAACAGAAAGTCCGAAGAGTTTTCCTTTGCGGACTTTCTGCTTCAATTACACCGCTGGTGTTTCTGTAGGTATAATTGACATGCTGCGATTTCTAAAATGCCAGCTTTTCTGCTGCGTGTATTTTTCTGCAATGTGTAGATGGGATTCACGAGAAACACTTTATGTAAAAGAGCTACTGTCTACTGTATGGCCTGAGAGTGACACCATAGAAGTGAATCCCTTTGTTATGCTCCGCCCCTCAAATACAACACAATGTAGACGTATTAATTAGAGTGTTCTTTTAACAGACACTAAGCTGACGCCAGACATGGCAGTGCTTAAGCTACACTCTATCTCTTATCTCCACTGAACCAGACTTTTGGGAAATATAAATTTAGATGGAGCACCTTTAGGATAAGGCCCCATGTCGCGGGCCACAGCAAAAAAGCGCGTTGGGAAAAAACCGGGGCAGCAAAGGTTTCTGCTGCTTGTATTTTTCTGCAATGTGTGGATGGGAATTGCTAGAATCCCATCCACTTTACAGTGACTGTAAAACGCTGCGATTTTTACCACAGCGTTTATGCTATGTGGTGCCCGGCCTTATTTTTGTAGCTTATTTTTGATGCCAGATAGCTCAAACACCTAAATGTAAAATAAAAGGAAAAGTCACATTTATAGTCGCAATATTATCTCTTCAATGACTCTGAAAAGAAAAATGGCGTCCAAGTGGGCGGAGTTTGTTTATTGAGTAATATGTGGACAGAAAGACGAGCACAATAAGCAGCTCTTGCTTTTGGCAAAAAATACACCAGGAAACTTGTAGTATCAGTCATTCTGTATCTGTGGTAGCAGTAACAGTTGCTCAATATTCCAGTCATGACGATGGCTGTTGCGGGATGGGTTTAACTGTGACCAGCTAATGTCATCCGAAGAGCCAAATAAGTGCATGCAGCTCTAAAAAAAACAACAAAAAAACAAAAAAAAAAAATAACAATAAAGGCATATAAGGTTTAACAAAGTGAAAAGGCTGCATATAGGTTGGTTCCTTGACAACAAACTGGTTTCCTCTGATGAGAAAGAAACAGAAATAGTCCGGTATTACCCTCCAGGTGTATTTCAACTTGTAACAAGACAAACTCTTCAAGTCTTCAATAAGAAAGTGCAAAAAATGTACAAGGAAATTAAATCCTGTTTTTTTTTTCTTTTTTTTTTTTTTTTTTTTGTTTTAACAAGAAGTTTGTTGGATGGTTCAGTATTTTGTAGGACACTAGAAATGTGGATATGGCTGTCTCTTGCTTCAGGGCTGTAAATTTAGTCTTCAATAAAAATGATGTCGTGTGGTCTCCCCTTCCGCTCTAAAGTGGCACTGTCCATCAATGACTCTAACGATTTCCTCTCCGGGTAACATGGGTGGGTTCCATTCGATGCTGTAGGGGTAAAGAATGAGATAGGGAACCTGAAATGTAACACTGCACAATGCATAAGGGTTTGCTAGAGTAGGCATGTAAAGGAACACTAAGCTTAAAGGGAATCTAATGTCTAAATCTCTGTATCTATTACTGGCTATATTTAAAAAAAAAACAAAAAAAAAACAACTATTGTAGTTTTCACAACACACTGAGCTCTCACAGCAGGCTAACACTTCCTGTCACTTTTCAGCTGGCCCTGGAGGCTCTTGACTCATCCTATTACCATCACAAGGGAGGATTAAAATGAGGGTTAATAATACCCCTATTATAAAGCTGGGATATCACAAGATTCACCACTGACCATATGTGATGGAGACAGATCTGCTCCCTGCACATAACAGAGTGCATAGAATATTTCCTGATTCAGGTATGTCCAAGTGTAAAGCAAGAATAATTAAAAAAAAAAAAAACTATATATATATATATATATATATATATATATTTATTTATTTATACACAACAACAAAAAAACTGACTATTAATGCTGGCCTGGTACATTATCTGGACAGAGCCTTCTGACTGGAAGGTCCATAATCCCCTATGACATTTACATTAGCAGGTTGTAACATTTAGATATTAAAGTAATATAATAATAGTATAATACATGTCTTCACGTTGAATATGAATATTGTCTGAAAAATCAAAGAAAGTCTTCTTTCGTAAGTCATTAAGGGTCCTCAATTTATGGCAAAAATTAACCCAAGTCCTAGATATGATACGTGGTTCTTATGTCCTAGTAAATGAATCAATACAGTATATGATCTTATCATTTGATGAATATGAAATTGAGTTCAGGACATCTGAAGTCTGGCCGGCTTCATGGATTAAAAACTAAAAAGCGCTACTGTTACTTGCCGCAGCCAGTCCAATTTTGTTCCATCTAGTTGCTATGTGCATTATAATTCAGGCCTTTTTTTTTTTTCTAATTTGGCATTGAAACTATTGACCCGATAGGATGAATCTGGAACTGATTGGTCTCTTTTACAGACATATTGTAACGGTCTAACCTGTTGTGCTCTCTCTCCTAACGCAGCCATGGCTAGCCTCCAGTTCACACCGTTCAGTTTCTGACACTCCCTGCAGCTGTGTATTCCCTTCAGTTTAGCACCTGCTCTAGCCCATAAGGCATTATGAGTTCATCTGTGAGCGTTCCTGAGCCAATCCCTGACGGCTTCCCCCATATTAGTCTGCTCAGCCATCTGAACCATGCCCATGCAATCTTGAATCTGCTGCTTCTGATTCTGCGAGGGTTCTGTACCTCTCTGTGTTTGGATTATTGTTTATTGACAACGCCTCTGATCCTGATCTGTGCTGCTGCCTACCTGTGTAAAGCTTCAGCCTGTCCTGGATTACTGAGCCTGACCTACCCACCTGACCCACTGGCTTGTCTACAATACTAGAGTCCATCTTGTCCCTGGTTAGCAGCCACCCATCCCAGTACCCTTCCAGTAGGTGGCACAGCAGCTCCACACATCTGCTCTTTGTTACACATATATGGCCAATTTTTGTGAAACAGAGTGTATTCAGTCGAGTGGAAACACCCTCTAGGGTACATCAAGTAGAAATTGCAGAGTAGTGTATGTGGCGAAATTCAGTGCGTCTTTTTTTAAGATTTTTCATGTATGAGTCACTTGGACCTACACCCTTTTACCTCCCCAAACTACAATTATCATTTGGGTTGGGGTGTGTTCATTAATACGGTGATTAGTGAAAGTCATGTAAAGAAAATATATATATAATTGTACCAGAAAAGTGGTACACATTGGTGAACGCTGTGATCTGGGACCACCACTGATTTCTAGACTGCAAACAGTTAAAGGTGTATTCCTGTCTTAAAAATATGACTAGGATATCACTTTATGATTGGTGGGAGTCTGACCTTTTGGACCCCCACCAATCCTAAGAATGAAAAGGCTGCAGCGATGATGGTCCCGCAGTAATACCTCTATACAAGAACTGCAACCACCTGGGCATTTTTTTTCCCCTTGTGCATCAAATGACTTCCATAAAAATGATGCATTGACAGATACCGTACTTCACTATGACTGTGGAAACTGTAAGTGGTCAAGAACTGGAGATGGTAAATAATTCATCCTCCGCGCACTAACTGCGTCTTTTCTATATTGTGAAAGTTCTGTCAATATGAATAATTTACTGCTCTGAATTAATATTGATCATCATACAACAGTGATGAAATAGCAGAAATGGCCCTGGACACTTCTCTACAATTTTCCTCTAATACCAGTGAGGGCACAATGGGACCATGAACTGTAATATTTTCGAGCGTTCATAATATAGTTCTTTCTTTACTGCACAAAAATATCTTATTAAAAGACAGTATGGAAAAAGTAACCATGCCACCGATGTGTGGTATAAGGCTACATTCACATCTACATCATAGAACTTGGAGTTCATTATAAGTCAACAGGGATCACAGGGTGCCACTGATGTCCGATGTGTGACAGATCCAGCAGAAAATGGGCACCTACCCAGGGCCTTGAGGATGTAAATCCCAGAAGCCATCAAAGGGTAAGGCCCCATGTAGCGGGCCGCAGCAAAAAAGTGATGTGGGAAAAACGACAGCGGCAACGCATTCCGTTTTTCCCGCAGGGCTTTTCACAGAAAGTCTGCAGCGGTAATCTGCTTCAATTATACCTATAGGGAAACTGCCGACGTTTCTGTAGGTATAATTGACATGCTCCGATTTCCAAAACCGTGACAGGTTTGGAAACTGCAGCGAGTATTTTCCCGCAATGAGTGGATGGGATTCGCTAGAATCGCAACCACTTTGCAGGGAATGTAAAACACTGTGGATTTGTCTGTGGCGTTTCTGCCGTGGGCAAACCACGGCATTTACGCCACATGGGGCCCCAGCTTAAAAGTAGCCATCCAGTATTTATTATGTAGCAAGGTAAGATGATATTATGTAGGAATGGAATAGAAGTATTCCTGTCTTCCGAATGGAAGATTGTTAATAGAATTTTTCTTATCAACTATCGGAACACTAAGAGGAACATTTACTAGTCTTGTCTAGTATTTAAACAGTCTACATATGTGCCAAATTTATCATAGTGGTACACGCTGTAAGATAAATTTGATGCAGCAAAATTTTGGCGTACATTGCAAGCCACGTCCCATTTCATGCTAAGTCTCGCTTTGAGTAAAAGATGTACAAAAACAGTCTAAGATTAAGGCCCTACGTTGCGGAAACGTTATATTTCCCATTCCTGACCCAAGTTATACAGTTTAAGGGCAATGGTACCAAATACTAATAAAATGTATGTAAACTTTTGACTTAGCAGAAAGTCATAAAAATGCCTTAAAAAATTCTCTCCCATTATTCTGGAACTTGTCAAATATAAATAATTTTGGTAATCCTAATTGACCTAAAACGGGAAAGATTTATTCTGATTTCATGTCAGATAGTGAGAAAAACATGCATATGTGTCTTTTTATATAGTGTATGTAAACTTCTGGTTTCAATTGTATATAGGAAGTTCTTATACTTCTACCTTCTGCTCAATCCACTCCTGGGTACTGCCGTCCGTGAATTAAAGGCACGGGGGGCGCACGGGGGTCACATGGATGTCATCTGTGTGTCGCTTGTGCACCAGCCCTGCTTCCACGGCCCCTTTCATTAAATGAATAGGAGCCATGGAAGCAAGGCCGCAAAATCAGACAGAAATAGGACCTGTATCATATTTTGCGGCCCAGACTGTCGGCCTGCACACGTGACCGTGTCATTCACAGGCATGTGTACGGGCCCATAGAAATCAATGGGTCAGTGTGATATCCGGGAAAAACCTCCAACCAAACAGCGTCCACACTTTAAAATCGGAGGAGCTGTTTGGTTGCGATGGCAACTGGGAGCCTTTAGAAGGTTCTCGTGCCTGCCATAGTGTATGACTATTGAAGCCTGCCTGTAGCAGGCTTCAGTAGTTATACAAGAATTTTACCATAGGCTGCAATACAGTAGTCTATGGTGGAAGCGATCTATTAATCACTGGTTCAAGCCCCCTAAAGGGAGCTGAAAAAAAGTAAATAAAAAATAATAATAATATTTTAAAAATGTGAAATGTCAAATAACCCTTCCCCTTTGCAATAATGCACATAATGCCTGCGTGACTGGCGCTCCATTCACATCTATTGGACTGTAATCTCCAGCAGCCCCGTAGTCTTATAGAAGTGAACAGAGCGCTGATGACACATTTGCACTGGCACTACATTCACAAGAAGGCTTTAGGCCTTCAGTCCCCTGGTTCTCCAAATAGTTGGGCAAGAAAATCGATAAATTGTAATTTTTTTGGAAAATTGCCCAGCTCTACTTTAAAGTATACTTTATACCCCCAGGGAAACGTATTAAAACTAATGGACTACCTGTATTCCTAAGTTGTTTTATATTGTTCAATAATTGTATTTTTTTTTTCCTTTCATATTTTTCTTTTCTTATTGTTCAGTTCAATTTTTTTGAAAATTCAATACAAATTTAAGTTTTAAAAAAAAACAAAAAAAAAACTACTGGGCTAAAGTGTATGCAATATTTGATGAGCTGTTGAGGCAATATGTAGTCTACAGAGCCATGTAAATATTTTATTGTTTTTGTGTATATAACCAAGCAATACAGTTGACACCTCAACAACTGCTCTTGAAGAGGGTCAGCAAAGCTGCTCATTATGTTTTCATTTACTTCAATAAAAACGAGTCCTGAACTTGGTGAACTGGATTTAAGCTGGGGCCCCACGTGGCGTAAACGCAGCAGAAAAAAACGTAGCGTTTTACAGTCACAGCAAAATGCGTTAAAATACCGTCACGGTTTTGGAAATCACAGCATGTCAATTATACCTATGGAAATGCCGACAGTTTCCCTATAGGTATAATTGAAGCTGAAAGTCTGCAGAGGAAAACTCTGCGAACTTTCTGTGCAAAGCGCTGCTGGAAGAACCACGATGCGTTGCCTACGCGGGTTTTCCCACAGTGTTTTTTTGCTGTGGGGCACCTCGTGGGGCCTTAGCCTAAAACTGGTTTCAAAAACCCATAGAAAGTGTCACTTCCCAGAAAGAATACTTCTAAAATGTAATCTTTATTAATATCGTCTAAAAAAATAACCATAAAAAGGCAAAAACTCAAGAGCAAAATAGTTTAAATATGATAACAGGGTTAGCAACAAAAGTACCTAGAAGTTGCCCCCCATTGTTAGTATGATATAGTATCCACTGCAATCAGAGTGAGAGGTTCAGTAACATTAATTGGTTAATAACACCAGGAGAGGCAATAGGAGCCAGTACAAAGACAAAAGGCTGATCAGCCAGTATCAACCTCCTAGTGAATGCCTAAACCTCAAATAGTTTAATAGAGAGGGGACTCAGATATCTGTATCCATGTGTTATTAAAGACCATCCCCCATCATATCTTCAGTAAAGACCATTGGGTCAAATTTGTGATAGATGTCTGTACATGTCTGAGTCCCACTAGGTGTCTATAGTATTTCAAAACACCTCCCTAGTGGTCAAAAGAGTACCACTGACGCGTTTCTAGGACAGTATTAGCCACTGTCCTGTCATCAGAGGCATAAATTTACTAAACAGGTCTACTCTCAGAGAGCTATAGTATCCCCCCACTCCCCATCAGCTCTGATACATGGCTGCCTGGTTTCATATGTGAAAATCGGCACAGATGTCATTCACCATGAACAAAACTATTGATTTCCACTCTATTCATTCTGATGATCATCTTTTTCACAGACCATGGACCTGTAGAAAAAGAGCAGACAGGTATTGAGGTCCGTGATTCAATGAAATCACGCCAATTAAAGTCTATGGGTCATTGAAAATCACAGACAGCACATGGATGCTATCAATGAATGACTGACATGAAAAACAGATCAACCATGGACAAAACCGTGAAAAAGATGACAGCAAACGTCCATGAATCACTGATGTGAATAAAGCCTTTGTAAACTTTGAAAACTATAGCATCTATAAAACTGTTCTCATTCATAAGCTAAAGGTAAGTATATGTTACACATTTTTGGATTAATCTAGAACAGGGAAAATTTGTCTTCACACTTCAGGTGATATAATAATTTTTCTACTTTTTATGTGTGATAAAAATAAAAAAAAAAGGAAATAAAATTGAAAGGTTGTCATTAAAATTTTTTCAAAGCATTGTGGTCACTAAATTTTTTTGTGTTGAAAGATAATTGAATGTGAAGGCAGCCTCGGACTATGTTCACACAGCAATATTTTGCATCAGTATTTCAAAGCTGAAAGCAGGAATGGAACATGCAGAGAGAGAAGGTGGAAAGATCTGCACCACTTCTGTGTTCTGGACCCACTCCTAGCTTTGACTAACAAATACTGATGCATCATACTGACCATGTGAAGAGGCCTTAGTAATTTTCAAATGGATGCTATCAAATTCATTTCTATGTGCAGTTGCTGGATAAGTTTTAATTTTGAGTCCCTATGTTCAAACAAGGGGAGATTTTTTGCCTTTTAAATTTACAGAAATATTTTTTTTCTCAAAACGTGGTTTAAAAAAGCAAACACACCATGGGGCAGAATTATGAGTCTCTTTGGCCACAGCAACCAATCACAGTGCGGCTTTCATTTTTCAACAGCACTGTGGAATTGAAAGCTTTGCTGTGATTGGTTTGCTATGGGTAGCTTTATAAATCTCCCCCATATGTGTTCATGTCACGTCAAGCCATATAGACTGCCAGTCAACCTTCCATGCAAATACATGCAACTGAGAAGCTGTAGAATAGAAATGTTAACAATGTTATGCTCTGGCTACTTCTCTTAATTTGATGTGAAGCTGACAACAAACAGGTTGTATAGCATGTGTCTGACCAGTAGGCTGAACAATGTACCATCAACATCTATGACCGGTTCTAACAACCACATATAATGAAATGGTCCTTCACAGTTTTATCTTCAATGGAAACACCATGTGAGGTCCAGAGTAAGGCACCACCATTAGAGAATGACACGGATGGTATGGAGCACAGAGACACAGGTCTGCTTACCTCCTCTGGAAATGGAGACTGCCACAGAGGAAATCTCGGAAACGGCTAAAAATCTATTGATAAGAAAGAAAACATCTTGCTTGCCGAGTGTCCTCTGAGCTTACCGGCAGTCAATTGAATATTCCCATAGTACTTGTACATTTCACAAAGACAGCTGGAATATACAGTCAACCTACCGGTCACATAAGGCCCGAGGGGCATCTGGCTGTAGTTGACAATACTGCCCGGACCAGGTCCTCGGAAATTTGGGCCAAAGTTGTTGTTGTACATCTGTGAGGATCCAAATGTTCCCTAAAATTATAGGTGAAGTATGTTAATTCAGCATGGTGAGAACAAACATACTATTCCAAGAAATAGTATCTAATACTATGAGTGTGGATGGAAAAACTCATAGTTGTCCACTATAAGATAAATCTCTGCCTTTTATCCCAAAACACTGGTCATTTTTTTGTTAATCAACTATGTTTGGTATTGCAGTTCCTCCTGATCGACTTAAAGGGGTTTTGCAATTACAGACACTTATCCCCTATCCACAGGATAGGAGATAAGTTTCAGATCTCTGAGAGTCCAACCGCTGTCAGATCGCTGGGATCCCTGCAGATCTAATACTGATGGCCTGTTAATGGCTCAAAAAAAGTAGAACTTTTTTTTTCTAATATTAGAAATTTCCTTAAAGACTTTCAGATTTAAAACTCTAAGAAGGTCTAAAGCTCCTTGCAGAAGACCATATGAGTGGTAAGTGTACTATCCAGGTTTTTCGCAGATAGCACATTGACCCATTTATTTCTCTGGGCCTGTAGACACAACCGTGAATTACATGGTCACGTGTGCGGGCCAACAGTTTGGGCCGCAAAATATGGAACATGTCCTATTCCTGTCCGATTTTGCTGCCTTGCTTCTGCAGCTCCTATTCATTGAATGAAACGGGCCGTGGAAGCACGGAGGGTGCACGGACGGCAAACGGATGACATCCGTGTGTCAACCGTGCACCGACCATAACATTCATTCACGGCCGTCGGTTATCACATGGTCGAATGCAACCGACTTTATTCTCATGTCTGCATATCAAATATGTGTGGTGTCTGCATTTTTTTGCCAAAGGCATACATACCCATTCATTTCAATGTGTTTATTCAGACATCAGTGTTTTTTTACAGACCAATGGAAGCATAACCTTTTTATCCACTGATGCTGATGCATAACATCAATGAAAATATAGTTTTACAGTCTATAAGTCTAGATATATGATATAGATGTTTAGTCATCAGACATCATTCTGAACATCTGCATGAATTCTGCTTTGTGCAAACTGTATTAAAATCTTGATTTTAATTATGTCTTGAACTAAAATATAGTTGCCCATACAGTTTTTATAGCTGTCGGCCGACAGCTATAGCCCCAACTCCCATACACAATAGGTTTGGACCCGAACAGCGGAGGGGAAGACCTAAAACAGTGGTTACACACAGACCCCAGTGGACCCTATTGGCTATAATGAGGGTCAATCAGGTGCATGTCATTTTTAAACTAAAACCGGCAGAGGAAATAGTCCTCCGTGCAGGACATTTTCCACCGCCGATTCTCAGCGGACAATGGAATGGAGCTTCCAACTGAGAAATCCTGCGCAAATGTGAACTTAGCCTAATTCTAATTGATACATATCTGAACACAGGGTTTTCTACTGTTTCTAGATGCATCAAGTTTTAGACCACTTTTCTTGACTTGCTTGGCAAGGGGGCTTAGCTTATAGCATACCTCTCATTTCAGCTGACTTTTCGGGATAAACTGCCTTTTGTGAACACGAGGAGTAATACTATTTCTCGTTATTATATGACCAGTTTACCCCTCTGCATGCTGTATCTGGAATTTGTAGTTCCCTCTAAATTGGTGGATTGGGACAAGTTACCATACACTGCACACAGAGGAACAGATTTACTAAATTGTCTAAATTAAAAACTAAGTTGCCCACAGTAACCAGATACAATGAAGCTTTCATTTTTCAGGAGCAGAATACAAAATAAAAGTTGAACTGTGATAGGTTGTGATGGACTAATTAACTTTTCTTTCAATCTGCCCCATTAAGTAGAGGTGAATCTGATCTATAACTACCTCTTTCTAACGCAGAAACAGCCTCAGGGCCATGCAGGACATGTATAGAGAAGTACTGTCCTGTACTGATGTAAGGATAGTGCTTCTGAACGTTGTGACATTAAGTTTCTATTTAGCTCCAGCACATTGGTCTTAAGCCTCTTGCAGACGACCGTGTGCACGGTCAGTGTGCTATCTGGGTTTTTCCCGGATAGCACACAGACCCATTCATTTCTATGGGTCCGTAGACATGACCAAGAATTACACGATCATGCGTGCGGGCCGACAGTCCGGGCTGCAAAATATGATCCTATTCCTGTCCGATTTTGCGGCCCTGCTTCCGTGGATCCTATTAATTTAATGAAAGGGGCTGCAGAAGCACAGCCCGTGCACGGGCGGCACATGGGTGACATCCGCTTGTCCCCCTGTGCCTTTAATTCACACCCGGCGATAAGCGTCGTGTGCAACTGGCCTGTCTGTGTTTTTTTCTATTAGCTCCTGCACTTCCTGCTCAATCTGCTCTCTCCCCTCTCCATAGACATAAGTTATCAGAGTCATGTGACCTGCAGTCCATCATCAGTGCTTTCCACAGCGGGGATGGGGAGCAGAGAAATAGCCTGATAAGTGTCAGAAAAAGGCATTTTACTCTAATAAAATATAATAAGTTTCTTATAGTTGCCTGTACTATTCATTTATGTAAACTGAGACTTGTGAAACTGAGCCCCAAAATTTTGGCAAAAACTAGACCAACCAATAGGCCATTTTTTATTTATTTAAGAAGCTGAGGTCACATTGTCATAAATCTGGTACATTTCCAGACTGCCTCTATAAATTTACATTGTCTATGTAAATATGGGCCACTGTGTGTAATTTCTGTCTTATAGTAAACCCCTAGTATAATGTAATGACTACACCCCCTAGTATGCAAATCAGCAAGCTAAGCTCTGTACAGACACTGAACCAGCAGAGGGCTGCTAGGTGATATGAGCTCAGAGCTAAGAGGAAGCCGTCAGAATTCTGAATGCAGTTACAGGATGTATGAAAAAGGAATATAAGACATGATCTAATGAAGTACTGGTGCAAGTAAAGCAAAGCAAATCTAAAGACTTCTACGTAAAAATGGATTTAATGGGTCACTGATGGGGTGCAAGGTGCACACTTCCTCATGTCAGTATAGTAAGAGATAAATGATGAATAATAAACTCCAGATCACCTAACCTGGACTGTGGTATCACCTCCGCGGTTGGTCAACCTGCTAAGTATACTGCGTTCAGACATCTGTAGGCGAGCAGCCACGGGCGGTATCCTAGACAGCATGGAAGGCAACCGCGTCACATCAGCTTTCATGTCACTTAACAACTCCTCTAATTGGTTCAGAACTGCAAGACACAGGGTGTATATATATGAATACTAGCGCAAAGGAAGCCAGTGGGATTAACCAGAGCAGGCAATTACATCTGTTATGCAAGGGGAAAAAAAAAATTTTAAATGAAAAATAAAAAAGTGCTCCTACAAGTATGTACTGTCAGTGAATGGAAACCTTTGGTTTACATCCAGTGGCTGAAAACACATCCGGATCACAACAAACACAGAGCCCCTTCGCCATATGAACAAGACCAGGATGAGTTTTTGGTCACTGGATGTGGACAAAAATATTTTCATTCAGTCAGAGCAAGCACAGATCTTTAAATAGGTCAAGATAACAAAAATGTATATTTTAAATTTGCAGCTTTTTTTATTACATAAAACCAGAGAACCCCCTTTAAACAACTACTTAATACTTAATACTAGATGAGGGGGTCATCTACTTTATGAAACCCGTCATAAAATGATCTGGCAGGGTACGTCTCCCCTTTCTATAGGGCTGCAATAAACCACTCTCACATTTATAGAAATCATACTACTGCTGATCTAATGCACCTCCAGTGCTCAAAGAGGAGTCCGAGCGGCTACAGAAAGTAAGATGGTGGTCAGGACCCAGTTCTGGGATTACTCAGAATGTCTCAGACAGCTATGTAGCCCCAGTCTAAAGGCCGTTTCACACGGTGGAATTTGGACCTGAAAAATTATTCCACATATTGGTTAGACTTACTGGCCTGAATCCGGGTCAGCTGAACTGATCTGATCAGACATGCTTAGTTGAGTTCAGCTGAGCTGCGTTTCAGCTGGCAAATCCAGCAGATGCATGGACCAAGCCTCTTGTGTTAAAAAGCCATAAGGCTAGGCTGTTCATATGGAAAACTGACAAATGTGGAAACTAGTGGTCAGGAATGGATTAAATACGGGCCACCAACCTTTGTGTAGTACAGCATTAGCAGGCTTGTTCCCTGCTAGGGACTCTTTGGAGAGATGCTGATGGCTCTCAGCAAGGCACTCCACTTCGGCCAGTCGGGCATTTAGTGCCATGGCTGGGTGGTTTGGATCCTGGGTCATATTGAGATATGCTGCTCTTCGAAGCTGCTCTTCAATGACTAATGCCTGTTCCAGCAACTAGAAAAGAATAATGTATGCTACAGGTTATTATTAATACTGGGTAATTCACCTACATGTACTGAGGTTAAAAGGGTTGTATTACAGCAGAAAAATATAGATGTCTTCTCCCAGAAACTGCCCCAATCTAAGGGCTGTGTTCAGTATTGCAGATTAATCCAATTCACTTGAATAGAACTAAGCTGCAAAAAAGTGGCACATTGTAATATTATGATAAGCTGTAGCCAAAAGGCAAAACTCGGGTATGCTGCATCTGAAAATTACAACCTTAAGGGAACCGATCACCAGAACCCAGCATATCAACCCAGATAGGGTAAGGTCATCCGAAACCAAAATGTTTCCCCTTGTGAATCGGTGGTTCCATTGCCGAAATTTCACCATTTTGGCAATATGAAAATGAGCTCTTTGGGGCAATGAGGTCATTGCTTCTTACCTCTTTGGAGCAATGCCCTTAATGCTCCAAATAGCTCATTCAGATATTGATAAAACCGACAATGTCTCAGCAACAGAGGCACTGTGACTTAAGATTGGAACCAGCCTGGAACCTCCAGGTCCAGCGTCATAAAATCCCTGAAAGAAGTACGTACAATAAACTCCCTGACTCGGCACTGTGCCATTCCTCTGTTATTCCTCCTAGAAGTTCCTGAATAAATTGCCAACTGGGTGTCACCATTCCCCTTATCAAGAGGTATGACATGACCTCTGAGGCACTGGCAACATTAATTGGACATTGTCAGACCACACAGGGACACACACCCAACTGGTAACACTCAGTTGGCAGTTTATTCCTACATTTCTTGGAGGAACAGCACAGAGCTAAAAGAAAAGATGCTCCGGAATTTAAAGAGAAATACAATTATTCACTAAAACGTCCACTTTAAATCTCCAATTTGTTTATTAAGACATAGAATAAGGCATCAGAGGTTGTGTGCAAGAGGCCTTAATCACCTAATAATTATCTGTCATTACAAATACCTTAAATCTCCGCGCAAGGAATTTATTCTTCATTTCCAAATAGTTTCCCTTGTGGACCTCTGACTTGAAAGGCTCATTTAGAATTAAATAGCGAGGATCATTCTGGATATCCTGCCAGCGAGCATAGCCATGTCTGAAGGGGTTCACAAATTAAGGAGCAGAGACTTGGGTTGGATCATTAGTACAATATATGGTGACAAGGTGGTAGTGAATCTGAATACAAAGACAGTGCTCATTAGAAGGAAAGAGAAATGTCCAGATATAAATAGGTGTCACTTCCCGAGGTGCCATAACCTTTCATTAGCATTAAATAAAGAGCACATTGTGCACACATAGGGAGCGACACGTGAAGCTTAGAAATATGGAATTAGTCCGCATGCAGAAACAAGCTTCACACTGACATCGCTGGAAAGGTCATAATCATTGCCTGTGAGTTTTGTCCTCCACTGGGGTTGTCAAGTGAAGAGACCATGTGGCTAATTAAAGTGCCACTGGAATGAGACACCAATGTACAAGCCTACCAACTACACAACCTGAGTGTCCTGACCTGCTGTACAGAGATGTACCACACGACCACATCCACTGTACACTTAAAGCATACACATGAGTTTCTTCATCCAGAAACTATGGTCCATACTGTATATCAGCTGTATTTCCCATATTGAACACTGTCCTGAGACCTGGACTCACAATTCCGGAAATACAACTTATATAAGGACCATATTTCTGGATGGAGCAACCTGTGTGCTGTTGGCCTAGACGGGTTGCAACCATATGCTCTTGCTCAGCCAATCAGCCAAGATGCTCAATTTACATATCAGGGGCACTCAGTGCACCCCGCTTTGCTATAAAGTATGTCATTACTTCAGCAAAGTAAACGGGGCCCATGGGAACGTCCCAATTTTAACACAAGTTTTTTTTATTTTACTACATTTTCTAATGTTAGGAATTGTTAAATTCTTGTAGAAAAGCTTTAAAATCAAGGTGTTTGTCTTAGACACAATACTTCTCTATGAAATAAAGTCTATGCCAATGACAAAAAGAGTCAAGCAGAACTCAGACCTCAAAAAAAGGGAATATGGGTAAGTATATAATTTAATGGGAGGTGACTTCTGTGAATTTGGAAATGGAGGTAGCACTTCACAGGGAAATTTCCCCGTTTCAGTAGAGAACATGAGTGTCATTTGACCCCTCTCAGAGCTAATAAATGACCAGAAGTCCAATAGGTGGGTGGGCACAAGTGAAACAGTTTTCTAGCTGGGCACTCAGGGAGTGTGCTTAGTGGACTGAATAATGGGTTTACCATTACCAGGCTATCAGTGATATACCCTAAAGTAAAGGAGCATGTATAATTCTAATTTTCATTGTGTGATTTTGTACTGTTTCCGTAGTTTTTCCATGCTCATATGTGATATGTTATTGTTATGTATTAAAAGAATGAAAAAGTTACAGAAGTCAATAGTTCCTTTACTTAAAAACAGTAAATTTACAGACAAAAAGAGTTACAGATAAGGATACGTTACAATCCCAGCAAGTAACCAGTAATCATGTCGCCTGTGCCATATGTCATAGATTTTGCCAGAAGAGACAGCAGCCCTTTCTTCATTTTGCCATAACGTATGAAGCTCTAAAATGGACAAAACACACAAGCGAGCAAAAAACTACACATACCATATATGATAATGTATACATTATGACTGTTAAAAGTGATAACATCTCTTCTCATAGTAGCACTAGATAACACACACAGTAAGGGTAGCAGCACACGACCGTATTGCATCCGTGAAACTACATACTGTCCCATACTGTAATTGATACGGGACAGTATGTCGCTGGGAGGCAGGGACTCCTAGCATCATAGGTATACTGCTAGGAGTCTCGCTCCCTGCATGAAGTTCAAGCTGGTAAATCTAGCTAACACATGGACCAAGTTTCACGGGTAAAACACGGTCGTGTGCTGCTACTCTAAGGCTCAAAAACAAAGTCCAGAAGAAAGGATATATGAGTCAGCTAGCAATTGTCATCTGTCGTGTTTGCATGGTAATCTGACAAAGGCTGGTTGCTATGAATATTCTGGGGTTGTCAGACAGCATGTTATTACTCTGAATACTCAGCTCTTCCACACAATAATGTATTCACACTGAATGGAGGATGCAAAACTAGGCAAAAATAACTAGCATACTGAAACCTAACCATTTTTTACCTTATCTTCTGCCCATTTCCTCCTGTATCCTGTATAAATCTTTGCTCAAAGTCTTAAAAATCTACAATATATTCAACAAACAATGTAAACACTATTGTGATGGACACTCTATGAACTCCAGATAGTGCCATACAATGAGCATGGATATAACAACAAATACAGGACCCTAGTACCCAGTGCATAGCGCACACTGGGAATATCATCTGTATCTAGCAAAACAGGCAGAGAAAAGTAATAAAGAATAAGACAGCTATCCACTAAAGAGGTTGTTCAGGATTAATAAAGCATGGCTGCTTTCTTCCAAAACACAGTTTGTGTGTGGTATTGTAGCTCAGCTTCATTTAACCCATAACCCATGGAAAGGTAGGGCATTCCTTTTGGAAGACAGCAACTATTTTTTTCATCCTGGACAAACCAGACAAAATGTAGGTCAATATGCTGTGTGCATTCAGGACAATAGCCCTCATGTTATAACAAAGGGCAATGATGTCAAGAGATAATAATACCTGTAAAACCGCCATCTGCGATATTAAACATAAATTTAAATTTTCCGCTATCATCTCGCTTCCCTTCTTCGTCTTCCTGTTTTATACAGTTGTCTCCATTCTGCTGATTCACAATTTCCTTTTTGTTATCTAGTTTGTTCTCCTCCTCTACACAAAGAAACAGTGATAATAAATAGTGACTAAAATATAGCAACATTTCGTTAAAACACCTACTGCTTTATGTGTATGGCCCCTGTGCAGACCTGTGTCACCATGGGACAGACTGCATCCTGAAGTTACACTCTGCCCTGTCTGCTTGATAACCTACACAAAGTAGGAAGATGGGAGGGAACAAAACATGACTACGGGATCACACGGCACACAATCTGTAACCAAGGAGACATTTAGGCCTGCATAGGAGCTGTATACGCAATACGATAGGAGATTTTTATTCAAGACTATTTGCAAAGCTTTTATATTTTTTAAGTATTCAATGAAAAGTATTTTGTCGTTTAGGTTAGTTGTAGTCATTTCAACATCTCTGTACTGACATTATTATTAGCTATAATATTGCTTTAATATATATTTTAATACAACTTTGATTCAATATAATATTGAACTGACATGAGAGGTGGAGGTATTTCTGTATTATTCGCTGTACCTGATTTTGGTTCCTTGTCCTCTACTTTATTTGACACATTGTTCAGTCCCGTCTTGTCTGAGACCTTGTCTTCTTGAAGGACTTCTGCTGTAATATACAATAATAATATATTCTTCTAACTTTTCACTATAGTTTTGTTGTATTACAATTTGCAATGAGTATTATAATGTGTAAAGATCCAGATCTTTGTGTTCCTCAGATTTTTTTAACTACTTTTTAGATCATGTGTGAGGACACTGACTGGGTATAGTCAGTAGTTTTGACTGTCCCTTCCAAAGGGATAGTAATGATTGATTGTTACATATAAATAACCCTGGATTGGCCTCAAAGAGATGGCGCATATTTCAATGTGCCCAATAGTGGCCACTGCTGCATAGTTTCGTGGATATTTCTTGGCAGTTTTGGGTATAAAATGTTCTGCAAATTGGGACTTATGCAGTTGTGATACAGTTGTACATTTCTACCTCTCGATGAGCTACTGTATTATGGGTGGGCATCTTGTCTTGGGACAGTCTCTTCTGCAGTTATGGAAATAGTTGTACATTTGTACCCCTTCATGAGATACTATATTATGGGTGGGTACCTTGTCTGGGGTCAGTCTATTCTGCTGAGTAGTGACAGAAGCTTCCTTTATTATCTTAAATTATATCTCCATTTTATACGCAGAACTGTTTTAACAGGTTTTCACATATATAACATGATTCAAACTTTATATGGGTGAGGGTTCTAATAAGCTCTTGGGGTCGATCTAGGAAATTTAATCCATGTTAAAGTCTATATATTAGTTAGGATGTGGCCACAGATGTGAATGGTGATTTTTGCAGTATTCCTAGGACAACCATTTTCCAGGACACTGACATAACTTGCTGACACTGAACAGGACACTAAAGAGGAGTTGCAGGTTAAAGGGGTTTTGGTAGTCCTCCTTTAATAATGGCAGCATGTAGCAATTTGTTGGCTGCTGATGGAAATCACCCTACATCATATAGAGCTTAAATTGGTTTATTGCATGGCCAAGGGTAAGGTAGACTATGTGAAACCCACTTAAAGGGGTTATGCAGGATTTGGAAAACATGGCTGCTTTCTTCTCAGGAAGTGACCTCACGTCCGTTGATCACATGGCAAAGCCACATCTCCGTCACATTAAAATGACTGGGACTGAGCTGCAGCCATGTGACCAACAGACTTGATGTCACTTCCTAAGAAGAAAGCAGCCGTGTTTTTGAAGTCCTGCACAACCCCTTTAAGTGGTTGGGACAGTTATTCCCTGAAGACTTATGGGGAAAAAAGTTCTCCTCCAGAAAACTGTTTCTCTAGTGCCACCTATAGGATATGATCTCACAACGAAATTTGTAGAAGGAATTTGAGGTGGTCTTCTACCTCAAAATTATGTGTCCCAAATCTTCCTCCCATTGTTTTCAATGGGAGACAGTGATGGATGTGTCTTTTTCAGCATTGTGCTTGGAAAACTGAATGGTGCAACCGGAAGCTATCCTCCATAGGATAGAAGATGAATTGCTGATTGGGGAACTCCGACCACTGATCCCCCCCGTCATTCATTCAGTGAGGGCGCAAGCAATATTGAAGTATGAAGTACAGCACTCAGCAATTTCCGGTGCTTCCTCTGAAGTAAATAGAGCGGTGAAGTGAAGGGTTTCTTCGACCATCACCACTACATTCAGAACAGGGGTAAACAATCTCCCATTCTCAGAATCAGTGGAGGTTTCAGCAGTCGGACTGCCAGCAATTTTTTGTGGTATAACCCCTTTAAATGAAAAAAGGAAGAGGACAATCAGCATGACAACATGAAGACAAAAGAAACCATGAACTGTTCAAGAAACCTGGAGACCTAATCAGAAGATAGGACATTCTGGAGATGCATCTGGTCACAAGGTAACTTATGGACAATAAGCCCTCCCATCGTAATGTATGCTTGTATAGTAAGATCTAGTAGGTGGTGGGGAACAAAAGAATTTTTTACCTTTGGGACTCTGGTTCAAAATATCTTTCTCATCTTCCTCCTCTCCAGATTCCTTTTTTTGCTTTTCCTTGAATTCTTGACAATCTAATTTTTCCTCAACATCTTCTTTTTCCAATTTGGCTAAAGACTACAAGTAAAAAAGCTTTAGTCATTCTCACAACTCAAAATGCATCTTATTGGTGCAAATTTCCACCATCAATTCCAATTGTTCCAAATATTAAAATTTAGAAAAGAAGCAGAAAATTTCAGATTTTTGGATTTTTACTTGCAGAATGTGGAGTTTATTATAGGGTAATAGTGGGGGGGGGGGGGGGTGGCTTTCCTTGCAGCTCAGTGACATCACTGGGCGGTAAGGAACTCCCCCTCTCTCTGTCCTCATCCATAGCCGAGTACTGTCAGAGGGGGCGTTCCTTACAGCCCAGTGATGAAGCTAAACTGTAAGGAACACCCCCCCAGTACAAGTCTATTGACTAGTACTGTCAGGGAGGGTGTTCCTCACAGCGCAGCTAGACTGTCAGAAACGCCCTTCTGACTGTGAACGGTGAAATTTAGACCCCCGATATCTCCAGCCCCGGGGCATATATCGGGAAAGCCGACAGTGCGCTGAATTCAGCGCGCTGTCAGCTTTCTAGCGGCATGTAAAACCGCATATACATGAGGACGTGAAAGGTCCTCTTTAAAGTCCTATGAAAGAAGAGAATCTCATCTGTTATATGGCACCAAAAGCAAGTTTGTACGTTTTATAGTGTCCTAGATAAAACTATTTAAAGTGACCCTTCCCCACCCTCATTTTACACAGCCCCATTCTCCATACACAGTAACATTCAGTAAGAGGCAGAAACAGCTCTCAATACAGAAACAAAGGAAAGAGTGAAAAAAAGTAGGATTTCACCGAAATGATCCAAAATTTGTTAATAAAGTATATTCCAAAATTTATTTATGACAAATACTGCCAGAAAATCATATGAGGGCTTAATGTTTGTGGGACTAATTGCTGTTCATGATGCTACCATTTATTATTCTGTACAATGTACTGGGAAGCTGGAAAAAATTCAGAATGGGGTGGATTTGTGTGACTTTCTTATGGGCTTCGTTTTTACGGCATTCAGTACGATTCCGGGGATACCAAATTTATATAGTTTTATTTACATTTTAACCCCTTAACAAAAATGTAAAACTTTGCAAAAAAAATTTTTTTTTTCTAAAAGTCGCCATATTCTGACACCCCGTAACTTTGATATATTTCCGTGTACAGGGATGCATAGCGTGTCTTTTTTTGCGGGGCCAAGTGTACTTTTTAATTATACCATTTTAGGGAATGTCTATCGTTTTGATCACTTTTTATTTAAATTTTTACCAGTGGTCAAACAGCGAAAAAGTGGGATTTTTCTCGTTGTAAAATCCTTTTCTCGTTGTATTCACTGGGGGACACAGCACCATGGGTATAGACCTGGTCACTAGGAGACAAGACACTAGGAAAAAGCAAAAGCTGTTGGCTCCGCCTCCAGGCTATACCCTGCCACAGCCACTGTGCATGAATCAGTTTGTACCGTAGCAGTAGGAGAGAGAGACACAAAGGAACATGGAACCAACAACCACCAACAATGCCCGAACCCAAAAAGGAACCAACACAGTTCGGGCAGGAACACTGAAAAAAACAAGGGAGGGATCTGTGTCCCCCAGTGAATACAACGAGAAAAGGATTTTACGGTGAGTACACAAAAATCCCACTTTCTCGTCTACTTCACTGGGGGACACAGCACCATGGGATGTCCTAAAGCAGTCCCAGTGGGTGGGAATAACACGGCCATGCAAACCTGTAATACTCAACCGCTTCCAGAAACTTACAACCCAAATTGGCATCAGCAGAGGCCACAGAATGGATCTGGTGAAACTTAGAGAAAGCGGATGAAGGCCCAGTGCGATACTTACAGACCTGGGAAGCAAAAGCCTGATGCCGGAGGCCCCGGGAACTCCAACAGCTCTAGAGGAGAGAGCCATCACACGGAAAGGCAGAGCCTTACTCTTAAACCGATAGGTCTCCCTAATCTCAGACCAAAGCCATCGGAAGATGGGAGCTCTGGAAGCAGGCAGGCCCTGGCAAGGGCACTCAGGGAGAATGAGCAAAGCGTCCGAACAAGAGAAAGGATCCGTGAGGGACAGTATACACGCAAATTGCCCGGGCAACAACCGGGCAGGGAAGAGCAAGCACTCACGTGGACGCCTGGGGACCGAGCAGAAAGAGGGCAAGACCAAGTCCTCGAAGTGGAAGCAGGAAAAAAACCCTAAGAAAAAAAGACTGTGGCAGACAGAGGAAAACCTTATCCTTGTGGAGGACCAGAAAGGGAGGCTGCCGAAAAAAAGGGGCAGCCAAATCGGGACCCCTGCAGATGGAGGTAATGGCCACCAGAAACTCATTCTACCAGGACAGGAGGCAAAAGAAGGGATATCATAGGCTCGAATGGGAGAACCTGAAGCACCTTAAAGACGAGGTTAAGATCCCACGGATCCAAGGGTTCCAAAGGAGCACAGAGTGGCACTCCTATAGGAAAGTCTTTTAAAAAGAAAGAAGACTAAGACCTTGATCCAGACCAGACTGGAGAAGATCCGATGAGAATCATTACTCTTCCAACGGTGGACGTAAGCCTTCCACGTTTGATGGCAGATCTAAGCTATCTGGAATTTCCGGACCTTGTGTATGTTAGAATAACAAACTCCGAAAAAACCACGACGCCTCAAACCTCGGATTCAACAGCCACGCCGTGAACGCAGCTGAGTCAAGGTGGGGTGGAACAGCAGTCCCTGAGACAGAAGGTCGACCAGCAGAGGAAGAGGCCAGGAGCATCCGCCAACAGGAACATGAGATCCACATACCAGACCCAGCAGGGCCAATCTGGTGCCACCAGGATAGCTTGAACCCCCTTGGTCTTGAGATTCTGGAGGACCCAAGGGAGAAGAGGAAGTGAAAAACCGAACTTACAACAGCGCCAGCGGTGATGGTCGAGGATCCAGAGGCCTGGCAATTTAGCCGGGGACCTTGTGGTTCCGGCGGAGGCTAAAAAGGTCAACGTTTGTCACGCCACAGCGGGAGCACAATGGATGGAAGAT
This sequence comes from Leptodactylus fallax, assembly GCA_947044405.1. NCBI lineage: Eukaryota > Metazoa > Chordata > Amphibia > Anura > Leptodactylidae > Leptodactylus > Leptodactylus fallax. The sequence continues at coordinate 11,054,430 of CAMRHE010000025.1, forward strand.
CTGCAGATAAAGCGACCCTCGCCCGGATCAATATTTTCTCGACTCAAGTAGTCTGCCACCCAGTGGTCCACGCCAGAAAAAAAGTTGACCACCGAAAGAGCTGGAACAAGGCGCTCCACCCAAGGAAGAAATTGCGAGGCTTCTAGTAAGGCCGCACGGCTCTTGGTGCCCCGCTGAGGGTTCAAGTAGGCGACCATGGAGGAGAGGTCAGTCTGGACTGTGACAGATGTCCTTGGAGAAGAGAGGTCCAAGGAGAAAGGGCAAATAAGATAGCCCTGGGATCCAGCAGGTTGAACCAGAGGGAGGAATCGGCCCTGGACCACAGGCCCTGAACAATCAAAGCATCGAGGACCACTCCCCAGCCGGGGAAATTGGCGGCAGTGGGAATCACTTACCAACAGAGGGGAAGAAGGACTTCCCCTGAGAAATTCCTGGGGAGGAGATACATTAAAGAATCTCTCAGTGAACCAAGGTGGAAAGAGAACCAAGCAGATGAGGCTGTCCGGAGATTTGTCCCAGCAGGCCGTAATCTTCAAGAGGAGAGAACTACAGAGTGAATGAAAGGTACAGCCTAGAAGGTTGAGGCGATCGTGCGCAAGACCCACATGCCGATTCAAAGAGAGCAAGGAGAGTACCTCCGAAGGTGGGGCACTCAGGATCTTGGCCTCCGGAGGGAGAATCACACCCTGGAGCGAGAAGAGGATCTTGTCCCGGCTTCCATGTGCTTAGAGGACACGAGACATCCTCATTGATGAGCCAGCAGAACCGGCGAAGAACAACCAAGGTGAACCACAAGCTGGTCAGATTGTCTGACCTGGAGGGGCTTCACCAGAAGGTCGTCCAAGTCTGGAAACACGGCAGCACCTCTGACGCAGAGGATGGCCATGAGAGACGCCATCACTGAGGAAAAAAAAACCCCGGTGGCAGAGGCCAGCCTGAAGGTGAGAGAGACAACTGGAAAGATCAAGGATCCACCGCAAAACGAAGAAACCGCTGACGGCACAGCGCGATGAAGTAGATGGACGAAGAATTCGCCCATCTCCAGGGATGCCACACATACTGCATAGACTACAACGGAGCCTGCAGGCATGGAAGAACCTGTGGAGCCCTTTCAGGTCCATGATGGGACAGAGGAAGCCGTCCTTCTAGGTGAATGGAGAACAGGTAGGAATAGTAACCCAGGATACACTCTGAAACGGGAACAGGGACGCTGACTCCCTGCCGCTGGAGATTGGAGACAGCCTGGATTGTCCGACATAGGGAAGGCAAAGAGACTCCAGCGAAAACTGGAGTAGCCGGACGACACCACCTCTCAGGCCCAGGCCCCAGACGTCCCGCCATTTGAGAGAGGGGAAAAACTTCATACCGAGGAGGCTAGGAAGAGGAAGACCTGGACGACCTGTTGCAGAACCGCCAGGGAGGCCTGGACTTGAAAGAAGCTTTCTGGAGCAGGAGAACGGCTGACACATAGGACGCCTCTGAGGGAGGAAGAATCTATTCCCCCGTGGCCTCAGGGATAAGCTTCTCGACACCCTTAACAAAAAATTTGGCCCAGGACGACCTGGAAAGGGAGAAGGGCTGCGTTCGCCTTCTTGGAGGCGGACCCAGTATTCCACAACGAATCCAAACGGCATGGCGGATAATCACTGCATTGGCGGCCGCCTTAGCAGATTTGGGAGGCATCTCTAGTTATTGGGAAGCGTTCAGGATCTCAGAGACGAGCGGCTGGAGGGAAACTGCATCAGGGAGGTTTGACTGAAGCTGTTTGGCCCAGGAAAAGAAGGCCTTGATGACCCAAGAGGCAGCGAAGGAGAGCCGCAGGGAGAAACCAGCCACTACGAAGGCCACCCTGGTGAGAGAAGCCACCTTCTTGCAGCAAGACAATAGCCAGCATTTAGGACAATGCAATGTATCAGTTCTGCAATGCAAACAATACAACAGAAGCGATCCGATCTCACTCCGAGGGATCACTGAGGTAGGCACAGTCCGCTGAAGGCAGACTAGAAGCCTTGGAGAGCCTAGCTATCATGGGATTCACCGTGGGAGGCTCTTAGTGATAGGAAGGGACACATGGGGCGGCTCGCTGACAAGATGTCAAGACAGGCCAGCTTGCGCTCACTAGTTACTGATATATAAGTACCGTGCGCTAACCGATTGCACCCCTGGAGCAACCTGCTTCCTTTACCTCGGATGTTCATCATTGCCAGCCAGGGAGAGCTAGAGACATGTGTCACAGCATAGGCTGGCAGAACTGCCCGAGCTCACCTTCCACTTGGAGACACACAGGTCAAGGGAAGGGATGTCCGATTTCCTAGTCGAAGACAGAGGATGGTCCAGGGAGAAGTCACTGTGCCCTCAAGATGATATCAAACATCCAGTCCACTTGAGAGGATGAGTCCGGGTCCTCAGAGATCTGAAGGGTCTCTATCGCATAGATGACTCCCGCGTAGCAGCAGATATAGATGAGCCTAGCTGAAGCTCCGAGTCGGAGTCAGAGGCGTCCCCAGTTAAGTAGACCGAGCAGAGGGAGGGAGGGATCCGCCTGTAGGAGTGGAGCCGAGAGCTTAGTTCCTATCTGGGGAGTACCCAGAGGAAGGGGTGGCAGACCGTGAACCATAGGAAGACTTTCTGGTCCTTTTGAGGCTCCTGGAGCTGCGATGGGAACTATGAAGGTGTCCAGGGAGATCCCTAGAAGCAGCCGACTGAGCGGCGATCTGGGAAAGCAGCCATTCCAAGTTTCCAGCACTGACTAGTTAAGTCTGGTAAGGACACCATGGCCAAAGTTAGGGAGGCCGCCCAATCCGGGGGATGGAAGAACCAGAGAGGGGCCAGGAGGCGGAAGGCAGAGAGAGCACATGGGCTCGGGCTGTCCGCATGGCAACTGTTTTTGATACAGCGGGTGCACGTATAAAAACGTGACGCAACCAGAGGGGCCGGAGGGTGAGAGAGGGAGCCCAAGGAAATTAGGGGTAACCCAGGGGGTTAGCCTACCAGACTGCAAAAGATGGCCGCTCACAAACTGCTGCAGCAAGGGTTCCGCAGGAGCAATGTCTCCCAGGGAACTGTGAGGAGAGTAAGAATCAATGCTGTCCTAGCAAGCCAATAATAAATAAATAAATAATTGAGAATATGAGGAGAGCAAAGCTCTTCCCCTGGTAAATACAGGCTCAGTAGCTACTGGGCAGGCTGGATGGCTTGCCAGGACAGCCCCCTGGCCAATGGAAGGCCCTAGGCGGAGTCTGGGTACCAGAAAAGCCCGGGAAAGGGACGGGCCCGTTGCGGCCTAGTTCCCGGCCAGGCCTCGGACTCGCGTTGAACGCGGCCAACCGCGAGGCACCGTCGGCGGCGCGACCGTGAACTCCGGAGGTTCCACGGAGGCCTGGGAAAAGGTACCGGGGGGCCAGTAAAGGGGGGCCCCACACGAGCGGGGGGGGGGGAAACCGGGTGCCCCCCCCCCCGACGGGGGCCGCTCGGTAGGAGCGACCAGAAAGCCCAAAAACGCCCCCAGAAAAAAGGGGCTTATTTACTAAGATTTAAGGCCCAGTTCTGGGGAACCCTGTGATGCCCCCTAAACAGGACCCATGCTATTGTCCCCCTGGGAGATGGCACTAAGGGGCTGAGAGGAGGTGGATAGGGCCTGAAGGGGAGATGGAGAGGGGCTGAGGTAACTTTCATACTCACCTGCCTTCTATTCTTCTCATACTCACCAGTCTGGCGTCTTCAGGCGCCGCAGGGTCACCCCCTCGGTAGGACCTTGCACGTGGGAGTGGGGTCACCGGTACTCCGGCCGCTGTCGGGGTGCGGCAAATGGTGAGTGGGGACTCGGTGACCGGCGAGGCTGCTCTTTTGCAGAGCGCTGCGCCCACAGGAGGGTATGACTAGTGTGGCGTACACGCTGACTACCCCCTGCACCTGAAAGAAAGGTAAAAATAAAAACGATGCAAGACAGAAGACCTGAGTCAGGTCGTGTCTGCCTCCTATGACACTAGGTTTCAAACTGATTCATGCACAGTGGCTGTGGCAGGGTATAGCCTGGAGGCGGAGCCAACAGCTTTTGCTTTTTCCTAGTGTCTTGTCTCCTAGTGACCAGGTCTATACCCATGGTGCTGTGTCCCCCAGTGAAGTAGACGAGAAAATGGCGTTTTGTAGACCGGGCATTTACCTAATGTGTATGTGTTTCGCAGTAATTTTTTTGTTTTATATGTATTCGAGGGAAAGGGGGGTGATTTGAACTTTTAGTTTTTTTGGGGGGGTTTTTTTTTATATTTTTTTTATTACTGTTTTATTAGCCACCCTAGGGGGCTTGAATTTGCAATACTTTCATTGCAAGTCCCATAGTCTGTAATACAACTGTATTGCAGTCTATGGGACTTTCGGTATGTTACTATTGCAGCTGATCATAGACTAGGCCCCACGTAGTGAAGCAAAAAAAATGCTGCAAAAAAAAAAAAAGGCGGCGGAAATGCATCACAATTTTTTCCAAAGTGTTTTTCTTTGCAACTTCGCAGAGTTTTCCTCTGTGGACTTTCTGCCCTTATTATACTTATACGCAAACTGCCAGCTTTTCCGTAGGTATAATTAACATGCAGCAATTTTCAAAAACGCAAGCATTTTTGAAAACACAGAAAACACCATTCACTTTGCAGGTACTATAAAACGCAGCATTTTTTGCCACGCCATTTCTGCCAAGGCCAAAACCATGTGTTTTCGCAACATGGGGTTCTGGCCTAAAGGGGTTTTCCCACAAACATTAATACATTTAAAATTGTAGAGAATTAGAAGTTAACCATTTATGCACATATAAATGTTTCAAAGTTTTTTTCTAAACATCTTAGTTTTTCTTGATTGGTTGCCAATGGATCCAACCATGAATGAGGAACTTTCTAAGGCCTGGCGATTGTCAAAAACTCAGCTGGGTCAGGGTATCAGGTGAGGACAACACACACATGAGAAAACAATCCAGCCACAATAAAGAAATCATGGCTGGGTTTCTGACAAGTCGAAGACCATAGAAAGCTCCTGCTTTCATCAACACAAATGACTGTTATCGCTAAAGAAAATCTTTAAAACTCTGCAAAATTTTTAATTATTTAAATTTGCAAAAAATTTTTACTTTTAATTGTCTGTAAATTTAGATATGGGTGTAATGGAAAACCCCTGAAATTAAAATCTGTTTAACCATGGCAACAACGTTTGCAGCTCAGTGGTAAAAAAAAAAAATGGGCACAGAAACTCCACACGTAGTGTATACTGCAATTTAAAAACCACAACAAGCTCTAAAACCACAGGAGAAAATATTACATTTTATGGATGGGAATCCATACACCCAGCTAATCTAATGTAATTTATTTACACAATGATACCCCATCAAATCATTAACCAGACATGGCTTCAACTGTAAATGGATAATTCACATTATGAGATAACATTACAAATAAAATTGTATTTCTGCATCCCTGGGGATACAGACAAATGGCTGTAAATTGCTACTTGCAGTGAAAAAAGGGATTCGCAGGAAGGAATAGATTTTTTATGTTATTTTTTTTTTCCTTTATTTAAATGTCCCTCTGTAAAGTAAAGGAGTAGAATTAAGCATTCGACAAGGAACCTGAGATAGTGAGACATTAAAATGACCATAATTTAACCTGAAGTTCCAAAGGCTTAGTCTTCTGTTCTATGGCTTCCATCTCCTCGGACAATGTACTCTGTGTTTCGACTTTTTCTAGAAAATAATAACAGGTTTTCTATTATATCGGCATTCCACATCATTATATATAATTAGAAATTAGGACCATGCACTAAAGAAGGCATTCTGGATCTCAGGCACTGCCCTCCTGTCCAGGGATGCCTGTCACATGTCCAGATTTCAACTGCTCCTTCAAGATGCAAATACACTTGAATACAATGGTGAAGCATGGGCCGCCAATTCCCTGCTCCAGGATTCAGTTCATGCTTCTTGCTGCAGGCACAATGCTGTCATATCATCACACCTGCTGTGTTGCAAACAGCACAGACCGCAGTCTACGTACACTGAGTGATGTTTTCCATTCATCATGGTTATGGAGCTAGGCGACTATTTATTCTGGAGGAGGGGCATATTACTGTGGCAAGAGAGGGCTCTAAGGGTCATCATGCTGTGTAGGGAGGGTGCATCATACTGTGTCTGGGGCATTAAAGGGCATCATTAGGGGCAATATATCTGTGTAGGGCACTAAGAGGACATCTTTACTGCATGTGGGGAACTAAAGGGTCATTGCTAAAGGTCACTAATTGGGTATCCCATGAGTGGGCACAAAGGGAGATATTAACTGTGTGTCTAAGGGTGCATCCTTAATGTGTGGGAAGACACTGAGGGGCATCACTACTCTAAGAGGGCACTGCATGTGCAATAAGGTGGCATTCTTATAGCGTGGAGTACATTCTAACTGTATGAGGATATTATTACTGTGTTGCCACACAAAGGATACAGTTCGGAAGTAAGATGAAGAGAGATATGTTGCACTCAAATGTGTGCTAATTTATTGTGACTGCAGAATGAATAGTAAAACAAAGTGAATGAATCTAGGCCAGGCAAGATATAATGAATGAAACTGAAATAGTCACTGTATCATCATTCATGAATTCAGATGGAATAGATCATCAATTGTGAGTAAAGATGGAATAACAAATGCAATGTGAATAAAGCTGGCATAGGGGATGTACACACGTGGACAAAATTGTTGGTACCCCTCGTTTAATGAAAGAAAAACCCACAATGGTCACAGAAATAACTTGAATCTGACAAAAGTAATAATATATAGAAATTCTATGAAAATGAACTAATGAAAGTCAGACATTGCTTTTCAACCATGCTTCAACAGATTTTTTTAAAAAAGAAAACTCATGAAACAGGCCTGGACAGAAATGATGGTACCCCCGAAAATAATGTGACCAAAGGGACATATTAAATCAAGGTGTGTCCACTAATTTGCATCACAGGTGTCTGCAATCTTGTAATCAGTCAGTGGGCCTGTATATAGGGCTACAGATACTCAATGTGCTGTTTGGTGACATGTTAAGTACCACACTCAACATGGACCAGAGGAAGAGAAGGAAAGAGTTGTCTCAGGAGCTTAGAAAGAAAATTGTAGACAAGAATGTTAAAGGTAAAGGTTATAAGACCATCTCCAAGCAGCTTGATGTTCCTGTGACTACAGTTGCACATATTATTCAGAAATTTAAGATCCATGGGACTGTAGCCAACCTCCCTGGACGTGGCCGCAGAAGGAAAATTGATGACAAATCAAAGAGAAGGATAATACGAATGGTAACAAAAGAGCCCAGAAAAACGTCTAGAGAGATTAAAGGTGAACTTCAAGCTCAAGGAACTGTTTGAGCCAAAGTGGACTTCATGGGAGACGACCAAGGAGGACACCATTGTTGAAAACAAATCATAAAAAAGCCAGACTGGAATTTGCCAAACTACATGTTGACAAGCCACAAAGCTTCTGGGAGAATGTCCTATGGACAGATGAGACAAAAATCTAAATTTTTGGCAAGGCACATCAGCTCTATATTCACAGATGGAAAAATGAAGCATATCTTGAAAAGAACACTGTCCCTACTGTGAAACATGGAGGAGGCTCTGTTATGTTCTGGGGCTGCTTTGTTGCATCTGGCACAGGATGTCTTGAATCTGTGCAGGGTACAATGAAATCTCAAGACTATCAAGGGATTCTAGAGAGAAATTTGCTGCCCAGGTCATGGGTCTTGCAACAGGATAATGACCCAAAACACACAGCTAAAAACACCCAAGAATGGCTAAGAGGAAAACATTGGACTATTCTGAAGTGGCCTTCTATTAGCCCTGACCTAAATCCTATTGAGCATCTTTGGAAGGAGCTGAAACATGCCGTCTGGAAAAGGCACCCTTCAAACCAGAGAGAACTGGAGCAGTTTGCTCATGAGGAGTGGCCAAAATACCTGTTGAGAGGTGCAGAAGTCTCATTGACAGTTACAGAAATCGTTTGATTGCAGCGATTGCCTCAAAAGGTTGTGCAACAAAATATTAAGTTAAGGGACCTATCATTTCTGTCCAGGCCTGTTTCAGGAGTTTTCTTTTTAAAAAAATTCTGTTGAAGCATGGTTGAAAAGCAATGTCTGACTTTCATTTGTTCATTTCCATAGAATTTTTATATATTATTACTTTTGTCAGATTCAAGCTATTTCTGTGACCATTGTGGGTTTTTCTTTCATTAAACGAGGGGTACCAACAATTTTGTCCACGTGTGTATATTCAAACAGTGTCTTCTGTTGTGTAGCACTTATTATATTCCTCCATGTTGCTCAAGAGTGTTGGAGTGGGATCAAGTGTATTAAAAGTATGGTTCAAGCAGGTATCATATGAGTGGTCACATAAGGAACAACCATGACCCATTTGAAGGCTACTTCTAAGGAGAGAACAGTTAGGCTCTTAAATAAACAGTAGTCCAAGGCCCAACATATTTTGGATACTGATGACCTATCACAGATCAAGGGAGACCCACCGATTAGATACTTATGAATTATCCCATGGATAGCTCATCACTATCTCAAACACCCTGGATCTTGGACATCCCCTTTAATTCACAAATCATAAAGAGTACCTGGCACAGCAGTTGCTCCTGATAGCAGGGGGGCTGGACTTGCTGGAACTGGTGTTGTGGGATCTGAAGAAACAACGTCAAAGCATTTCTTGCTCTCTGCACCCTCAGGAATCATATCTGGTGTACTGTACTTGCCATTGACTTGTTCAAACTCCTGAACCTGAAGACAAGCACCAGGAAATAAAGTGGTTTATAGAGAATGCATAACTTATACCGCTCAGCCCTATCCACTGATTGACTTTAGGGTCCATTATATTCACTCATAATCTGACGGGCTTTAGTTAATCTTTGCTACAAAACATCTATCTATCTATCTATCTGGACTTTGGAGTCAATAGGCCAAACCACCAACTCCCACTCTTCTATTTTTTTACAGACTAACTCAGAAGCAGAAAAGTTCCTCTAATTCATTAAAAAGCTAGTGATTGATTTACTATGGAAATAAATATGTAATAAATAACAAATTTTGGAGTGTGTCTGTTGGACTTTTTACCCATTCATCCAGAATTTGTCATTTGTGAGGTCATACACTGCTTTTGGACGAAAGGGCCTGGGCTCACAATCTCCATTCTAGTTCATCCCAAAGATGTTGGAGGGGGTTGAAGTCAGGGCTGTGGGTAGACCAGTCAAATTCATCCACATCAACTCCACATCCAACTATGCCTTTATAGATCTTGATTTGTGCACTGGGGCACAGGCATGCTGGAATAGAAAAGGGTCTTCCCCTTACTATTCCCATAAGGTTGGAAGGATACAATTGCCCAAATGGTCTTGGTATGGCGTAGCATTAATATTTAGCTTTACTGGAACTATGAGGCCTCAGCCAAGCCCTTTAAAACAACCCCATAGCATTATCCCTCCTCCTCTAGACTTTACAGTTGGCACAACATAGTCAGGCAGATAATGTTCTCCTGGCATTCGCTAAACCCAGATTCATTCATCAAATAGAAAAGCATGATTCTTCACTCCACACATTTCCTCTGCTCCAGAGTCCAGTGGAAGCATTGTGCTTTACACTACTATATTCAATACTTGGCATTGAGCTTGGTGATATAATGCTTGCATACAGATGGAAACCCAAGCTAAGAATCTCCTGGCAGGGAAGAGTTTTTGTGCTGGTGTTAATGCCAGAGTTGGCTCGTACTCTGCAGTTATTGAATCAGCAGACCGTTGGCAATTGTTGTGCATTATACATCTATGCACTTGGAGACACCACTATGTAACTTTATGGTACCTTACAGTACCACGTTGGAATTCAGTGAGCTCTTTAGCACAACCCATTCTTTCACAGCTGTTAGTAAGGGCAAACTACATGTGACAATAGGACTGAATGAAATACGTGAATTTAATGATTAAGAGGTGGGGACCAATATTTCTCTCCATATATAGTGTATACATTATAAATATGATATACATATACAACTATATACACATATGTATGTGTGTGTTAATATAAGGGCTACAACTTGATATCATCTTGCACATACAGTGTGGTGTTACCTTTCTGTGACTCAACGTACCTTGATTTCTAGTGTAAACATTTACTCACCCACCTTCTTTCGAACTAGTGACATGACTCCAATTCTGGTGAGGACATGTTGCCGAGAAAGCCCTTCTCTAGGAACACCATCAGCAAAAGTTTCAGCCCCATCCGCTCCAGGTTCACATAGGTGTCTCATAAATAAAGAGACATATGCCCTGCACAAAAAATTCATTGTAAATATGTCTTTCAGGGCCTGTATGGTGATATTTGCATGGCACTGTGTGGCACTGCTACTTAAAGAGGACCTTTCACGTCTTCATGTACACATGTGGACAAAATTGTTGGTACCCCTCGTTTAATGAAAGAAAAACCCACAATGGTCACAGAAATAACTTGAATCTGACAAAATTAATAATATATAAAAATTCTATGAAAATGAACAAAGCTTCTGGGAGAATGTCCCATGGACAGATGAGACAAAAATAAAAATTTTTGGCAAGGCACATCAGCTCTATGTTCACAGACGGAAAAATGAAGCATATCTTGAAAAGAACACTGTCCCTACTGTGAAACATGGAGCAGGCTCTGTTATGTTCTGGGGCTGCTTTGCTGCATCTGGCACAGGGTGTCTTGAATCTGTGCAGGGTACAATGAAATCTCAAGACTATCAAGGGATTCTAGAGAGAAATGTGCTGCCCAGAGCCAGAAAGCTTGGTCTCAGTCGCAGGTCATGGGTCTTGCAACAGGATAATGACCCAAAACACACAGCTAAAAACACCCAAGAATGGCTAAGAGGAAAACATTCGACTATTCTGAAGTGGCCTTCTAAGAACCCTGACATAAATCCTATTGAGCATCTTTGGAAGGAGCTGAAACATGCCGTCTGGAAAAGGCACCCTTCAAACCTGAGACATCTGGAGCAGTTTGCTCATGAGGAGTGGCCAAAATACCTGCTGATAGGTGCAGAAGTCTCATTGACAGTTACAGGAATCGTTTGATTGCAGTGATTGCCTCAAAAGGTTGTGCAACAAAATATTAAGTTAAGGGAACCATCATTTCTGTCCAGGCCTGTTTCATGAGTTTTCTTTTTTTAAAAATTCTGTTGAAGCATGGTTGGAAAGCAATGTCTGACTTTTATTTGTTCATTTTCATAGAATTTTTATATATTATTACTTTTGTCAGATTCAAGTTATTTCTGTGACCATTGCGGGTTTTTCTTTCATTAAACGAGGGGTACCAACAATTTTGTCCACGTGTGTATATGCAGTTTTACATACTATTAGAAAGCCAACAGCGTACTGAATTCAGGGCACTGCCGGCTTTGCCATTATATGCCCCGAGGCAGGAGATATCCGGGGTCTTAGTTTCACGGTTCACTGTCAGAAGGGCATTCCTGACAGTCTAGCTGGTCTGTGTGAGGAACGCCCTCCCTGACAGTATTCCTCCATAGCACTGTACTGGGGGGGGGGGGGGAAAGGAACAGTAAGGAACACCCCCTCTGACAGTACAGGGCTATGGAGGAATACTGGACCCTGGATATCTCCAACCCATGGGCACATAACGGGAAAGCAACCTCTTTAAAGAGGTTGTCCAGGCAAATTGTTTATATCTTATATAGGCCTGGGGAGGTGAAAAAAATAAAAAAAACATACTCACCTGTCCCCGGTGCTCTGGGGTCCTCCCACTGCAGTCTGGTCCTGTTGCTACGGCGTCTCCTCAGAGTGAAACTGCTAGCTGTCTGTGATGTCCCAGATCCCTTCTGCTAAAGTCTCTGATTGGCCTCAGTAGTCACATGACCGCTAAGGACAATCAGTGGCCTCAGCAGGCCTCCGAAGAGGATGTCACAGGTAGTTACATCGCATGCCTTTCGGTGATGTCACTGATTGGCCTCAGCAGTCACGTGTGGCGGAGATTTCCGCCAGAAGATAACAGTCTGAGAGGACTGGACTGCTCTGGGAGGCACCGGAGTACTGTGGAAAGGTGAGTATGAATTTTTTCTTATTTTTTTTTACTGCCCCCGGCTGATTTAAAAAATAAAACTGTTGTCCATTTTTGCCTGGACAACCCCTTTAAGAACAATGCCATGGCATTGTATTTGGTTTTGGCCATTTGACACTGTATGACAGTACATCATATGGGGAATACAGGTGCGTAACTTGAGGGGTGCAGAGAATGCAGTTGCCCCCAGATTCAGGAGCCTTGTGGGACCCATACAATGCCCCTTCCCAAATATCACGAAACCAGGACAGTAAAGGATACATTATACTGGGGGCCTGATATAGATTTTGATGTTAGAGCATAGAAGTTTTAAGTGATACTTCTGTGGGCACCTAAAGAAGATACCGCTCAGGGCAGCAACCAGCAGCAGAGAGGCCAAGTGTAGTTACTTCCTCTGCACTCCCTAAAGCTAGATTATTCCCCTAAATCCTAGTTGCTACAGACTTCACTGTTACTATATAGGATACAAGTAATAATTCACTGAACTCTAAAATGCAGGAGACAATTCTAGGCTGTGATTAATAAAGTAATGCCTTAAGATGTCAATGGCACAGAATTTCAGATGTAGCACACATTTTAGGTAAATAATAAAGAGCGCAGACCTAGTATATACAGAATGACCATTCATTCAGTTTTTAAACTCCATTGAACTTTGCTGCCCTCTAGTGATGATCAGTGAAGCGAAAGCTGCTTCAATCAGGTTAAAGGTTTTTAAATATAGTTCCTCCAGGGGATTTTATGCACTGTACCTAGTGATTTTGGGTCACATAATCAGAACCAGCCCCCATGTTGCTCCACCTCCTCGCCTGTGGGCCAGATGCTCATTCCAGTCACATGACCCAGTATTAGAACCAGCCCAGAATCCCTAGGTAAAGTGCTTTAAAACCCTTGGCGAAAGTAAGTGCAAAAAGACTCTTTAAGGTAAAGCCCCATGTAGCGAGCTGCAGCCAAAAAGCGATGTGGGAAAACCACGGTGGAAACACATCGCGTTTCTTTCTGCAGTGCTTTTCACAAAAAGACAGCAGAGTTTTCCTTTCTGTCGCTATTAAATCTATACAGAAAACACCCCGGCCTCAGTTTACACTAATGTCCCTTTTTCCTAATGTCCTTAAAGAAAAAAATTACATACAAAAAATGACATAACTCGAGGCTCACTGAAATTACCATACCTAAATTCTTTCTCACTTTTTCCACGGAGATCCCGGACAAGCCAATGTGAATTAAAGGCATCCTGTGGGGGCATTCCCCATCTCATTATAGCATTTAAGAAGGCCTTACGTTGTCGAGCATTAAACCCAAGAACCTTGAAACAACAAAGAAGAAGTGTTATTATAGACCATGATCAAAGATTTTGGTTGATGTGGTTGAATTAAGAACATGTCCATCATAATGTGAGTATTTATATACAATGCAATACAATGCATTAGAAATCTTTGCTAATTTATTGAAAAGGAAAAACTAAAATATTGCATTGACTTTGTTGATGATGCCCAGGTATTGGTAATTTACTTACTTTTCCACATCATGACCCCCAGGGACTGTCTATACTATAGTCAATCAGCCCTCATAGCACAGGTAATTAATTACCTGTGAGATCAGAGAAGGAGAGGGGGGGCGGAGCAAACAGGTGGGGGGTGGAGCAACCTGAGAGCCTGAACGCCACTTCAAGTCACATGACTCAAGGATTGTTACATGGCCAGAACCCCCAGGTTCATCGTATGCAATAACCCGAGACAGGTAAGTAAATTACCAATCTCTGGACAACCCCTTTCAGACCCTTTACTCTGTACTTCTTGGGTATGATGCCACAAGGTTTGCGCATCTGAATTTTAGGCTTCTCTGACATTGTTCTCTGCAGATCATCTCAAGCTGTCAGGTTGAATAGGGTCAGTGGACAGCCATTATCAAGTCTCTCCAGAGATATTCGATTAGGTTAAAGCCAGGGCTCTGGCTGGACCGCTCAAGGACATTCACAGAGTTCTCCCTAAGCCACTCTTGTGTTGTCTTGGCTGTGTGCTTAAGGTCATTGTTTTTTTGGAAGGTGAACCTTCTGCCCAGTCTAAGATCCAGAGTACTATGTACTATGCTTCATTTAGCTTTCCGTCAACCGTGATCAGTCGACGTTTTCCAGGTGCTGAAAAATGAATGATCTTGCCACCACCATGCTTCACTGTAGGCATGGTATTGGGAAGGTGATCTGCACAGCCTGGTTTCTTCAGACATGCCAAATTTATCAAATGTCACACAATGCTTGCTAAATTAGGTGCCTCTATAAGTCTGACACATCTGTCCTGAAATGTTACTCCACTATCTTTGCCACCCACTGATTGGAGTGACACTTTTTACAGCTTTCTAAAAAGTCGCAGTTGATAAATTTATAGTAAAGATAGCTAGACAGCCTAACCACAAACACCCCCCAACTTTTAAAAACTACCATCTTTCTGCACAAGTGAGCTACAAGTCACAAAGCTTGGTGACTTTTTTTTATGCTAGAATTCTGGAGTGCAGGGCTAGATAAATTTCCCACATTTTGTACATGTATTGCATTACTTATCATGTACTGATCCTGAGATATTCTGTGTTACACCCCATGGCAGCCCTCACTATCCTGCTGGTGTGGTTACTGTCATTACATTATTGACATTATTTACTTTAGACTGAACCTAGGCTACAACCTATATGCTCTACTCCAAAGCTGCATTCACTATTCTGCTGGTGGAGTCACTTTCTATTTTTGTATATTACATTCCTTATCCTAAATTACATCCTGTATTCTACTCCAGAGCTGCATTCGCTATTTGTCTGGTGGAGTCACCCATGCACATATATTACTTATACTAATCCTGAGTTATAGCCTAAATTATATATATCTCAAAACTACATTCATAACTCCAGCACCGTCAATGGAAACTGTCAGCAAGCTTGTCAACAGTCATAGCCCTAACAGAGTAGCGAAGATCCTATACTATTTTTTCTGCTAATCCTCAGATTTCTGTTACAGAGCTTAGTAAAAAAGACGGCACTTCTTACAATGCAGATCTCTGTGCTGACACCAGACAAGTAGGAAGTGCTGAGAGACATCAGCTCAGAACACTGAACAACCGTGAGTACAGCTCCGGAGATTAATACAGACTGAAATCCTGGATCAGCCCAAGATAAGATAAGATGTATTTGTAAAGTTACAACATTTCTTATATAAATTAATTTAACGTAATGGTGGGTTCACACTTGCGCCGGCACTCTGTCCACCGTGAATCCGACCTAAATGTCAGAAAAAAGGATAGGGACTGAATAGGGAAACGTTTAAGACGTTTGCTTAAAAATGCATTCACTTCAATGGGTTTTTAAAGCAATGTGCAGGTGTGCGCTTACACCCTCTGCGCCGTGAAGCCGTTTTTTTTCATCGGAAACAAAGTCGGACATGCAGGACTTTGTTTCCAACAAAAAAAAACGGCTTTCGCGGCGCAGAAGGTGTAAGCGCACACCTGCACATTGCTTTAAAAACCCATTGAAGTGAGTGGATTTTTAAGCAAACCGTCTTAAACCTTTGCTATCTTGTCCAAATTCTTTTAGGTCGGATTCATGGTGGACGAAGTTTCGGCGCAAGTGTGAACCCACCCTTACCTGTACAGTGGTGTTCATTGGGACATACCTTTTAAGGAATACAGGTGAAGATGAGAAAACTACAGTATGTGAGAGCACCTAATATCTAAAGTTCTATAAAATGTTAAACAGCCTGATATTTTTTTAGTGAAATGGTTTTCCTGCCTGAGATCCATTGATAACTTGGAAAGGAACTCGCTGGGGTAAGTGCAGAGGGGGATGGTAGCATGGAGGTGCAAGAACATGAGGCAGCTAGCTGGGTGACAGTTAGAAAGCAGCGGGGTAGAGGGAAGAGTGCCAGGGGAGGTTAGTCCTGAACTGGCACACCCCAACAAGTTTGCTAAATTGGCAGATGAGGGGGATGTTAGTACAGGGGTAACACTGCTGCAGCAAGACACTTCCTCTGACTGCCAGGGGAATGTCTGCTCCAGTAAGAAGGGGGATAGGAGTGCAGAGAAGCCTAGACAGGTGCTGGTAGTGGGGTACTCAATTATTAGGGGAACAGACAGGGCAATCTGTCACAAAGACCGGGATCGTCATATAGTGTGTTGCCTTCCTGGCGCTCGAGTTCAACACTTTGTGGATCGGGTTGATAGATTACTGGGTGGGGCTGGCGTGGATCCAGCGGTCATGGTGCACGTTGGCACAAATGACAAAGCTAGTGGTAGGTGGAAGGTCCTTAAAAATGATTTCAGGGATCTAGGGAGAAAGCTGAAGACAAGGACCTCCAAGGTAGTATTTTCAGAAATACTACCTGTACCGCAAGCCACACAGGAAAGGCAGTGGGAGATTAGGGAGGTAAACAAGTGGCTCAAGAGCTGGTGTAGGAAGGAGGGGTTTGGGTTCCTGGAGAACTGGGCCAACTTTGCTGTGGGCTACAGGTTCTATGGTAGGGATGGGCTGCATCTCAATGGGGAGGGTGCAGCTGTGCTGGGGGAGAAGATGGCTAGACAGTTGGAGGAGTGTTTAAACTAGGGACTGGGGGGAGGGTAACAGATGTAGAGGGAATGATAGTGTAGAAATGGAAAGAGGGATAAATAATGTAACTGGGGGTGGAGCGGGGGGTGGGGTTAGAACAGTCAGTAGGCAGTGGAAGAGTAGGGATAATGATAAATCCTTGAAATGTATGTATACTAACGCCAGAAATCTCACTAACAAGATGGAGGAACTAGAAGTGATAATGTTGGTAGAGAAATATGACATGGTGGGGATAAGTGAGACATGGCTGGACTCCAGCTATCACTGGGCTGTAAATATACAGGGGTACAGTATGTTTAGAAAGGAGCGTTCCAATAGGAAAGGGGGAGGGGTTTGCTTATACGTAAAATCCTGCCTTAAGCCACTTCTGCATGAGGACATCTGGGAGGAAAATGAATATGTGGAGTCCTTATGGGTGGAAATTAAGGGAAGAACAAAGAATAATAAAATATTGATAGGGGTTTGTTATAAATCTCCAAATATAATGGAAGAAGCTGAAAATGTACTAATAAAACAAATAGATGAGGCCACAAAGCACAATAAAGTCATTATTATGGGGGATTTCAACTACCCAGATATCAACTGGCAGGCAGAAACCTGCAGGTCCAACAAAGGGAACAGGTTTTTGTCGGTAATAAAAGACAATTACCTATCGCAACTAGTGCAGGACCCAACAAGAGGCGAGGCACTTTTAGACCTAATTTTAACAAATGAACCTGATACATTGTCACAAGTGGAGGTTGGGGGTCATTTTGGTAATAGTGACCACAACATAATAAGTTTTCTTGTACACACTAAAAAAATGTTCAGTAGAGGGGGAACAAAAACACTAAACTTCAGGAAGGCCAATTTTAACCAGTTGAGAGAGGAGCTTAGCAGCATAAACTGGGAAAATGTCCTCAAAGTGACCGGAACACAAACAAAATGGGACATTTTCAAAAGCCTTCTAAATAGGACCAGTAAAAAACATATCCCTTATGTGAATAAGCGGGCCAGAAATCATAGAAAACCAATATGGCTAACTAAAACGGTAAGGAGTGGAATGAGGGATAAAAAGGAGGAATTTAAAGTGCTAAAAAAAGAAAGTAGAGACACAGCATTAAAAAACTATAAAGAGAAAAATAAATTGTGTAAAAGACAAATAAAGGAGGCGAAGATCGAGGCTGAGAGAAAAATTGCCAAGGAAAGTAAAAATAATCCAAAATTATTCTTCAATTACATAAATAACAAGAGAATAAAAACTGACAATGTGGGCCCTCTCAAAAATAATCTGGGTGCAATGGTGGAGGAGGATGAGGAAAAAGCACAACTATTAAATGCCTTCTTCTCTACGGTGTCTACACAAGAAAATCCAATAGCCAGCAACATGATTAGGGGTAATGTTAACTCTCCATTAAATGTCACCTGTTTAACCCAAGAGGAAGTGCGGTGCCGCCTTCAAAACATTAAAATAGAGAAATTGCCCGGGCCAGATGGCATACATCTCCGTGTTCTGAGGGAATTATGCATGGTGATAGACAGACCCTTATATATAATATTTAAGGATTCAGTAATGACTGGGTCTGTTCCACTTGATTGGCGCATAGCAAATGCGGTGCCAATTTTCAAAAAGGGGTCTAAAAGTGAGCCTGGAAACTATAGGCCAGTAAGTTTGACTTCTGTAGTGGGTAAGATATTTGAGAGCTTTCTAAGAGATGCTATCCTGGAGTACCTCAATGTAAATAATCTTATAACACCCAATCAGCATGGTTTTATGAGGCATCGGTTCTGTCAGACTAATCTGATCAGCTTCTATGAAGAGGTCAGTTCAAGATTGGACATGGGTAATGCAGTGGACGTGGTGTATCTGGACTTTACAAAGGCTTTTGATACTATACCACATAAAAGGTTGGTATGCAAAATGAGAATGTTGGGACTGGAGGAAAACATATGCATTTGGGTTTGCAACTGGCTCACTGATAGGAAACAGAGGGTACTTATTAATGGTAAATATTCAGACTGGGTCACAGTCACCAGTGGGGTGCCACAGGGGTCAGTATTGGGCCCTCACCTGTTTAATATCTTTATTAATGACCTGGTAGACTGTTTGCAAAGCAGGGTGTCCATATCTGCAGATGAGACTAAACTTTGTAAGGTAATCAAAAATGAGGAGGATAATAGAATATTACACGGGGATTGTTGGAAGTTGGAAGCATGGGCTGAGACTGGGCAAATGAAGTTTAATATTGACAAATGTAAGGTTATGCATTTTGGTCCGACGAAATAAAATGTATGATTATGTACTTAATAGTAAATTATTGGGTAAGACTGCCAATGAAAAAGACTTGGGGATTTTGGTGGACAGTAAGCTTACCTTTAGTAACCAGTGCCAGGCAGCTTCTGCCAAGGCAAATAAAATTATGGGATGCATCAAAAGAGGTCTAGATTCTCATGACAAAAACATAGTTATACAAATCACTGGTATGGCCACACTTAGACTATTGTGCACAATTCTGGGCCCCAGTATACAAGAAAGACATAACTGAACTAGAAAGAGTGCAAAGAAGGGCAACCAAAATTATTAGAGGAATGGGTGGATTGGAGTACAACGATAGATTAACAAACTTGGGGTTATTCGGTTTAGAGAAAAGACGTCTACGGGGAGATCTAATAACTATGTACAAATACATGAAGGGACAGCACAAAGAACTTTCTAATGATCTTTTTACTCCTAGGCCAGTGACAATGACAAGGGGACATCCTCTACGACTGGAGGAGAGAAAGTTTCATCAGCAACATAGAAGAGGATTCTTTACAGTAAGAACAGCAAGGCTATGGAACTCTCTGCCCCAGGAAGTGGTGATGGTGGATTCATTGAACAAGTTCAAAGAGGGCCTGGATGCCTTTCTCGAACAGAACAACATTACAGGTTATGGGTTCTAGATTTTAAGGGCACATTGATCCAGGGTTTTATACTGATTACCAGATTGGAGTCGAGAAGGAATTTTTTTTCCCATGAAATGGGGCAATTGGCATAAGCCTCATGGGGTTTTTTGCCTTCCTCTGGATCAACACTGTAGGGGACTGTAGGGTTATAGGTTGGACTTGATGGACTGATGTCTTTATCCAACCTCATCTACTATGTAACTATAACATTCAGACATTTGTCAAAGAAAATGTTAAGTCGTACACCCCCCAATGCCATGTTACACATGTACCTCAATGTTCCCTCCAACCCGAGCAAGAAGAGGAGGAAGAGGTTTGTCTCTGTCGCTTTTCAGTTGTCTGCGAGATTGCCTCCTTCCACCTATGGAAATTATATACACATGCGTCAGTCTCTTTGCCTAGACCATCATATCTGGAACCACAACATTTTTGAAGACTCTAGAAGTTAACCATAAGGCTGTGAGCTAATGGCCAAAAAAGCACTGCTGATTCCAGCCTCAAGGTTTTTGTCCATTGGCCCTGGAAAAACCTAATTAATTCTCACTTTTTGACAATTCTGACAGGTAAAGCCTAACAGTGTCTATATTAGGCTATGACTGCTCAAACAATACAATGCAGCACATACAGATCAGATGACATTAAACCATGCTGGACTTTCTCACAGATTTTGGAGCACTCAACCCAGCATTGGGACAACAGGTTCCCATCTATTAATGACACCTTTGCCTGTTGGGTTTACTCTCCTATAGGTGATCCATAAGCAAACAGTTTAACTCACTCTGACCTTCAGGCTTCTCTTCAAAGTCTTCATCTTCATCCTCTGAACCAATGGAATATTCTGATTGGTTGTCAGAAAGTTCATCTTGCCATTCTAAATGATATAAATTAAGAAAAACGGTAATAAAATTCAAAGAACTAGGTGAAGAAGGCCACAAGTACTAATTTCAAGAGAGATTTCTACAATCTGATTTCTTTGATTTTCGCTGTTAGTGTGGCTGCCATAACAGGACACCATGAAGAAAAGATAAGCTCATATTTACTCTGCTGCAGTGTAGAGTGAAGAGCCCCACAGCAAAAAAATAAACTTGGGCCCCATAATTCAGGTGCTGATTTATGCTGCCATCTCACCCTCCATGTAAAGCAAGGCCTTGCACTCCATCTGTTTCCATTCTGATCCCTACCAATAGCATAGGAATAACTTGACTTGGGTCTTTCCTGACTCCATCAGCGGCAGGATGGGCTGCCCATATGGTCTGCATGTCTTTGGAAGGGGGGTGTTTACACTGTTAAAGCTGTCCCCCTTGCGTCTGCAGAATGGTATTGTTATTACTAATGCCTAGCCAACCAGCTCTGTTCCCAGGCAGTCTGCCTCTTATTGATTACACAGAACATTTTAAATCACTCTGCCCAGTCATAAAGAGAATAATGTAGCTGTATAGTTCTCTCTTTCTCCTCGCTGGCATCATTTCTATGATAGGTGCATGAAGTAAACAAGAGGCTGCAGTTATAGCCAGGACAACACTCTATCTATATATAAATATTTATTTATAAATAATATATATATATTTATAAATTTATTTATTTATAAATATAATATTTATACTATATATACAGTACAGACCAAAAGTTTGGACACACCTTCTCATTCCAAGAGTTTTCTGTATTTTCATGACTATAAAAATTGTAGATTCACACTGAAGGCATCAAAACTATGAATTAACACATGTGGAATTATATACTTAACAAAAAAGTGTGAAACAACTGAAAATATGTCTTATATTCTAGGTTCTTCAAAGTAGCCACCTTTTGCTTTGATGACTGCCTTGCACACTCTTGGCATTCTCTTGATGAGCTTCAAGAGGTAGTCACCTCAAATGGTTTTCACTTCACAGGTGTGCCCTGTCAGGTTTAATAAGTGGGATTTTTTGCCTTATAAATGGAGTTGGGACCATCAGTTGTGTTGTTCAGAAGTCAGGTGGAAACACAGCTGATAGTCCTACTGAATGGAGTGTTAGAATTTGTATTATAGCAAGAAAAAAGCAGCTAAGTAAAGAAAAACGAGTGGCCATCATTACTTTAAGAAATGAAGGTCAGTCAGTCCGAAAAATTGGGAAAACTTTGAAAGTGTCCCCAAGTGCAGTGGCCAAAACCATCAAGCGCTACAAAGAAACTGGCTGACATGAGGACCGCCCCAGGAAAGGAAGACCAAGAGTCACCTCTGCTGCAGAGGATAAGTTCATCCGAGTCACCAGCCTCAGAAATCGCAGGTTAACAGCAGCTCAGATTAGAGACCAGGTCAATGCCACACAGAATTCTAGCAGCAGACACATCTCTACAACAACTGTTAAGAGGAGACTGTGTGCAGCAGGCCTTCATGGTAAAATAGCTGCTAGGAAACCACTGCTAAGGACAGGCAACAAGCAGAAGAGACTTGTTTGGGCTAAAGAACACAAGGAATGGACATTAGACCTGTGGAAATCTGTGCTTTGGTCTGATAAGTCCAAATTTGAGATCTTTGGTTCCAACCAACGTGTCTTTGTGCGACGCAAAAAGGTGAACGAATGGACTGTACATGCCTGGTTCCCACCGTGAAGCATGGAGGAGGAGGTGTGATGGTGTGGGGGTGCTTTCCTGGTGACACTGTTGGGGATTTATTCAAAATTGAAGGAATACTGAACCAGCATGGTTACCACAGCATCTTGCAGTGGCATGCTATTCCATCCGGTTTGCGTTTAGTTGGACCATCATTTATTTTTCAACAGGACAATGACCCCAAACACACCTCCAGACTGTGTAAGGGCTATTTGACCAAGAAGGAGAGTGATGGGGTGCTACGCCAGATGACCTGGCCTCCATAGTCACCAGACCTGAACCCAATCGAGATGGTTTGGGGTGAGCTGGACCGCAGAGTGAAGGCAAAAGGGCCAACAAGTGCTAAGCATCTCTGGGAACTCCTTCAAGACTGTTGGAAGACCATTTCAGGTGACTACCTCTTGAAGCTCATCAAGAGAATGCCAAGAGTGTGCAAAGCAGTAATCAAAGCAAAAGGTGGCTACTTTGAAGAACCTAGAATATAAGACATATTTTCAGTTGTTTCACACTAATTTTGTTAAGTATATAATTCCACATGTGTTAATTCATAGTTTTGATGCCTTCAGTGTGAATCTACAATTTTTATAGTCATGAAAATACAGAAAAGTCTTGGAATGAGAAGGTGTGTCCAAACTTTTGGTCTGTACTGTATATATATATAAAGTTAGACTAGACAAGGTAAAAATACGCCAGATTTTACAACAGCATTAGAAACTTCACAAAATCTGGCCCCATCTAGTGAGCCACAAAGTGCTGTGGGTTTAAACGCGGCGGAAAAGCATTGAGGTTTTTCCCGCAGAGCTTTTCACAGAAAGTCCGCAAAGTTTTCCTCTGCAGACTTTCTGCTTCCATTATACTTATATGGAAACCACCAGTGCTTCCGTAGGTATAATTGACATGCTTCAATTTGCAAAAAGGAGAGCATTTTTCAAATCACACCATTTCCATTGTGGATTATTTTCTGCAATTGGTGGATGCGATTAGCCAGAACCCCATCCACTTTGCAGGGACTGTAAAACGCAGCGTTTTTTGCCACGGCTTTTACGCTAGGTGGGGCCCCGACCTAAGACTGTCTATTCTAACCTTGCACTATCTAAAAGTTATACAGTATTAATTTATCACACCACATTGCAACTTGTCAGCAACAAGTTGCAATGTGGTGTGAAGACATACAGCCTGAGCTTGGAGAGAAAACGAGCAGATGATCTGAATGTGAATAGAGAAGAAAAGCACTGTAACTAGTAATTATTATCACCACCTTGGTCCTCCTGTGACGCATCATTGTAGTTGACTTGCTTGCGGATTCGTTTTCCTTTTCCAAGGTTCCGGGCGAGATCTTCTTGCTGCTGTTCATAATGATGACGAAGGAGCTTCTCCCAATAATCGGGATCTACATTCTCTTCTTGTTTTATAATTTCCCGTTCAACCTCCTCCTAAAGTTTAGTAAGATAACAGCACAATAAGGGGTCACATAGTATCATGCCTGAACAGCAAACATAGCTTGATACACAGAGCACTGGGTTTATGAATAAAGTAGGCTAACAACCCCTAACAAAGGTCAAATGGTGAATGTATCGGTTGTCACCAGCTTTTTGTGGAAATTATTATTAAGAAACCTCTGTATAGTGTAATGGCTCAGCAATGCAGCAAGTTATATTAATAGGCCTACTGCTTTTTCTGATTTTCTGATCTCTGCTTACTGTCATTGAATAGGCATGTTCACTGGGTACACTCAGAGGGTGAAAAGCAGACAAACTTTACACAGATGCATAGCACAACCCTGATAAGCTACACTGCAGTTCAGTGTAGTAAAACTGATGTTTGCATCTCTGGCAAAAAGCCCTTTTTTGCGAAAGTGTGAGGAGTGGGCTGGACCGGGGATGCCTCAGTATGACACAGGGGCGTAAATACCAGGGTATCAGCGGTAGCGGCTGCCACAGGGCTCCGGGCCCCACAAACACTGCTATCATTATACTCCGGGGTTTTTTCAGACCCCGGAGTATAATGATCGGGGTCCCAGGGGAGGTGAGGGAACATAAAAAACACTGTAACTCACTTCTCCTACACTCCGCAGGCTTCGGGCCTGTTTGGTGACATCCTGGACGTCAGCCGACGTCATTATGTGTCGCAACGCCGGCCTGACTCACGCGAGATCCGGTCCAACATTGAAGATGGCCGAAGTAGCACACCAGAGCCAGGAAGAGGTAAGTAGCATTGTTTTTTATGTTTGTATCCTTCCCTGGGTCTCCGATCATTATACTATGGGGTCTGAAAAGACCCCAGAGTATAATAATCATTCATGGGTGATCCACAATGGGGCATAATACTGTGTGCAGGGGCCACTATGGGGCATAATACTATGTGCAGGGCCACTATGGGGCATAATACTATGTGCAGGGGCGACTGTGGGGCATAATACTGTGTGCAGGGACCACTATGGGACATAATACTGTATGCAGGGGCCACTATGGGGCATAATACTGTGTGCAGGGACCACTATGGGGCATAATATTGTGTGGAGGGACGACTATGGGGCATACTACTGTGTGCAGGGGCCACTATGGGGCATAATACTGTGTGCAGGGGCCACTATGGCGCATAATAGTGTGCGCGGGAATGCGTTTTGTACGGGGGGGGGGAGGCGGTTCGAAGGGGGGGGCCCCATGGCAAATGTTCACCTTGGGGCCCAGCCATTCCTAGTTACGCCACTGGTATGACATATTTAAACATACAAAACTGGTGTGAGTTATATAGGAAATGTACACCAATTTCTGACTGGCATAGATTTCCATTCTGTCGCATACAGTAGGTGTGCGACTCATTTATTAATTGAGACGCACCTGTCAGAAAAGTAAAAAACACGATGGAAGAAGCTACTGTCGTGAGTTTTACATGTTGGTGAATGCAGACGGACCCCAGACAGGGGTAGAGCTCCATCTGCATCTGTCGTTTAATGTCCATTGACTGAATTATATCAGAAAATTGCAGAAGTTTATAATTCTGTGTATTCACTCTATTAAAAATAAGTAAATAAGTGTTACCACTCCATCATCTTCTCGCACAACATACTGAGCCACTTTGAAAGAACTCAAATATTCATTCATGTTCTGGATTTCTGTGTCCTCGGTGGCGTCTTGATTTCTATCCAGAAGTTTCGAGATGGCACCATCATCGTAATGGATGACACTGCTGTCTTCAACGTCTTTATTGTCCCCTGCAATGTCCAATACAGAAATGTTACCACCAAAAGTACCTGGCTAGCAGATAGGGGCTGCAATAACCAGACTGCAAACAAAACATGATAATGGGAGTTGTAGTCAACAAGACCTGGAATTCAAAGGATGGTTAGTTCTGGTTCAGAATTCCAGGATAAACTGCAGGTTTTATGGAAGCCAAAATCATACTGTTGCAAGACACAGATAAGGGGATGTCCACCTACAATGACCAATTAGGGCTTAAAGGGCAACTCTAGTCACAGTAGATATTACTACCAAAGGTCAAAAAAATATTCCTAAATTACATGTTAAAGAAAAATAAATCCTGGGAGATTTTCTTTTGCTCCAGGTCGCCTCCTACTGAGGCTTTTAATCTGTATGATATGTTAAGCTAAGCAAGGGGTGAAAAGAGTATGGGTGTGACAACAGCTCTGCAAGGTTTCTGGCCTACAAAAGTGGTTGCAATTTTCCAGTTCAGCTAGTGAAAACCGAGCTAAATATTTATATCCAACTGGAGTTGCCTTTTAAAAGTAACGTCACGATACAAAACCAAACAGGAATAGTTGTCAGAGAGTAACTGGGCTTATGTAAAAGATCTGGATAATTTAACATGTGACATTTTTTACCAGTAAAGAATCTGAAACATGTTTTTCCCGATTGGGTATAAATCAGATCTAATGTGGACATCACCTTTAATTATAGCAGCAGAACACGTAGATATGCACAAACTAGCACGAAATAAACAGCCGCATCCAGACGTAATGAGGTCACACCCATGGTGCTGATGAGTTAGCGTCCCAAACAGCCACGGAGATTACAGAACGAAACATGGTAGTGACAAAGCTTGTGTTGTATTTGCAGCGGCGGAAAATAGCAACACTTAAAATTCACATAGGGCATACAGACCGAAAGTTATTGTACTCCATGTGTATGCTAAGAACAGGAAACTTCAGTAAGACCTGGGTATCCTATTGAAGTCACCCATTTCTACTGAACAATCTCTGAAGGTTCTGAGCTTACTAGGCAGCACCCAAAAAAGTGTCAGAAGTTGCCTAGCACCAGGCAGGATCTCCATGCACCTGTAGAGGCCAGGGTACTCTCCCTTCTACACCATAAGTGCTGGTTATGTAACACCATAACCACTGAAATAAAGGCTATGTACACATCCGCAACCATCTATATATTGTCCCACTAAATCTAAAGTGTAAAGTGAGGTAAACTCTGAATTGTCCAATCCCGTGAACTTTCTTCTATAAGGCTGGAGCCCCATGTAGCATAAACGCCGCAAATATGCCATGGCGTTTACACCACGCCGCATTTTACAGTACCTGCAAAGTAGATGGGATTCTAGCTAATCCCATCCACACATTGCAGAAAAATATCCGCAGCAGACATGCTGCGATTTCAAAAACCGTTGCGTTTTTGTAAATTGTAGCATGTCAATTATACCTACAGAAAAGACGTTTTTTGTATAGGTATAATTGAAGCAGAAAGTCTGTGAAAAGCGCAATGCGTTTCCTCTGCAGTTATTCCCGCAGCACTTTTTGGCTACGGTTTGCTACATGGGGTATATAAGCCTAAGTCCCCTTCTTCTTGGTGACTTACTTTATGTTATCATAAAGTTTGGAAACTGAAGGAAGAAAGTATGACTGCAGACTCTACAGTTTGCTTGCTGCCTGTTACCACGCAGATACAGTAGAGTGCAAAAATTTTAAGCAGGTGTTTTAAAAATAGAAGTGTTAATAGCTTATTTTTGTCAAAATGAAGTGAGTGAACAAAAGGAAAATCTAAATCACATCATTATTTGGTGTAAGCGCCCTTTGGAGGAAGAGTCCTGGAAGTGATGCTACACAGAGCCCTGACCTCAAGGCTACCAGAAAAACAGAAAAAACACCTCTGACCTCAAGTCTGTCTAGGCATTACATAAAGAGACAGAAGGGTTTGACCAAGCCTACATCCACAGATCTGTGCTTAGTTCTCCAAGATGTTTGGAACAACCTTCCTACCAAGTTCCTTAAAAAACATGTACATGTGTACCCAGAAGAATTGATGCTATTTCAAAGGCAAAGGGTGTATTTTTTTAGGTACACTTGAACATAGTGTTTGAAGGAACTCGGCAGGAGGTTGTTCCAAGCATCTTGGAGAACTAAGCACAGATCTTCTGTGGATATCGGTTTAGCCAAATCCTTCTGTGTCTTCATGTACTCAAAGACAGACTGGATGATGCTTAGATCAGAGCTCTGCATATCCTCACATCAAACAGCACATCTGTCATGAGAGCACAGCTGTCTAATAGGTAACAACTCAATCCTGAAATACTCTGTACTGCTCTAACTTTGTGTAATCGTTCACTTGTCTCAATCCTTCTCCTTACATTCTGTCACATAAAGCCTTATTCTCTCTAACATCATCACATGTGTGGACAGGTCACTGCCTCCCACTTATGTCCTGAAATAATCTGTGCTGCTGGGAGGCTCTGCTTCTGCTTTCATCATCCAATCTCCAATTATCTTCATTCTACTATTCACATCATTCATATGCAGCCATGCCATCGCTAACAACATCATATGAATAGACAAGTCCCCCACTGCCTCCCACTCATATCCTAAAATAATCTGTGCAGTTTGGAGGCCTCCTTTCTACCTAGATCATCCTATGACCTCTTTGTTTCAGAAATACGCAGCACTGCCCCTTGTCTTCACTGGCACAACCAAATGAGAGGACAGGTCATAAGACTTATCCCTGAAATACTCTGCAATGCTGTGAAAGCCTCCTTCTTCCTTTATTTGATGCCTACTGCATACTGTACTCACTACATTGAAGGGTCTGATGATGTCACTATGAACTGGGAACTTTCAGATGATGTGTTTTTAACCGTGATTTGCCTCTATGTGAAATTTAGCCTTTTGTAAAGCAATATTTATGCCGGCATTTTAAGGGGAAGGTGACACTACAGACCAGCCACCAACCACAGAGCCGCTCACCAGTTTTCTTGCATATTGTTAAGTTGCCACAGTGATGGTCTGCAGTGAAAAGGAGGGAAGACACAAAAACATCAATAAAGAAGGGGAGAGTTAGAAAATCCTGTACATCGAGCTACATCACACAGTCGCTGTATGGAGAGCATCACAACTGATTTTAACCAGAACATTGCAGTTTAAAACTACATAAAAATAACTTTTTTTTTATAGTTCTCTGCAAATTTGTTTTAGGATTACCACCCGGCAATGTCCTGCCTGCTTGGTAACTAACACCCTGAATAATTCACTTGACACCAGGTATGATTAACCCCTTTAACACACTAGACTGCCAGGGCTGCTTCCCCTAACTCGTACACTGTGATGTCCCATCAGGAATGATTACTTTATCCCTTCACTGCCCTAAACTAACAGGGACATTAATTAAAGGGCATTAGGGTCAATGGGGTCCGCCAAGCTCCGTGTGTTACCGCTGTTTTAGCAATCTGCCTCTCTGCTATACGGGTTCCCCGAATGGACAAACATCCATAGTTTTTATGGATCCGTGTGGGGGCCGTAGCACCAAGCCTCAAAATATTGAGCAGGTCCTATTCCTGTCTGTCGGTTGCCATTCGTGTGCCAACCATTCTAGCATAACATAGTAGGAACAGCAAATTTACTAACGTTTTTCATATTTTGATGATTTAAGATGGGCTGAGACTTAAAGCTAAAAGTTATCTTGCTGGAGTTAATACGGCCCCATGCACACAACCGTATTTTCTGGTCCATATACTATCTGTTATTGCGGATCCATAATAATAGAAAGCATGTGGATCCATTTATTTCTATGACCCCCATACACACATCCATAGTTTTATGCATCCTTTTGGGGTCGTAGGACCAAGCGTCAAAATATTGAGCAGGTCCTATTCCTGTCTGTCGGATGCCATTCGTGTGCCATCCGTTCTGTTTTCCATGG
Organism: Leptodactylus fallax; assembly: GCA_947044405.1. Taxonomy (NCBI): domain Eukaryota; kingdom Metazoa; phylum Chordata; class Amphibia; order Anura; family Leptodactylidae; genus Leptodactylus; species Leptodactylus fallax. Next base: position 11,083,784 of record CAMRHE010000025.1, read on the forward strand.
ACCCGCATAAGACTACAGTCATGTGCATGTAGCCTAAAATAATATATACGGTTACAATTTACCAGAGAGGGACAATTCAGTCAAAACAAGGATGATGCCTACCAATCTGGGTGGGCAATTTTTAGACCAGTTTTCGACCATCAAATCAAATAGGTAATACAGGTGCTAATATGTGGCTGCATTCCTATTGTCTGAATGAGAACTTGGGTACAAAGGTAGTGAGAAGTTAGGTAAACTACTGTACATGTTAAGAACAAAATCAGTTGTGACGTCCTGTCATACAAGACCCTTCTACATACCTGATCAATACATAATTCTATTCCATGATCAATTATTAAACACATAGGAAATCATATCATATATATCATGTGAAAGGTAAAACAACATAAATGTATGACTACAACCAAAGGCTGTGATATCACAAGGACAGAATGAAATTCAGTAGTGAAATTACATGTAAAGGGATCTGTCACCTATGTCTTATGGCATTTTTTTTAAGAAAATGACCATATACTGTAGTAATACAGTATATTATAATAAAATTCACTGATTTTATGCAGTTTTTCCCCTTGTGTGCTGACTCTTGTAAAAAGATGTATTTGGAGTCTGGAATAATTTGGAGGCCATTGATGTGTCATGTGACCAGCTGCAGCCAATCACCTAGTGTGAAACATACTGCTATTTAGGTCTACTTCCTAGCTCACAGATGGGATTCCTTCAAGGGACCCCCTGTATGACATCCATAAACCATAACAGGGCACCCCCTCTAATATTACAAGAACATAACCTGTGAGATCAGTGACAGATACCCTCTATGACTGCTTGACATGTGTAGATCCTCCATCCTTGGCCTGCACTCGCTCTCATAAATGGGCAGAAAGTGTGGCTCATAGTAACCAATCAAATGACAGCTGAGCTCCGATTTGGTTGCTATGAGCAATAAGTCCACTTTTCCTCAATTATGATTTGTAAAGAGAGTTGTTGACATCAACCTATCAGATTCCTCCTTTCTTTTTCCAGCTATAATCTGATTGGTTGCTATGCAGAACTCCTCTACTCTTTACTTACAGCAGTTCTGATAATCCCTCCTGTTGCGGAAAAGCTGCTTTTTATTTTTAGATTTTGCTGCGTTTTTTTTTTTAGCCAAAGCCAGGAGTGGGTTGAGCAGAAAGGAGAAGTATAAGAGCTTCCTTTATATTTTCCATTCCTTTTGTAGCCACTCCTAGCTTGGGCTCAAAAAACCACCGCAAAATCTGCAACAAAATAAGCAGCTTTTATGCAATGTGGGGCCTTAGTCTTAAGTGGTTTTCCATGATTGAGATACTGATGAGCTATCTTTGGGATAGGTCATCAATACCAGATTGGCGGGAGTCTGACATCCAACACCCTTGCAATCAGCTTTTTTCTTTACCAATAGGGGGCTAGATCACAAGAATAATACACTACAATACATATGTATCAGGCCCATTGGCAAAATGTTGAAAGGCAAGAACCAGCCTCTAGTAGGAGCATTATTAGCCACAGAGGCCATTGTTTGTTAAGCTCCATCTGCCATAGCAACCCTTGAACCCCATTCCTGATTGCGTCAGGGGTGTCAGATGAACCTAACAAACACTTTAGTTGCAACAGTCGTTACTGACCAAGGCATCTAAGGAGTTAAGCAGCCAAGATTGGTGTTATCACCAATGTCGCAGCAGGAGCTTGACTGTTAGTAACAGTATCACCATCACGTACGATGCAATAATTATGCACATTCCCTGACATACATGTACATGATTTTGCTATAAGGGGTTAAAAAGAAGTTGTCACCTATCCTAACATATCTGATTTAATAAATATCCACATTCCCCATAAAATAACTATTCTGAAGCATATTTTCTTATAACTCTACATTGTGCCTTTTTTACTCTTCCTGTAAATGTATTAATTGACAACTATGTACTATCATCCTTGTCAATGGGGTGTGTCCCTAAAATCTGCTGCTCTGTCCAACAGTGACGACAGTTTCAAACTGTGAAGAGACACACACTATTAACAAGGGGAATGGCAATACAGTTTTTAAAAGCGTTTTCCAACCCCAATAGTGATTTATATACTGATGTCCTATCCACAGGATAGATCCAACATCCAGATCCCACACTAATCACCTCAACTCCTATTCAAGTATTAGGAACAGAACTGCAGCCGACAGCAGTAGCGCCAAGATACTGCAACTCTGTGTCTACTAACTGAATAATAGCAGAGCTGCCTCTGGCCCATGCACTGTGGTAGCTTCTGGTGCCTGGATGCAGCTGGATTAGTCAATCAGTGAGGGGTCTGGCTGTTGGACCCCCACTGATCAGTTATTGGTCCCCCTAATAAAATGAAATAAATAAACACACTATAATACGAATGTATTGTGGTTTCATTACCTTCAACATCATCCTTGAAAAGCTCTTCTGTTCCAAACTTCAAGATATCGTCCAGTTCCTGTTTAGTCATGGAGCCAGATTTGGAGCCCAGACCCGGTCGTACTACTAGATGGGTCAGCATCATTTTTCTCTTTGCTACCTGGGTAATCCTTTCCTCTACAGACGCTCTGGTGACAAATCGATAGATCATGACTTTTTTATTCTGCCCAATTCTGTGAGCGCGGCTGAAAGCCTGTAAGAAAGGATTCTTCTTAAACATCTCCAGTAAATTCCTCCTGTACAGTGTTTTTAGCATATGGCTCCAATATTCAGAGCTTGGGACCCATGTGCCACCCTACGGATGTGCTATGTGTAGGAGGTTTAACCAAAGGACCAAATGCTGTAAGTTATTTTTAAACAAAGGCTAGGCACAATGTGGGAAATTTTTTAATATTGGTACATTGCACTTTTCTCCTCTTCAGTGTACTGTGTGCCAGATAAATCTGAACTAGGATGGGATCATACACGCTGCTCTTATCACAGTGTTTGATGCATTTTTTTGAGACAAAGCCAGGAGTGGATCCAAACAATAAGGAAATGGATAAAGGTAAAACTGATACTTATAGCATTTCCTGTGTTCATTAAAAAAACAAAAAAAAAACCTGTAGCCATAAACTAAAAAGAACCAGTAGGGCACTTAATAGGAAACTCTTGCAAACCACTTGGTGCTAGTCTTAAAAAAAAACCTACAGTTATGTATGCAGTTATATGGGGCTTGATATATGACTTTCATGTATTTGAATATGTGATCAGTGGGGGGTCCGACTTCTGAGACCTCTGCCAATCAACTTGTGGGAAATGGAGTACAGGGCAGCACTCGACTCTGAAAGGCTCAAAATAAATTCGGGTGCACGATCACTAGGGAACTGACCAACTCCTAAGTGGAAACCATGTAAAAAAAAATGTGACAGCACTCCGTTTATTTCTCTGCAAAAAGTGTTTATTCACATGTTTATTTACAATGTTAACGTTTCGGGAACTCGTCCCTTCATCAGGCATTGGTCCAGATACAGGTATGATAGTCAGGTGATGCCATATGGTGGTATGGAAAGAACTAATGGTGGTTGGTGAAAGTTGTATGCACGTTGTGAATAAACACTTTTTGCAAAGATAAAAACAGAGTGCCGTCACATTTTTTTACATGGTCTCCGCCAATCAGCTGTCTGGAGAGATAATGGCACTCACAAACACTGCAGCCTCTTCCCTGTGCAGATGACGTCACAGTCATCGGTCACATGGTACAGCAGCAGCTCGGTCACATTCAGGTGAATGGTGCTGAGCTGCAATACCAAGGACAGACCCTAAGCAATAGGATAGGTCATCAATATATCAATCCCAGAAAACCTCTTTTATAGAACATCCCCAGGTCATCATCCCTTCCACAAAATAAGTAATAATTCATTCATTGACCTGTATATCGTTGTGTGGGTTCCAGTCTGAGTCATAAATAATGACAGTGTCAGCCGTAGCTAAGTTTATCCCCAATCCTCCAGCTCGGGTTGACAATAGAAAACAAAACTGCTGAGCACCAGGAGCTAAAAGAGAAAAAAGGAAATTTAGTAGTTCATAGAGAACATGTAATGTGAAGGTATGTTCACAAAAGCGGATCCCAACAGTGCCCTACGGACCTCACTGGCTATAATGGGATCCGTTGGGTGTCTGTCCTTTTTAAACTGCAATTTTTTGATGCACACTGTGACGGAGTCTCCAAACAGAGAATCTGACGCAAATGTGAACGTAGCGTGACTAGAAACCATTTGTTTTTTGGTTGAAATCAGCTCTAGACTTCAGAAGTATCATTTCTACCATTTCTACTTATTTTATACTCTGGAATACAGAACCATGGCTGCTTTTAATAAATTTTTCCAGGAGTTTTCCAGGCTATATGATCAATTACCTATCCTTAGGATAGGTTATCAATTAAAGATCATCATGAGTCTGACATCTAGGACCATGACCGACCCTTGAAGAGAGTACAGCACTCAGGTAAGCACAGAACATGATGAACATTGACAAACATGATGTCAATGGCTTGAGAAGGTGCTTCAACCAGCTGATCCACGGGGGGTCCCATTTGTCAAACCCCCCACGAATCATGAAATGATGACCTATGCTAAGGATAGGTCATCAATTGAAAAGTCCCAGAAATCCCCTTTAATGAAAAGGCTTTGGTCACATGCTGCTGATTTGCTAGATGTAATTTAAATGACTGCTGGGATTTGTCCCTGAGAGAGGGGAAAAGAGAGCAGACGAAGAGCAGTTCAAATGAGTCTAAAGTAACTGGACTTGCAAAAAAAAAAAAAAAATCTCTAAAATGTTCGGTTAGACACTGAACTCTGTAGCTGTTGCTCAAGGGTCCTTGGAATTACTACACATCTATTGCTGAGACCAAATGTTTTGGTAAAGTATATTTTTCCAAGTAGCAGTGGAAATGTTGCTGGGCACAGCATGATAAAAGGGATAAGGCTAAGTAGATTACATAAAACACATTAAGATTGTGTTGCACTTATTTCTATTGATTTTTATATGAAAATAACAGCAGCCTGTTTGATATTCTTTACCACTGACCTAGTGTGAACTCTTGAGGCAACTATAATAGTGAGTTTAGAAATCAACATCATTCATTCTGCAAATGCTTTTATGCTTCCTATGGAAACGTAGACACTGCTCTTTAAATTTAAAGGGGTTTTACATATTGATGGCCTATCTGACATCTGACTTACCAAAAGAGGCTGAGGCCTCTTTACTGTATACCAAGCACAGTGTTGTACCTCACACAGGGGTTGTGATTTGTACTGCAGCTTAATCCTATTCATTTTAATAGGACTGAGCTGCAAATTAATATGACATCACTGACTAGTGATGGGAAAGCAGTGTTCAACCAAGTGATGCTGACACTTCGAGCAGCTAATTTTTGGGGATCCTAGATGTCAGACCCCTATGATCAGATATTGATTACCTATCCAAAGAATAGGTTATCAATATATAAATCTTGGAATCCCAATTAAAAGACCTAATCAAGCAAGTTAAAAAAAATTCCTCATCCATTTAGTTCTTGCCTAAAAGTGGCAGTATTATAATAGTTGTAAACATATTCTACATGACAAACTAATGCATGACTATGAAAAGCCAGGAATGTGCTCAAAACAGTTGTCGCATCCCTTCTTATGACCAGTGGTCTTGGTAGTAGTCAGTAGCTCATGTCTATCAGAGACATTAGGAGATCAACTATCCTACAAGTTTAGGCTTCTCCACTGAAGACTAGAAAGATGTATATTATAGAAAGTTCTCTACAAAAACTGTTATTAGAGCATTTTTAGAGAGGTCCATCATTAGGAATCTCTATCAATTAGGCACAGCTACAAAGAGCGCTTCACTTGCTGGAGGACCCAGCTTGTCCATTCATCACAGTGATGGCCACTGATTACAATGGGCAACATGCAATGCTTTATTTGTCCTGTCGTGTCACTGTAGTAGAACTGAACACTTGCTTCCATGTTCTCCAGATTTCTAACATTCAGCAATAGGTCATTGTCAGCTTATTACTGGGAGACTGTGTTAATTAAAAACAGTATACAATTTTCTGCCTTGCGTAGGTATCGGATTGCGTAGGCAAAATGGTGGCCCAGGCATGCGCAGTCGTCTCTGCACGAACCCGAAGTGGCAAAATTGATTGCGCATTTGCGAGATTTCATACCTGTAAAGCGCTGTGTCCGATGCCTACGCAAGGCAGAAGATCTGGAGAAGATGAAGAGGGGAGTGAACACAATCAGCTAAGGGGCGGCGGAAGGTTATGACGTGGGGGTGCTCGGAGCGCAGGTGGAACGCCCCCTGTGCTCCATGATCATAATTTGCATAACGGAAGAAACGGATTTTATCAGAAATGGCGAGGAGAAGAAAGGAATGGAAGGAAGGAGTAGAATAGCCTTTTAAAGGCTATTCCAACGTGCCATTAATTCAAAAGGTGTTTTTTTAATGATAGACTCCCTTTAAAGAGCGATAGTGACCATCCGTCTGCATTCACTCTAATGTAAAAAACATGGCAGAAGCTTTCTTTCGTCATGTTTGTTTACTTTGTTTACCTGCTTTACTTTGTTTTCCATTAGAAAAGTACACGAACATGAGACAAGAAAGCTTCCGCCAAGTCTTTTACATTAGAATAACTACAGATGGATGGAGCTCCATCTGTATCAGTCACTCTATTGCCGTTTAAGTCTATTGCTCTATGACAGATGAGAGCAACAGACTATAATAAAAGTAATGTGAAAGTACCCTACAACAATCCAATACTACCTGGTGCAATCGATAATTTAGAGACTTGATCTAAGTAACAAAGTAGTACCATTAAACCTATCAATTGCCTCCTGACGCAGCCCTCCTGTAATTCCTCCATCTATCCGCTCGTACTTATAGCCTTCATACTCAAGAAAGTCTTCAAGTAAATCCAGCATTTTAGTCATCTGTAAAAGTAAATCATGTCAGTACATGCACACAGATATACAATGCCAAATACACAGTAACATCTACACAAGCTGGTTGTATCTCCCTTCATCAGCTTTGGAATTTAGTGACTTTCTTAAGTATATACTTAAAGGGGTATTCCCATCTTGGTCAAACATGGGCTATGACAGTCATCTGTAAATTTTTTCATCAAGTTACGGAAACAACACAGATCGCTGTGCTACACTGTTTCTGTAACTCCTATTTGGCTCTATGCATGTTACGTAAACAGTGTAGAACGGCTGCGTTTTCATAATTCCCAACCACCTCCGGGAGATGGAGACAATCCTATTCCCATCTCAGGCTTCGTTCACATCTGCGTCGGAGTCTCCGTAAGAGACTCCGTTGCAGATTCTGCCGAAAATCGTCGCAGAGAAAAGTCCACGAGTAGCCGCTATTTTAGCGGGCGGGCTCTATGTCGATGTGGGCCCCACGGCGGATATGAACGTCAGAGAGGACGGAGCAAGTGCGAACCTAGGCACAGCCAAAGAAAATCTGAGATGAAAATACTGCTTTACAGCATGCCCATTGTTAAATTTTTAATGACATCGAATTGAGGGAATCTAGGAAGTTTTCTGGAATAAAAGGCACACATTTTTATGCCAAAAATATGTGATTTTTTTGTGATTTTCAGCCACTCAGGTCACAAAAAATGAAGGAAGAGGCATAGACTGGGCTTAAATACAGCATATATCTATGCCAGCTCAGAACTGGCACAGAGTTGCTTTTCAGGCACAGGGACTGCCAAAATAGGTGCCAAATTTATTAAGTGGTGCGTGTATCGTAATAAGTTTGGAACATCTTTCTCCAGCACACTTCAAATTAAAACTGGCATGTAAACATCTGACCCTAATAAAACCCTGCGCCTCCCCCCATATTTTCTCTGACATGCCAGAGTTTCTGGGTTAAACGTAGTTCTTTGTAATAAGGGAGCCTCTGGGTATTTCACACTGCTGACAGGTTCCCTTTAAAGTCAATTTAGTTCATAATGCAGATCAATGAGCGATCTGACCAGCATCATACATCATTCCATCATCCTATAATGGCTGCCAAGAATTCTGCTAAAAATACCTGAGAAAAAATTAGAACTCTGTGTCCTTCGTCTTTTAATTTTTTTAGCATCTTTTGTAGCAGCATCAATTTTCCCGAAGATTTCACTAAGGAACTTCCATCATAAGATCCATTTGGCAACACTGGAGCCTCCTAAATGAAAACACAGATATTAAAGGAGGATGGAGATAGATAAATAAGCGGCATATGAACCAAACATACTATAGACAGGAGCTAGTAGACTCATATTTCTGTATGGTCATATGGTATAGCTCATAGGTTTGTCCTATGTAGTGCATCCATATGACTCCCACCATGTACCATCATGCCATCCATTTAATAAGCAACAGTGATATAGGCCAAAGGTCAGAGTATCTCAAGGTTCTAAGCCAAGCGCCCCCTATTCAAATGACATAAAAATACCCACAAGGCTATGATCACACTATGTGCTGCTTATCAAAGGGGTTTCCCAGTCCCAAATGGATTTTTCATAATGATGACATATTCTCAAATGGGTCATCATTATGCAATCTGTGAAGGTCCAACACATGGACCATACATACTGTACAGTGATGGCCAAAAGTATTGGCACCCCTGAAATTGTGTCAGATAATACTCAATTTCTTCCAGAAAATGATTGCAATCACAAATGCTTTGGTAATAATATCTTCATTTAATTTGTCTTCAATGGAAAACCACAAAAAGAATTGTCAAAAAGCCAAATTGGATATAATTCCACACCAAACATAAAAAAGGGGGTGGACAAAAGTATTGGCACCCTTTGAAAAATCATGTGATGCTTCTCTAATTTGTGTAATTAACAGCACCTGTTACTTACCTGTGGCACATAACAGGTGGTGGCAATAACTAAATCACACTTGCAGCCAGTTGAAATGGATTAAAGTTGACTCAACCTCTGTCCGGGGGCCTTGGGGGGCCCAAAAAGAAGGAGGAAAAAAAAAAAAAAGAAAAAAGAGTTTTTTGTGGATTTAAAAAAAAATTTTTTGAGAAAAAATAAAATAAATTTTAGCTTTAAATTTCTTTTTAAAAAGATGAATGTTCCTGTGTCTACCGGGCGCAGTGTCATCAAGAAGTTTAAAGCCCATGGCACTGTGGCTAACCTCCCTAGATGTGGACGGAAAAGAAAAATGGACGAGAGATTTCAACGAAAGATTGTGCGGATGGTGGCTAAAGAACCTCGACTAACATCCAAACAAGTTCTAGATGCCCTGCAGTCCGAGGGTACAACAGTGTCAACCCATACTATCCGTCGACGTCTGAATGAAAAGGGACTCTATGGTAGGATACCCAGGAAGACCCCACTTCTGACCCAGAGACATAAAAAAGCCAGGCTGGAGTTTGCCAAAACTTACCTGAGAAAGACAAAAACTTTTTGGAAGAATGTTCTCTGGTCAGATGAGACAAAAGTAGAGCTTTTTGGGAAAAGGCATCAACATAGAGTTTACAGGAAAAAAAAAGAGGCCTTCAAAGAAAAGAACACGGTCCCTACAGTCAAACATGGTGGAGGTTCCCTGATGTTATGGGATTGCTTTGCTGCCTCTGGCACTGGACTGCTTGACCGTGTGCATGGCATTATGAAGTCTGAAGACTACCAACAAATTTTGCAGCATAATGTAGGGCCCAGTGTGAGAAAGCTGGGTCTCCCTCAGAGGTCATGGGTCTTCCAGCAGGACAATGACCCAAAACACACTTCAAAAGCACTAGAAAATGGTTTGATAGAAAGCACTGGGGACTTTTAAAGGGGCCGGCAATAGGTCCAAACCCGAACCCCAAAAAAAACCTGGGGAAAAACCCAAAAATGGGAGTTTGGAAAGGGCCCCCTCAAAATCCCGGGGCCCGGGAAAAATTGCCAAAAAAAAAAGTGGTCTAAAATTCCAGCAGAGCATTGTGAGAAACTCATTGATGGTTACCGGAAGCGGTTGTTCGCAGTTATTTTGTCTAAAGGTTGTGCTACCAAGTATTAGGCTGAGGGTGCCAATACTTTTGTCCGGCCCATTTTTGGAGTTTTGTGTAAAATGATCAATGATTTGACTTTTTTTTTCATTCTCTTTTGTGTTTTTTCATTGCAAGCAAAATAAATGAAGATATTATTACCAAAGCATTTGTGATTGCAATCATTTTCTGGAAGAAATTGAGTATTATCTGACAGAATTGCAGGGGTGCCAATACTTTTGGCCATCACTGTAAGTCAGCTGTTCAGGAGCCAAAAGTGGACGAGGTGCCTGCAGACTGGTCCCGTTCAAGTAATAGGAGTGATGCTGCAATTCCATGGACCCACTGCTATGATATTCTTGAATAGGCGCAGAATGCACATGCACCCCATACACCTCATCTGTTTGGGGTCCTAGTGTTGTACCCGCACAGATCAGATACCGAAGACCTATCCTGTGGATATGAAAAATCCATTTGAGTCTGTAAAATCCCTTTGAAAGCATAGCATTAGCACAGTGCGAGTACCCTCTACAGGTACCCTGCATGGGTGCTATAAGTTGTGAGCCTATGGAGGAAATGTGCTACCCAGGGCAATGCGCAGGACACATCCATGTGCTAACTAAAGTAGGTGAACCATTCACCAGTTGAATGACTTGCATGACGCATAATCTTGTTGCTTATGACAAGATCATATGACACATTTGGCTGTACATAGACGGTCTGATGCACAGTTTTTTTTTTATAATCTAAGAATAGTTAAACGGTTATGGTTCTGCAGGGATATTTTTAGCAATAGCCTCTAATATTTGCTCCTCGTTGATGCACTGATATTATTCTTCACTGTATGGAGGTGCCATGCAATGCATCTGCAGTATTAGTCTACGCTATTGGAGTAATCGATCAAACTCTGTTAAAGGATTACCCAGCAATTGCAGCTACAACACACAGTGACTGCATCAGGCACAGGGCTGAGCTCATTGTTAATGGAATATGACTAATGACCCTTCAATACCGGAGGCCTTGGTGCAGTGCAGCAATAATTATTAGAAGTCATCACGGCCCCAGACTGAGGCCTGTAACTTTAACGCAATATTAATAATGATAGATAATAGTATATGTGGCTCTGAGAATAAAACTCTTATCAGACATGCCTATGTGGTTACACAAGGGAACCGATGGGGACATGAACATACCCTTATGAGATTTAACACAAAGAAATGTTATACGAAGACAAAAGTCACCATCACACGTAAAACAACAAAATACTGGGTAAAACATACTGTATATAAAAAATCCCAAAGATAAACTACATATACAGTGGGGAAAAAAAGGTATTTAGTCAGCCACCAATTGTGCAAGTTCTCCCACTTAAAAAGATGAGACTGGCCTGTAATTGACATCATAGGTAGACCTCAACTATGAGAGACAAAATGAGAAAACAAATCCAGAAAATCCAAATTGTCTGATTGTTAAAGAATTTATTTGCAAATTATGGTGGAAAATAAGTATTTGGTCAATAACAAAAGTTAATCTCAATACTTTGTTATATATCCTTTGTTGGCAATGACAGAGGTCAAACGTTTTCTGTAAGTCTTCACAAGGTTGGCACACACTGTTGCTGGTATGTTGGCCCATTCCTCCATGCAGATCTCCTCTAGAGCAGTGATGTTTTGGGGCTGTCGCTGGGCAACACGGACTTTCGACTCCCTACAAAGGTTTTCTATGGGGTTGAGATCTGGAGACTGACTAGGCCACTCCAGGACCTTGAAATGCTTCTTACGAAGCCACTCCTTCGTTGTCCTGGCGGTGTGCTTGGGATCATTGTCATGCTGAAAGACCCAGCCTCGTTTCATCTTCAATGCCCTTGCTGATGGAAGGAGGTTTGCACTCAAAATCTCACGATACATGACCCCATTCATTCTTTCATGTACACGGATCAGTCGTCCTGGTCCCTTTGCAGAGAAACAGCCCCATATGATAATCTCCCAGTACTCTTCTGGAACATCCAGATGCTCTCTAGCAAACTTCAGACGGGCCCGGCTATGTACTGGCTTAAGCAGGGGGACAAGTCTGGCACTGCAGGATCTGAGTCCCTGGCGGCGTAGTGTGCTACTGGCGGTAGCCTTTGTTACGTTAGTCCCAGCTTTCTGCAGGTTATTCACTAGGTCCCCCCATGTGGTTCTGGGATTTTTGCTCACCGTTCTTGTGATCATTTCGGCCCCACGGGGTGAGATCTTGCGTGGAGCCCCTGATCGAGGGAGATTATCAGTGGTCTTGTATGTCTTCCATTTTCTAATTATTGCTCCCACAGTTGATTTCTTCACACCAAGCTGCTTGTCTATTGCAGATTCAGTCTTCCCAGCCTGATGCAGGTCTACAATTTTGCTTCTGGTGTTCTTCCACAGCTCTTTGGTCTTCACCATAGTGGAGTTTGGAGTGTGACTGTTTGAGGTTGTGGACAGGTGTCTTTTATACTGATAACAATTTCAAACAGGAGCCATTACTACAGGTAATGAGTGGAGGACAGAGGAGCCTCTTAAAGAAGAAGTTACAGGTCTGCGAGAGCCAGAAATCTTGCTTGTTTGTAGGTGACCAAATACTTATTTTCCACCATAATTTGCAAATAAATTCTTAAAAAATCAGACAATGTGATTTTCTAGATATGTTTTCTCATTTTGTCTCTCATAGTTGAGGTCTACCTATGATGCCAATTACAGGCCGGCCTCATCTTTTTAAGTGGGAGAATTTGCACAATTGGTGGCTGACTAAATACTTTTTTTCCCCACTGTAGCTATAGCTCATGGCGTGAATAGAGCATCAGTGGTCCTCCAAGACGTGAATCCCACTGCAAACATAGCAGCCTGTGACAATCTTACCACAGCAGCAACAGGAAAGAGGTACGGGTGGTTGCAGCACTTCTTCAAGTCCATCATGATATTCAGCAAGGAGACTTGGTTCCCACCTCCTTTGGAATTCAAGGCTTCAAAATTTCTGGTTAAAATAAACTTATAATACTTCCTAGATCAAAATCACAAAAATAACAAAATAAAAAAAAAATCATCAATGGAAATAGGTAAAGATGAAAGGCTAGTAGTAGTTTATCGAATACAGATTTCACTGAAAATTTCAGCAAAACTCATTAGCAGTGGACCTCATTAATGTAGGTAATTAATGCTTAAAAAGAAATATGAAAAAAAATCTGGAAAATAAGTTTTTACTATATAAACATCTCATAAAATAAATATTTAAGGACCGATTTATCATTGCTTTTTTGGTGTGTTTTTACCAATTTTTGAACCTTTTTACTGTTGTGTCTAATTTATTGAGTGCATACACCATTTTTTTAGTGACCTGCGCCTAATCTACTTTTTTCAAAAATTTTTTGAAAACCAAGACTTTGGTTTATATGGTGTACAATTTATATGGTACATAGGTGTACGGTTTATATAGGACATAGGTGTATGGTTTATATGGTGCATAGGTGTACGGTTTATATGGTGCATAGGTGTACGGTTTATACGGTGCATAGGTGTACAGTTTATATGGTGCATAGGTGTACAATTTATATGGTACATAGGTGTATGGTTTATATGGTGCATAGGTGTACAGTTTATATGGTGCATAGGAGTACGGTTTATATGGTGCATAGGTGTACGGTTTATATGGTGCATAGGTGTATGGTTTATATGGTGCATAGGTGTATGGTTTATATAGTGCATAGGTGTACAGTTTATATGGTGCCTAGGTGTACGGTTTATATGGTGCATAGGTACATGGTTTATAGGTGTATGGTTTATATGGTGCATAGGTGTACAATTTATATGGTGCATAGGTGTATGGTTTATATGGTGCATAAGTATACGATTCATATGGTGCATAGGTGTATGGTTTATATGGTGCATAGGTGTATGGTTTATAGGTGTATGGTTTATATGGTGCATAGGTGTATGGTTTATAGGTGTATGGTTTATATGGTGCATAGGTGTTAGGTTTATTTGGTGCATAGGTGTATGGTTTATATGGTGCATAGGTGTATGGTTTATATGGTGCATAGGTGTATGGTTTATATGGTGCATAGGTGTACGATTTATATGGTGCATAGATGTATGGTTTATATGGTGCATAGGTATACGTTTCATATGGTGCATAGGTGTACGATTTATATGGTGCATAGATGTATGGTTTGTATGGTGCATAGGTGTATGGTTTATATAGTGCATAGGTGTACAGTTTATATGGTGCCTAGGTGTACAGTTTATATGGTGCATAGGTATACGGTTTATATGGTGCATAGGTACATGGTTTATATGGTTTATAGGTGTATGGTTTATATGGTGCATAAGTATACGATTCATATGGTGCATAGGTGTATGGTTTATATGGTGCATAGGTGTACGGTTTATATGGTGCATAGGTGTATGGTTTATAGGTGTATGGTTTATATGGTGCATAGGTGTATGGTTTATAGGTGTATGGTTTATATGGTGCATAGGTGTATGGTTTATATGGTGCATAGGTGTACGGTTTATATGGTGCATAGGTGTACGGTTTATATGGTGCATAGGTATACGTTTTATATGGTGCATAGGTGTACGGTTTATATGGTGCATAGGTATACGTTTTATATGGTGCATAGGTGTATGTCTAATTTATTAAATTCACCTTTTTAAAACGTTATGAACTCGTGTCAGACATTTTGGTAAATCTGTTGAAAAGAAACACACTAGGAAAAAAATCCACATGATAAATAGGCCCCATGAAAGAGAAAAAAATGAAGAAGGAAAAGTGATGAAGTCTGGTATCTTGTAGGATTTCACTCACTTTTGCATTTGGCTAAGCTCCACTCGTACTATTAATTCTGTTTTGGCTGGCATGTTCTTAAAGACATCTGCTTTCAGCCTCCGCAGCATGTGAGGCCCTAGTAAGTCATGAAGTTTTTTAATTTGGTCTTCCTTAGAGATGTCAGCAAATTCTTCCAGGAAGCCATCCAGATTGCTGATAGAGAGACATCACATAAAAAGCATGTAGAGGGTTTGCATAAATAAAGCTGCATTTGTTTCAGTGGCATGACTCCAATAAACTGAGGGATGAAAGTTAGTAAACTGTGCGACTCACTGAAGGCAGAAACCCTTATGTGGACTGACGGCAGCTCAATGGCTAAATGACAACTGGCTATCATAGCTGAAACCATAAGACTGAACACAACCTGCACAGAGTTTGTGCATTCTCCCCACTATCCAAACCACATGGCAGATCAATTGTCCCCTGACTTGTGTCCCCCATTACATACAACAGGCAGGGAAGACTAGAGAACTGGATGGACCTGCACTCCTTATTATATGGGAGACAGAAACAGTGGAACTCAATCGGCATGGTCAGCATGCAGGTCTTTTTGGTAATTGAAACACATAGCTTATTACATCATACTGCTACCCTTCCCTTATATGTTATCTATGGCAGATGAATAGCTGGATGACCGGCAGATGAGTAGTAAGGAGAGCCATGGACAGTTTCATTAGTTTCTTTTCTGCCTACTTAGAAAATAATAAATGAAAAAATGGTATGATACT
The DNA here is from genome assembly GCA_947044405.1 of Leptodactylus fallax. Classification (NCBI taxonomy): domain Eukaryota; kingdom Metazoa; phylum Chordata; class Amphibia; order Anura; family Leptodactylidae; genus Leptodactylus; species Leptodactylus fallax. The sequence goes on from CAMRHE010000025.1 coordinate 11,099,307, forward strand.
GATGTAAGACTTACCGCATAAACATATCAATGGAGAAAAAGAGAGAAAGATAGATATCAGATAGATAGATAGATATATAGATAGATATGGAAGGGCAGATAGATAGGAAGATTATCCATCATAGATAGATAGATAGATAAATAGATATGGATTGGCAGATAGATAGACATATGATATATCATAGATAGATACATATATATGAGATAAATGGTAGGTAGATATGTTAAATAGACAGGCAGAAAGATAGACAGATGAGGCACAGGCAGAAAGATAGACAGATGAGGCACCTATAATACACTGTGTTCCAAATTATTATGCAAATAATATTTTCTCATATTTTCCAAAATTACCTATATGAATTGCAGTCATTGTAATTTTCCAGTCATCAACTATTCGAGTATAATTGAAAGGTTTTTGAACAAACTGCCTATGATAACAGTATATTTAAAAAAAAAAAATAAACACTCAAAATGCACTCAAAATGCATGTTTTAAATTATTATGCACAGCGGAATTTGCAACCTTTTCATTTTTATTAAGAACAAAAAAATGGTCATTGTGAAATTATAAGCATTAGCAGGTTATTACAAACTGAAATCAAACAGTTTTCAAGCCAAAACTTTATTCGAGGTGATGTTACATTTGCACATAGGACCCCTTGTTCGAAAGAAGCTTCTGAACTCTCTCGTCCATTGAATTTGTCAGTTTTTGGATGGTTTCTGCTTCAATTGTTTTGCATGAGGACAGAATACCCTCCCAGAGCTGTTGCTTAGATGTGAACTGCCTCCCGCCATCATAGACACTCCTTTTGATGATGCTCCAGAGGTTCTCAATGGGGTTGAGGTCAGGGGAGCATGGGGGCCACACCATAAGTTTGTCCCCTTTTATGCCCATAGCAGCCAGAGATGCAGATGTGTTATTTGCAGCATGAGACGGTGCATTATCATGCATGAAAATGATCTTTCTGCGGAATGCATGGTTCTTCTTCTTGAACCATGGCAGGAAGTGCTGTTTGAGAAACTCCACATACATTATGGAGTTCATCTTTACCCCTTCAGGGATCCTAAAGGGGCCGACAATCTCTCTCCCCATGATTCCAGCCCAAAACATTACTCCACCTCCTCCTTGTTGGCACCATAGCCGTGTTTGCATGGGGTGTCCATCAACAAGCCATCCTCCACTCCATCCATCTGGACCATCGAGCGTTGCACGGCACTCATCGGTGAACAAAACAGTTTTGAAGTCAGTCTTCATGTATTGTTTGGCCCACTGGAGCCGTTTCTGCTTGTGTGCAGTGGATAGAGGAGGTCGACAGGATGGCTTACGCACAGCTGCAAACCTCTGAAGGACCCTGCATCTTGTTGTTCGGGGGACGTTGGAGTCACCAGCAGCTTCAAAAACTTGTCTGCTGCTATGACAAGGCATTTTTGAAGCTGCTCTTTTAACCTGACGTAATTGCCTGTTGGAAAGAGTCCTCAATTTTCCCTTAGCACGCACACGTGTGTGCTGTGAATCAGCTACATACTTCTTGATTGTGCGATGATCACGATGAAGTGTCTTGGCAATGTTGATTGTAGTCATGCCTTGACCTAAACACTCCACAATTTGTTGCTTCTCAGCAGCCGACACATCCTTTTTCTTTCCCATTTTGGCTGAAAATGTAGGCTGCTTAATAATGTGGGACAGCCTTCTTAAGTAGTCTTGCCTTTAATTGGACACACCTGCCAAACTAATTAGCACAGGTGTCTACAATTGCTTTCAGTGATATAAAGAGCCCTGACACACATCACCATCAATGAGTTTCACTGACAAACAAAAAAAATTCTTACATTATCACTCCTAAACACTTTTGCATAATAATTTGGAACACAGTGTAGATAGATAAGCCAGATACAGTGCTGGCCAAAAGTATTGGCACCCCTGCAATTCTGTCAGATAATAATCAATTTCTTCCAGAAAATGATTGCAATCACAAATGCTTTGGTAATAAGATTTTCATTTATTTTGCTTGCAATGAAAAAACACAAAAGAGAATGAAAAAAAAAGTCAAATCATTGATCATTTTACACAAAACTCCAAAAATGGGCCGGACAAAAGTATTGGCACCCTCAGCCTAATACTTGGTAGCACAACCTTTAGACAAAATAACTGCGAACAACCGCTTCCGGTAACCATCAATGAGTTTCTTACAATGCTCTGCTGGAATTTTAGACCATTCTTCTTTGGCAAATTTCTCCAGGTCCCTGAGACTTGAAGGGTGCCTTCTCCAAACTGCCATTTTGCGATCTCTCCACAGGTGTTCTATGGGATTCAGGTCTGGACTCATTGCTGGCCACTTTAGAAGTCTCCAGTGCTTTCTCTCAAACCATTGTCTAGTACTTTTTGAAGTGTGTTTTGGGTCATTGTCCTGCTGGAAGACCCATGACCTCTGAGGGAGACCCAGCTTTCTCACACTGGGCCCTACATTATGCTGCAAAATTTGTTGGTAGTCTTCAGACTTCATAATGCCATGCACACGGTCAAGCAGTCCAGTGCCAGAGGCAGCAAAGCAACCCCAAAACATCAGGGAACCTCCGCCATGTTTGACTGTAGGGACCGTGTTCTTTTCTTTGAAGGCCTCTTTTTTTTTTCCTGTAAACTCTATGTTGATGCCTTTTCCCAAAAAGCTCTACTTTTGTCTCATCTGACCAGAGAACATTCTTCCAAAAAGTTTTTGGCTTTCTCAGGTAAGTTTTGGCAAACTCCAGCCTGGCTTTTTTATGTCTCTGGGTCAGAAGTGGGGTCTTCCTGGGTATCCTACCATAGAGTTCCCTTTCATTCAGACGCCGACGGATAGTACGGGTTGACACTGTTGTACCCTCGGACTGCAGGGCAGCTAGAACTTGTTTGGATGTTAGTCGAGGTTCTTTAGCCACCATCCGCACAATCTTTCGTTGAAATCTCTCGTCAATTTTTCTTTTCCGTCCACATCTAGGGAGGTTAGCCACAGTGCCATGGGCTTTAAACTTCTTGATGACACTGCGCCCGGTAGACACAGGAACATTCAGGTCTTTGGAGATGGACTTGTAGCCTTGAGATTGCTCATGCTTCCTCACAATTTTGCTTCTCAAGTCCTCAGACAGTTCTTTGGTCTTCTTTCTTTTCTCCATGCTCAATGTGGTACACACAAGGACACAGGACAGAGGTTGAGTCAACTTTAATCCATTTCAACTGGCTGCAAGTGTGATTTAGTTATTGCCACCACCTGTTATGTGCCACAGGTAAGTAACAGGTGCTGTTAATTACACAAATTAGAGAAGCATCACATGATTTTTCAAAGGGTGCCAATACTTTTGTCCACCCCCTTTTTTATGTTTGGTGTGGAATTATATCCAATTTGGCTTTTTGACAATTCTTTTTGTGGTTTTCCATTGAAGACAAATTAAATGAAGATCTTATTACCAAAGCATTTGTGATTGCAATCATTTTCTGGAAGAAATTGAGTATTATCTGACAGAATTGCAGGGGTGCCAATACTTTTGGCCAGCACTGTATATGATATATAATAGACAGATAGATAAGAGGTAAATAGTATGTACATATGCTAGAGAGACCTTTCTCAAGCTCTTTAACATATGGACTGAAGCACTGGAATAAAAGATTCACTTTCTTTTTGAACCTGGAGTGCTGCCGTTTGTTTTTCTAACCAGTGGTGAGGATTAGTCAGTCCTCTTGGATTTGCACCCATTGACCTACTCTACAGAGTTATATACTCTGTTGTGCTGCCTTAGACTTTTTTTGTTGTTAGATAGATAGATAGATAGATAGATAGATAGATAGACTGATAGATGAGATAAATGGTAGGTAGGTACAGTATGTTATATAGACGGGCAGAAAGATAGACAGATAAGGCATCTATAATAGATAAGACAGACAGATGTATATGATAGATAGATAGATAGATAGATAGATAGATAGATAGATAGATAGACACATTGATAATATATGTACATTTATTTTCCATAGTCTTATTTGTTTTGTACATAACAAACACATTTTGCATTACTGTTCAGCAACATACCTCCATTTACATAAATAGCTTGAACCCAGTGTAAAATCTTATTTGTGAATCTCTCAGTATGAAATGCTTTTTACATTTTTAAGCCGTCCAAAAATTCATGCAAATGATTTATGCAAAAAAGCGCGCTCGCAGGAAAGCTATAATCAATATGCATTCCCTGTGACTCATCAGGGCTCGCACTCAGTTGTTGAGAACAGACAATCCCTCCCACCTATGAATTATTCATGATTTATATTTTTCCACTGTCGGAAACAACTGATCTTAATGATGTTGACAAGACTGGAGCCGGTATGACAGCAGCCAGCCATGAAACAAAGGAAGAAAGAAGGGCATACAGAGGCCAAAACTCACAGGCCGAGGCCGTGGGGAGATGTTGGGACTGCAGTCAGGTTAATACAACCGGCATCTGTTCTATCTCATAGCTGCAGATTTGTTGACCTTGTACTTTGGGTTACAGTGAATACAGAGAACATTCTATGTCAAGTATATGATTAAATACACATATCCCTGTTTAATCCAGTTTCAAGAAAAATGAGGGTCATGAATAATAGTCATTTTTATTCTGCCTTACCTCTAGGCCCCTTGCCGTGGGCTGCTGTGGGCTGGCCGTGATTGAATAGAGGGAAGCACAAGCATGGCCGCAAAACCGGACAGGAATAGGTTCTGTCCTGAGTTTTGTGGCCTGGACTATCGGCCCACATACTGATCCGTGTAATACACGGTCATGTGCATGGACTGATAGAAATGAATGGGTCAGTGTGCTATCCGGGAAAAATCCGGATAGCACACTTAACTCGCCCAAAGCCGTCTGCAAGGTGCCTTAAAAGAAATCTGCCACATGGAAAATGCTGTTGAATCTGGGGAATGAAAGTTAGTAAACTGTATAATTTTTGTTTACCCCATTGAAAAAACAATCTGGAACATTTTTCTTTAAACTTTATGTTCGTCCATAAGCATATTTATTTATTCATTCATTTTGCTTACTTATATAGCACCATCATATTCTGCAGTACTTTACAGACATTGTCAGTCACTGTCCCATATAGGGCTCACAATCTACATTCCCTATCAGTATGTCTTTGTAGTTTGGGAGGAAACCGGAGTAGCTAGAGGAAACCCACGCAAACTCCTTGCACTCAGTGCTAACCACTGAGCCACCGTGCCACCCTTGCTTATAATAAGCATATACTAAGACAGATATGTTTGGAGAACAATACTACAGAACTGAAGGGGTAGTCCCTATTCCCTCAGTAGTTACTGTAGCACTGTTGCACTGCAGCACTGCGGACCTGGGTTTGAATATGACCATGGGTAAAATTTGTAAGACTTTTTTTTATGTCAATTTTGTTTTTGGATGGGATGGGCCATCAATACTGTGAACATGGAAATCCCTTAATAATCCAAAATGGATCTTAATATTGCTTTGTTCCGGCCTTGTTGGCAGATAGCACTTACTTAAATCTTTCAGGAGTGAGGAAATTGAGAAGGTGGAAGAGCTCCTCCAGGTTATTCTGTAGTGGAGTTCCAGTTAGCAGCAGTTTGTAGTCAATCTTGTAGCTATTTAATACCCTAAAGAACTTGGAAAAGAAAGTTATGTGGTGGCAGTCCAGAAAAGAAAAAGTAAGAATTAGAAGACTAACACACTAGTAGTGTTGCACTTCTATGCGCACTTGTGGTTCAACAACCTTCTGTCACCCTTGTCTGTTATACAAAAAAATGGACACAGATGACAACAATATGGACAATGAGAAAAAAATCAGGCTGTTAAAGATAATAAAAAAGGGCAATAATTGCTGCTATTTATTGTCCCTTACTGTCACCTGTGCTCATCTATATGTAAATGAAGCAAGCATGATAGAGAGTAGGAAAGTTACTTATGTGCACTGAGAAGGTCAGTAAATCAATGGGGTCAAATAGTTACGTCCCACCTTGTTTCTCATTCCCATGCACACAAGATCATAATTTATGTTACCCTTAAGGCTGGGGCCCCACGTGGCTGCAGCTCTCTACATGGGGCATAAAGGAGTTTTTCAGGGGGGACAAAAATATATTTAAAAGGGTTAAACATGAGGACCCTAACATAACAAAACATTGTTCACCTCTTCTTGATCGTCTGCTGCTCTGGTCTCAAAGCTAGCAGGATCCTTGCTGCTGTCCACATCCTTTTGTCTGACATACACAGGAAACACATGAAGATTCCCACTCATCCCACTGGCTGAAGGAAGTCACTGCTTTGGTCATTGACTTGCTGGCTTAGTATCTCCGAGCATTTCCAGTGTGTACGGCGGCACTAAGAAGTGGAGAGCAGCTGGTATTGGGACAGTGTATGAACTACAGAGGTAATTACATACAAATACATTCTCTGTAGAAGTGGAACAATTTTTTGTTCAATACTATAGTTTAATCTCAGTAGATAGAGCTTTAACAATAACTTACTTTCGATTGGTTGTTTTTCAGTCGGTGAGCTTCATCCACCACAAGACATGCCCATTCAATGGAGCCCAGAATGGCATGGTCAATGGTAATCAGCTCATAAGATGTGAGGAGCACATGGAATTTTATTTGAGCTTCTTTCTAGAAAAAAAAATGAAATGTTGAGTATCATGCCATTAGTATCATAAAAATGTCTTTATAGCTTATAATTATAGTTAAAGGTATCATTATTTGTAAATGTCATAAGCTACCTATACACTGAATACTCATACAAGCACCACGTACTGTTGAAAAGACCGCAACTTTATCAAGACCAGATGTTTCTTGACACATTTTTTATTTACTTTTATGCATTATGGCCTACTCTAGTAGACCATTTTTCATTGCAACTTATACCATGTTAAACACTACACTCTTCCTAATTCCACCATAAACATGGATGTCATCTCCAGCCAAGCATGCATGTCTATTTACTTGTAAGAGGGGCCTAAGCCAATGCCAGATGGTTTATCTCTTGCAGATACAAAGGATTGTATGTGATAAAATCCAACATGTCCAACTCAGATGTCCTTGGCATCTGCCATACATGTTTATATAATTTGTATGTCCAGCTTTAAGACCTGTACCTAAAGGGGTGCCTGTATCAAAAATACTACACAAATTAATAGACCTTATTTATAACTGACATCAGTAAACCGGAGCGAGGATGCAAAGAGAGTCTCATGATGTCAATGAGAACTGTGTAACGCTTTATTTCCCTTATGGTGGCACTGCAGAGGAATTAAACTGCCAGATTCTCCTGCAGGTTACAGGTATTTACTGAGAGTCCAAAGTGGTAATGGCTGAAGATCTGAAATCATTTTTAATTTGTAAATTGCTGCTATCTCTAAAGCGGTTTTCAAAAAACTCGGGAAAACAAAAAAAATCATTCCCCAGGATAAAGAAGTGAGGCTATACTATGAATATGATGACTATGCTCTTACTTTCATTCGAAACACCTTCTTGCCGCTCTTGATGGCATTGTCTTCAAAGGAGAATTCGTTCTCTCTGATAACGGCGCGGCTGTCTTTGTCACCAGTGTAAGTCACAACGTAAAACTCTGGCGCCCACATTTCAAATTCCCGTTCCCAGTTGATGATTGTGGACAAGGGAGCGCTGACCAGGTAAGGACCTTTAGAATGCCCCTGAGGAAAGAAAAAAAAACATTACATATATCATACATAATAGACACTGAAATTAGCTCTGGGTCTCCAACAAATGACAACGGGAGGTTCTTCTCTTTTTTTTTCATTTTTTTATGCATTTCTAACTTTACAACAAAAAACAAAAAAACTTTACCACCTGGATTTGACCTGTCTAAGGAGCGACCAGACATCCCCTCCCCAACATCATTCAGTCTCACCCTTCCCCTCTTACCCCTTTAAACTTTCATTCCACTTTCTTGTTTGTTTGGTTAAAAGCAGCGATTGTTTCACATTGTATGATCCGAACTGTACTGAATTATAGGCTACTGTTTATGTTTAGCACAGAGAGTTTACTTATACTATGTTATATGACATACTTAGATTGTAATCCTCAAAATCACTGTCATCTTTGTTCTTTTTATTGTTAAATCTAATAAAAATATTGAAAGAGGAGAATCATAAAACCAAGAAAACAGGGATACAGTTGGAGACCCACCCGTCCACAACCACAAACAACAAGCGGGCGTCCCAGATAAAGACAGGAAAAAGGAAACAAAAAATAGGCGGGGGGGGGGGCACTGGGGAGCAAGGAGTGATGGGAGACGGTAGGGCATGGGAATAAAAAGGGGGAAATGGCGGGGAATTCCTCAAACCCCCACCCAAGCTAATGCCGGGAAAGGGGGGGTGACTCAGGTTGGAATAATGTTCAGAGGTATCTTGATACTGTCTAGTAGAACCTGGGGAGGATAAATTTGAGGCTCTTCACTTGTCTTCATACTAGGCGACCATTCCCACAGTGAATACAGCAAAACTTCGGACCCACTACTTTATTCCCTATGTAGTTAGAGTAAATCTGTACCAATAGGTGTGAACTGAGAGTGGGCTGGGCACCAAGTATCAAACATGGCTGTTTTTTCCTAAAAACTGTTCCACATCTGTCCACAGGTTATGAGTGGAACTGCATCTCTGCCCCCTTTTACTTTAAGGGTATGTTCACACGGAGGAATTTGCTGCGGATCTGTTGGGTCGATTTTGCCCCCAGAATCCGCCTCCAATTGTTTTCAATGGGAAGCAGAGATCGCACAAGGATGCAGAAAAAGAAGCGCCCTGATCGATCTTGCCGAGGATTCCGCGGCTGATTCAGCCATGGAGTCCACGGCTCAAAGCTGCAGAAAGCCGCAATGGAATTCCTCTTAATTTTCCACTGTGTGAACATACCCTAATAGAGTTGAACTACACTACCAGACATGTTTCGAGTACCACCTTTCTTCAGTAGGCTGGAGTTCAAGTGGTGGGACCCCTACTTCCCAGACATTTAGGGCATATTCCAGAAAAAATTCCCTAAATATATATTGGTGGTATATCCAAAATTAAGGGCCCACAGCGGAATCTGAGGCTGATTTTGAGGCAGAATCCACTCAAATTCAGCAGCAGATTCCACCCTCATTTTCCCTCCTATTGTATTCAATGGGAGACAGAAATCATAGCAAGATAAAATAAGATCCCGCTCGGTCTTGCTCTGGATTCAGCCACAGAGTCTGCGGCTCGAGACAGCCCATTAAGTAGGCCCAATCATATACTTATAACTTTATCTACTTATAAATATGCCATACATGTCTTACAGATCCATCCCCTATCTTTACTTCACCGTGACCTTGCTGACAATGAAATCCAGACTGCCCTCAATTGTTGGGCTTTATGGTAAAATAACCCCCTTAGTAGGGGGAGATAGGGAAACAATGTAGCTCACTATGAGTCCCACATCTATCAGACATTTATGGCACATCCACAGGATATGTCATAAATGTATTTAATGGGAAAACCACTTTAAAACAGAGAAATATGTATTGTAATCTTCTCTATATGCCGCAGCAGCTATGCCATGACCTCCTCCTTCTCATTTTCCTATGTCTGCCTGTAAGACAACTGGATGGCTCAGAAGCCTCCCTGCTGTGCCCTGTCTGCCGAAAGACAAGAGATTGTTGGCGCTTATTAAATGATGCAAAGAACTGCAGTTGGTGGTCTTTACCAAAGTAACCCCTGGAGAGTCCCTGGTACAGACATAAGTTAGCAGAACTTCAATGCAATATTTCAAGATACTTTGCAGGAGGACCACCAACCTACAGGTTTGGAAACAGGCTTGTAATCTGGGGTCCATGATTGCTTGAAGAACCAAGTACTCTCACTATATAAAGAAGATGGGTTCACTTTATTTGAAGCAATATAGGTTCCTTGCATGCTCTAATTGGTCCACTGTCTGCCTAATTCAACCTGTTTGCAATATTCATACCATGTACTGTCCCCAAAGTAACTCTATCCCCTTGTCAATGTATTAAGAAAACACCATCTGCCATAATGATATGGTTCTTTGTAATCTGAATTAAAAAAAGAGAAAAAAATCAGACACAACATCTGTTAGTACCAGGTTGGTCACACGTGGGACTGATCAAACAATCCATGTTTGTCGCACACAGTGCACTGACTTAATGAGTGCTTTTTATTAAAGCAAACACTGTATTGTTTGCCCTGCCTGTGACGCCATATACTTCTCAATACTATATATTCAGCAAAGGACGGCCATTAATCAGCAGAGTCAGAGAGTCTATGGCAATTACACATCATTTCTGCTGACAACATACATTGCAATAATACTATTTATATCGCTATACATTGATATGGCTCTATAGTTCCTTCAACTGGAGGACTAACAGCAAGAAGCAGCATTGAATATTCCTGCCCGTACTACCTGCACCACTCCCCAAAAAAAAAAAAAAATAGGTATAGTCTTAAAGACCTCCAGTATAAATACACCCTTGCATCCCTGCAACCAGACCTGACTGTATATTACACTTTGAATGCCTCTTTTGCATTCTGCATTTGCTTTTTGCAGTGCACCTTCCCATTTGGCATTAATAATTTTGATTTTTAGATTCTTTTGCCCTGCTTTCTCTTTTTTTGCTATCCATTCCATAATGCCTCATCACAGCATCACATGGGCAGCTAGAGACCATACTGTCTCTGCCTGCTGGGAGTACACTGTGATTATCCTCCTCTCTGTATATTACTATACAATAAGGGGTGCTGACATGTGATCTCCTTCATTATAACTGTGTGACAGACATCATCAGCATATATAGGAATACAGCACCAACTAGCATCACCCAGTTTTATTAATTTATTTCCAGAAAAGATAAAAGAGGATTGGCAAGATGCAGAATTCTGAAAAAAAGGGGCTCCAAACTGTTATTTTATGAAATATCTGAGCAATTGCTAAAACAAACATGATGGCATCAATGGAAGATCCTTTATAATCTCTGTTCACACTACCACGAAAGGCCTGGATATAAGCAACTATATGCTATACAACTGCATACTGTAGGCCTGCCATTGGCTATCACTATAAAAAAAACATACACTACACTGTATATGGGTTGTTGTTTTTGGGAAACCTTTCATTGAAAAGCATGTGTGACTTCGCTTTCCAATACTGTTAAAAAAAGGTATGCTGGCACATACCTGGCTACACTGCTCCTTTCCTACCTGCTTACCTGAATATGGGCCCTCCGGGGAATCTCCCCTACTCACAGGCCTTCTGGATATCCATTTATTACACCCTTAAGTTTGGTGAAACATACTATTACGCCTTCATGACACGCGCCTGATGAAGGGTGTTGTGCACCCAAAATGTTGCAGTGGAAATCACATGCATTTTTCAAGATGAGCAGTCTTACAGGAAATTTAGATTCTCAAGCTGCTAACAAGTTATTCACATTCTAGAAAAAAGCATACCTCCTTGTATAAGGAATAGAGGAACACAATAGTTTGGACAGTCTTCCCAAGACCCATCTCATCTGCAAGGATGGTGTCCGTGCCCTGTGCCCATGAAAACCTAAGCCAGTTCAATCCTTCCAATTGATACGGGTGCAATGTTCCGCCGGTTGCGTTGATGTACCAAGGCTGCTTATCAAATTTAACTGTAGGCTGCAAGACAGAAGTACAAGACTTGTAATAGATGGACAGTCAGCAAAACCTGGGCCCAATGGATTGTCTTGTGTACTTACATCAACTATCGGTGTTAAAGGAGGTTTTTCTAAAGCTTCTTCTTTTGATTTCCTGCTTTTCTTAAATTGGTTAGGCGTTCTGGAATCTTCCCCCAACATTAGCTCTCTGAAATGGATCACACAGTGTGAAACACTTAATAGTAGGAATTATATGGATTATGCTGGATATACGGACATCACTGTGATGGGTTATACAGACCCTATAACATGTTACTTGCTTGAATACATCGCTGCCACATAGATTGATACCTGTGATTCCAATATGCCTGCTTCAGGGCTTCATAATCTGGAATGTCAATGTCGTCAATCTCCCATGTGCATTGGTCATATGGCAGGTCCTTCCACTTAATCAGATAATGGACATCTCCCTTCTTATCAAAACTAAAGAAGAAAAAAAAACATAAATACACAAGAGTTCAGGATAATTACTACTATAGGGCACCAGTCCTATAGTTACCATCAAATTTCTAAGTAAAGAAAAAAAATTCCTTCCTGTCCCCTACTAGCAATGGGACAGATCAACTGATTATAGCAGTGATTTGTTAATACAACAGAGGTCATTGCTGAAGCCAGTGATTGGCTCCAGTGGTCACATATCGAGATGACACATCATTGGAAGCCATTAAACTGGGTCTGCCGTATTGATTAATAAAGTAAATTTCTTCTCTGGCCTGTTAGAAAAAAATGGTACATTAAGCACACTGTAGTGAAAGTAATCTGAGTGGTAGCTGTATTTGTGAGTTATCCCTTCTGGTCCTCAGCTGTGTCATGTGACTAGCACTCTGACTGACACAGCATATTATGTGTGGGCAGGAAGTCAATTTCTCTATTCATTCCTAGGACAGCCTTGATGAGTCCCATATGACTTCCTGTCCATACATAAGATACTGTATCAGTTAGTCAGAGTGCTGGTCACATGACACAACTGAGGAACAAAAGGGAGTGGATAACTCACAAATACAGCTACCTGTAAGAAGATTATGATTACTACAAACTACATCAGGTATCTTTCTTACAGGCCACAGAAAAAACATTTTTTGTGGGAGTGCTACTCTAGGGTATGATTGCTTTTAATATTTTTTATTCTGTTGGCAGCTGTTTGCAAAAAAAAATGTATGGGGTTTGAAAACTTTTTTTTTAATACCAGTCGCTTCCAAAAAGTATCTGCAAATACATCCATAGCTTTCTTGTGCACCCTTTTTTTCTTGGCTTTATTTTACTTGAGACTCCTTGTATCACTGTGATTTACATGCAGTGAATCTGTGAACAAACTACAGTTCCCATGATGCTTCTCCCTGTTCTTACTCTATGTGTTTTCTGCTCACAGGGGGGAGTGGGAGTGATCCTGGAAACGAAATGTCACACCATCATGTGACCTCAGATGTGGGAGTGATTCATTACCTGTGATTTCATTGAGGAGGGGTACACACAGAGTAAGAGCAGGAAGATGCATCATGGGAAATGTAGTTTGTTCACAGATTCACTGCATGTAAATAACAGTGATACAAGGAGTCTCAAGTCAAATAAAGCCAAGAAAAGGCTGCACAAAGAAACAGTGAGTATTCAGCACTGCTGTGGATGTGTTTGCGGATAATTTTTGGAAACTGGATAACCCCTTTAAATTCTCAAAGACCTTTTCTAACACTAGACAATATAACTGCGAGAGGCATTATGACAACCACTTTCTATATGCCTGATGAAGAGATATGGACATCATTGAGTCCCCAGCTCTGGAACTAGATTGGAAAGCCAATAATAAAGGTCAGCTCTGGTGGACCTGGCCAAATTTTGATGGTTGAGATGTAATACTTCATTTATATGAGGGTCTGAATCTAGCCTAGTGGCGAGCTAATCATCAGTGCAAGACATATAAAGTGCAAGACATATCATACCCAATGGGTAAAATAGGGCTCAGCTTAAAGGGTTTTGTCCGTGATAAAATTATGTTTCTAATCTAAGCTAACCCACTCCCCCCCACCCGCCTACCTTCTAAATTACTTAGGTTACCAAAAATCTATATTTATCTAGATCGCCGAGGTGGTCATGTGAGTACCCCAGGAACATTTCCGATTTTTTGGTGATGTTCCGTTTCCCTGTCTCCAGAAATGGAACGTCACCAATACTAACTCACCCCATGATAGTTACCTAGCTTCCTGTCCTGAGTTAGTTAGGAAAGGCTAATAACTGGCAGGCTACCTAGGGAAACAGGGAAGGGGTGTGAGTGAGAAGGGGAGGGGGAGGGAGTGAGAGAGGGAGGTGGTGTGAGTCAGCTCTGAGTGAAGCGCAAGGCATCATGGCAGTTGTAAGAAAACAGAACAGGAAGCTACCCATGTAAACAATTGCAGAACATGCAAGGAGCACCCAGAGAAACCCAGAAATTACTCAAAACACTGCTAAAGGTATTTGGTTGCACTTATTAACCTATTAATAGCACTAACAGACCTTTTTTGAAAAATGATTTTTTTGCCCAGAAAAACCTCTTTAAGCTTCCTTTCACTGCATTGTTCTGGTTTCCTTGAAAAATCCAGAATTTTTCTTTCACGAACTTTTGTTTCATTGGATTGTTAGGTCCCAATGTTCTTGTACTACTGGACACCTCCCTATATTTGTTTTTAAAGATAAGGCCCCATGTAGCAAGCCGCAACAAAAAAAATGTTTTTTTCTGCAGCGTTTTTCACAAAGAGTTTTCCTCTGCAAATTTTCTGCCCCTATTATACCTATACGGAAAACGCTAGCGTTTCCGTAGGTATAATTGACATGCTGCAATTTTGAAAAACGCAAGCTTTTTTGAAAACGCGTGGGTGGAGTAGCAAAGAGCAGGGGATAATTTCCAGATTAGTGGGGGACCGACCACTGGAATTCCCATTGATCCAGAAAATGTCTGTACTTTGTAACGGGTGCTTTTGCTACATTATTTTCAATGGGACAGCTGGAGATAACTGTAGCACAGCGCTTGCTGTCAAACCGCCACTTAATTCAGACTGGGGTGCAAAGAACCCTTGTTTTTTGGATAGGAGATAAGTTGATTTCATGGGTAAATCTCTTTAAAGGAGTTGTTCAAATGTATATTAAAAAGTCTTGAATTTATATAAAATTGTGATATACTTTCTTTAATTTCTGCACCGTTTTTAAAATCTCTCCTTGCCAAAAGTGATAGTATTATTTAACATAGTGATATAAAAAGCACTAAGAAGTCACAGCACTGTGATGTCACTGGATACTCATATGATGTCATAATGCCCAGTTAATAAATAAAATATTATAATAATAAATAATATTGTGACATCAAAGTGACTAGTCATAATCTGCTTCAAGTGGTTACTTTGATATTATAAAATCCCCATGACAGCACACAACATCATATTACATCCAAGTATTTATTCATAAAGAACAGCCTGCTGCTTATAGATGACAATATTATACGAAATATACAAATAGCACAATCTGCTGAAGTTGATTACTGTGATGTCATACGACACCCTATGCTACCTCAGGATATATTGCTGGTCATGACAAAATATAAACATTCTGTGACATCACAAAATGATGTATGTTCAGCAGCTAGAAATATCATGACATCATAGTGGTGTAGATTCTGCTGTAACTAGTTACTATGACATCATGTACATATTCCATAACACCCAATACAATCACAGTTTTAAACAATGTATATAAACAGAACAATATATTGCAGTGGGTCACTATGACATCACATAAACATTCCATAACAACTATTACATCCCAGCATTATACAATGTATATAAAGAGAGCAGTGTACTGCAGCTGTTCACAATGACATCACATGAATATGCCATGACACCCATAACATATTATTATTATACAATGCATGTAAAGAGAACAATGTACTGCAAACTGTTCACTATGACATCATGTAAAAACCCTATGACACCACATGACATCATAATATTACAAAAGGTATACAGAGAGAGGTATCTGCTAATTCTGAAACATAGGACATCACATTACATACCATGATATCACAAAATTAAATACAATAGCAGCTACTTGAGGGAAGAGAGACAACAGGGTGTAAAAAGCTACCTTGACATATTGCATATAAAATATACAGTTCCTCAGAACACCATGTTTTATCTTAAATCTTGCTCCACTCCAGTTGAAGATCTTAAAGGAACTAAAGGTAAGTTAAGTGACAACCTCTGCGGTAGGTCTAATAGTGACTAAACTGGTTGTCACTGAGGTTTCCCAGGTACAAATATAAAAGGAAGTTTGAAGAACTGATGATTTTTTATTTCTAGGGGGAAATCTGTTTTTAGAAAGGGTTGTGCAGGTTTAGAAAAACATTAATACTTCCTTCCAAAAACAGTGCCACTAATGTTCACAGGTTGTCTGTTGTATTATATCTCAACCACAGTTAATGAAGCCGAACTGCAATATCCCATGTTGTGCTGTTTTTATCTGTAACCTGCTTTTCCCTGGCAGTATGTAGAGCAGGTATTTACGTATTTAGAGCTGTCATAAGCCCCACATTTATTTCCCCCAGTGAAATTAATGGTTGCTGTGATGCCACTTTGGCAGGCGAACAAAGTTTATGATAAGGGAACAGAAAAATGTTTAAAATGCAGAGCAAAATCTGCAGAAATGAGTCAAGGGCCCCAGAGGGGTCATAGCAATTCCTCTGTATAGTAAATCCAAGCATGAAACGTTTACCTTGTGCACTTTAAGTAATACTGTATTACCCCTTCATCTCCATTATAAACACTCGCATGTATAGGTCTGTCATATATTAAAACAGCAGTAAATAGGAAATAAATGCCATATTTTTTTTTCCTTTATGGGCCAAATGTGGGCGTCACAGTGATTGGTTGATGATGGCAGGTCAGATCCCTGCACCCCCTACAAACATATGATTGTGGCAGCGGACAGATTCTGTTGCCAAATATTTCATCTGTACTAGTCATTATCGGTGAATTTTGGTATTATATGGTATTATTATTTTGGTGTTATATGGTAGTCAGAATAAGACCTAATGCACACGTGAAAAATGGCCATGAAAAAAATAGCCTTTGTTTTTCGCAGCCATTTTTTTCAACATTTGTCTGCATGAGGCTTTATGCACAGATAGCTCAAATCTGCCAAAAAAGCTCACATGGGGATGCTGCTCTTCCATGATGTCCATATGTCCCAGTAGGATATATGGACAGAGGTTATCTTCATGAGGCAAACCCTTTAAAAAAAAAAGAGAGAGAGGTTGTCACAGCCCCATCCCCTATTACTCCCACCATGGAATACTTAACAAAAGGATAACTTCACTGAAAACAATTAGGGAAGAAAATGCAAATAACTTTTCCTTAAGGGAAAATGGTGCCTCTAACGCCACCTATAGGATGGTAGTTTACTATAAGTCACTGACTTATAGTGCCCAGATTTTGAGAAGCCATATGACATGAGTTTGGATAAAAAACAATTGAGAAATTTGAGACAGTTGTTTTGGCATTCTTGCCATTGATCTGTGCAGAACAGGGTACTGGCTGGCTAGTTGAGAGGTCAGTTATGTGGGTCAAGAGGGGTGCTATGTGTCCTTGAGGAGACTGCCTTTGCTGGTATATGAAGACTTAAAGGCCATGAATAGTCCACTTTATGAAAACATCTCTTAAAGCAGGGGTCCCCAACCACCGGTCCACGGACCAGGACTGGGCCGTTGGGGATTTTTTGCCGGTCCGCGGGGCGGCGGGCTGGCCTCAGTAGACGCAGCTCCCAGCACAGCACATTATGGCATAGCTCCTGGTCTACAGCGCTGTACACCGAAGTTCCCCCAGCACCCCCCCCCGGTCTACAGCGCTGTTTGATGTATAGCAGGGCTAAAATCCAACCTCCTCCAAAGCCCCGCCCCCATATGACCAAATCCCCGCCCCTCCCCCAGTGCCCTGCTTGGAAAAAAGGTTGGGGACCAGTGTCTTAAAGGATTTGTCCACTTTTGTAAGGCTCTCTCAGTGATAAGCTAACTGCATAATGCCTCACTGCAGGGGTCTCGATCATTAAACTAAATATGTATATGTAAACAGCCCCAAGTATTTTATTTTCCTAAAGCTCCACCGCAGGAGGAAGAAAATGTATAACACGGTTCTTAATGAAATCAATGAATTATTGCTGGGTCTTCAAGGAGGGGGATTTTTTTGGCATTGCTCTCTGCTCTGGCTCTAATATTCTCCATTAGGAAAATCTGGAACCATTTGGTAAATTGGCAAATAAGAAAAGGTGAAAGAATCACTACTAACCTTGAGCTGCATAAAGGGATCATCCTCTATAATGACAACCTGACCAGATCCACTGAACGTGGGTAACTAGTCATTTATCACTCCACCATACAAAATCACTAATGTATGGCCGGGCGTAGAATAACACTGATTTGTAGCAGGTAATACATACAGATAAGGGGCACATATTTTTTGAGTTACTGTACACTTTTATATATTTCTAGTGCTGCCTTTATTCCATGTTTAACAGAACAAGTATAAACGGCTTCACATAAAAGTGTGACCTTATTTAGGCCCAAGGAAAAAATTTAAGTTGGATTTTATAGTGTGAGCAAATGTGAGGGCACACAGTGCTGCGGGTCTTTAATTTCAGAATTATGGGTACAATATATATGGCTAATCTACAGAATATTATGTCTCTTTTGACAATAACTGATAGGTACAGGATCTAGAAAATATTACCTTTATTACTTGCACATTAGAGAATTGTTTGTTTTCTGTGTTATGCTGCACTCCTTCCCCATATACCTGCATTATTAGTACTGACTCCCTGTATCCTCTGAAAAACACTGGAGACACAGACAATGCGGTCTTACTACCTTTCCATGCAAACTATGTAGGCATAAATAATGCAGCCTCTCTGTATCACAATGTAAATGAGGTTAGTTTAGAAAGCACTGCCTCCAAGGCTTTCACTGTAAAATATGTAGGCACAGATAGTACTGCTACCCTGTCTCTAACTGTAAACGGTGTAGATTCAGGTAATACCGCTTCCCTGCCTCTCCCTATGAATGACAAATAGTACCTGCATCTCCAGGAAAATAGTGTAGGCACAGAGAATTCTGCCTCACTGTGGAAATGATGTAGGTACAGATGTATGGCACTGTAAATGATGTAGGCTTAAATAGTACTGCCTCCATGTGTTACTTTGTAAATAGTGTCGAACTAGATAGTAGTGCCTACCCATCTTTTCCTGTATTTCATGTAAACAAAAACAGTATCACCTTTATGTATCTCCCTGTAAATGATGTTGATTCAGATAGCCCAGCTTCCCTATAAATGATGTAGACATAGATAGCACTGTCTTCCTGTGTGCCTCATAGATTGTAAGCTCTTGCGAGCAGGGCCCTCAGTCCCATTGTGTGAATGGACTATTTCTTTGTAATGTATCTTTTTTTTTCTGTACTTGAATCATACAATTTGTAAAGTGCTGCGGAATACGTTGGCACTAAATAAATAAATAAAATGTATTATTATTATTATCCTGTGTCTCCCTGTAAATGATGTAGACACAGATAGCACTGTCTTCCTGTGTCTCCCTGTAAATGATGTAGACATCGATAGCACTGTCTTCCTGAGTCTCTCTGTAAATGATGTAGACACAGATAGTACTGTCTTCCTGTTTCTCCCTGTAAATGATGTAGATACAGATAGTACTGTCTTCCTGTTTCTCCCTGTAAATGATGTAGACATCGATAGCACTATCTTCCTGAGTCTCTCTGTAAATGATGTAGACACAGATAGTACTGTCTTCCTGTTTCTCCCTGTAAATGATGTAGACACAGATAGTACTGTCTTCCTGTTTCTCCCTGTAAATTATGTAGATTCAGATAGTGCTGCCTCTCTCTCTAAATGACAAACAGTAGGTAGATATTATACTTCCTCCCTGCTTCTCCCAAAAAGGGTGTAAGCACAGATAAATTCTGCATTGATGCCACTCTCTGTGTATTATAAAGATATAGGTAATATAGCCTTCTTCCTGTAAATGATATAGTTTTAGATGGTATTCCCTCCCTGTCCATCCTTGTAAATAATGTATTCTCAGACAGTACTGTGTTCCCAATGTTTATTATTTCTGTAACTGATGTATGCAAACTATCTCTCTTTCCAAAAAATAAAAAAGCAGCCTATAAGACTCTGTATACCTACTCCGTGCTCCCCATAAAGAGAAACAGTACTCCCCCAACCTGACGAAAGTGAATGATGTAGGTGTATTGCCTACCTTTTACTCTTTATCAGGGTACATCACTTTTTTGATATATAAAAGTTGGGAACAGGTAGTTTGTGACTTAAACAGTCACAAGTGCCACTTTTGTGTCACCCTCACCATTATTTTCAAAGTGGGTGGGGAGGGTGTGGACGGCCCAGATTCTTCGCCATTTATGCCCCTTTAGCAGCATAAATGAGGAAAGAAACCTGTGTGACTATAATCTAGCATAGATTTTAGGATGCACCTAATTCATCACGAGACGGAAGTGAGTGCATCCTCCGCCAGCGCAGGCTATCAAGCAATAGCAATGTTCTTTTAATGAGTGCTACATCTGTAGAACTGTATCCCTGTTTCGCCCTGTTAATGATGTCTGACTCACCCTATGTAGGACTCATGTTCATTCACATAGCACTAAGCAGTGGCTGTTCAACAGCGAAGCCAGTGCGAAAAAACTTATGCTGAGGCTTAGAAAGTGAAAAATGAATATACTTCGAAGACAAAGAAGAACAGAGGCTTTCCTTTTCTTATTTATAGTAAAGTATGGAACTGGCAGAATGATGGTGGTGTGTGTGGGGGGGGTTCGGTGCTTTCCTTTAATAAGCCTAGATTCAGGTTTGGCGCCTACGCTTTGATTAATACTAATAATAACGGTATGATTGAAGCCGGCAGCGATACTATTTTTAATGATCAGATGCTGGAACAGCTCACGCGGACTGAATTGATGTATCATGCACTCTTAATTGCAGTCTCACTTCTCGGATTTTAATCATATGTTTAATATCATTACAATTACAGTGTTTAAAAGAAAAAATATATTTTCCTCTGTCACTCCAACTCCCGGTAGTCACAACATCAATTTGCAGAAATGTGCGTTGCCATGACGATGATCTCAGATGTAAAGTCCCGAGGCAGGTATTTCACTGAATACACAACCCAAATAATCGAGCACAGGGATTTTTAGTACTTTTTTTTTTTACCTTCGCACCCTCAAATGTCCTCATTTGTGAATTATACAATTACTTGGCCTGTAATCAGAGAGTGAGATATTCGTGCTAAAGGCAAGAATTATTTTGTGGAAGACATAAATATGCAACGTGAACCCAGATACAGCATGGAAATAAGAAAACCTATTACAGTAAGTGCATGAGCAGACTAAACAATAAACATGAATGATAAGCACCTTGCATTCAGGTCACTGGATAGTGAGGTGATCCCAAGGGACAATAATTTGACCATTCACACTACAGAGTAGTGGTCTCAAGCTCCTGATGTTCAGAAACTGCAAGCCCCAACAGGGTCTTACAGCCGGAAAACCACATGTTCAGGACCACTAAGACAGAGGAAGAACCACCAGGGGTAGATGACTGAACAGGTTGGTCTTATCCTCATGGATGGACCTTACCTGAGCAAGGCACAAAAAAATGTCACTTGCATGGCACTTCCTGCTACTAAGGCTCTCTTCACATTTTGCTTTGAGTTTAAAGGGGTTATCCAGCTTCAAAAAATTTAATGCAAATACATCCACAGCAGTGCTATATGCTCACCATTCCCTGATGCAGCCTTTGCTTAGCTTTATTTTACTTACTGCTCCTTGTATATCACTATAATTTACATGCAGTGAATTTGTGGACAAACTACATTTCCCATGATTCATCTGCCTGCTCTCATTGCCTGTACCTCTCCCTTCTCTGCTCTTCCCTGTGTGCAAATTCCCTCTTGCTACAGGGTCTGTTTTGTGTCACAGTGTCTGTCTTGTGTGATACTTCTTCAGTTCATGAAGCCACTCTCTTCCACATATCTGTAGAGATGATAAATCTCTCCCACAGAGGTCAGTATGAGTGGCTTCAAAGGGCAAGAAGGAAAACTGGAAAACTCCTTTAATTTGGAGGTGTATTAGGATTTATGCCTCCAATGGAAAGATAAGACATATTCCACTATACAGGCATACAATGCAGTGCATCCCCATAAACTCTCATTGAAAAAAACCCAACAACTATTTTAGGGCCGGTTCACATCTGCGTTTGGGATTCCATTCGGGGAGTCCGCTTGGATTTTTCAACTAGAAATACAACAGCCCATATTTAATATTGTAGTTACAACTAAACACTTTGGCACATCTTTAGCTCATCTTGGTTCATCTAGTTTGGGTTAAAATTTTCGACTTGCTAGATATGTGGGTGCAGATTCTCAAAGGGGGTGTGGCTTAAAATGAGCCAAAAATTGTGTGTAAACTTCTGTCGCTAAGAAAGACAACAAAAAGGTGGTCTAAACTTAGACTAAACAGTTTAAAGATTCACCAAATTCATCATCCAGTGTCAGTCACTATGATAAATCTGGCGAATTTTCAGATTCCCTGTCTAAGATTACACTGTCATACTATTAGTAAATCTGGGCCACTGTCTGCAGTGTTTGCATTCGACAAGTAAACAGTTCTGTGTCAAGACTCAGGCCGAGGCTATTCCGATGGAGGGTTTGTTGCTCTACTCTGTTCCAATGATAGCGCAAGTCCTATCCTGCTCCGAGACATCAGAACAGAACCAAAAACCCCTATTAAAGTCAAAGAGGGACGGAAGTACTTGGATGACACTTGGGAAATCCTCCCCCTTAGCCTGCACATTCGGTCGTGTGCATATAGCCTAAGAGTGAAGCAGCCCTTGTTAAGGCCGATCCTAAATGGGCAGTAACCTTTTTGCCATAGATGCATGTGCAGTACATGCATAGTAAATAATACTAAACAATAGAGTGGACCGACCTTCTTTCTATTGCCATTCTCCTTCCAACCTCAAGATTACTGAGGACAAGTGACACTTACTGTTCTCATGATGCAGAGAGGACAAGGAAATTAATATGACATTTTAAAGATAAATACATACTGCTTACGGATTCAGACTGCATAGTTCCTCAAAGAATGTCAAGTAATTTACGGTGTTTTCTACTGTCACATTCGTAAGTGATGTCTTTATAGAGTCTCCACCAAACTGTGAATCTACCAACCATAAAGATCTTTTATGTGCAGCATTTTGCTGTCAAGGTCAAATTCAGCTTTGTGGCTCTTAATAATATATAAGAGAAATATTTTTATTCCTAAATTGTCAAACTAAATCCATATGTGTATTAAGAGTCATTTCAAGAAATCCCCTTAAAGGGCCAGTATACAAACTAGCTTACCTTATAAAAAATAAATAAAAAATCATCTAATAAAAAAAATTATGCATGTAAAAGTTTCAACAATTTGATAAATTAAGTTATCCAAGGGCAGAGCGATTATGACCTAAATTGGGCATTTTACGATTAATTAAAGTCATGCTCCCTTTAAACGACGCCCTTTATTTTAGTACGAATACGTGTTAGGTGAACCTCAAAAGATCTGCCTTCTGAGGTCCGCCCAGTGGTTTCTTTCGTTTCTTTCAGCTGAACCCAACTGCTATAATATTCCAAGGTCTCTTCAGATCCTGGAGTACAATAACCAGAAGTCCAGGGGAGGTGATCAAACCGAATGTCAACCAGGATCACCCACGTCTTCTGCCCCCAGAGTATAATAAGCAGAGGCCCAGGCAAGATGATCAAATATAAAAAGTAGTGTTACTCTCCTCTCCTGGGCTCCAGTGTGACTCCCTGCTTTCTTCGATCTGGGACCGCTCTGGATTGTGATTGGATCACATGGGTCACACAGCATCATGGTGCTTGTGTCTATGTCTATGCATCACAATGCCATGCGATCTACTGAGGCCCAATCACAGGCCTCGCGGTCCCAATATAAACTTATAATAGTCAGATTTAAAGATACTCCAGATTTATCATCCAGCATCAGCAAGTGTGATAAATCTGGCCCATTTACACTGTCTAACTATTAGTAAATGTGGGCCAGTGGGTCTGGGGTATTTCATGCAGGGGTGTGAACCTTTAGTGTTGCTATAGGGTTAACATGAGAAAAATTGGGGCGTGGAAACTAAAGGCTTTTTTTTTCACAGGCTTATGATCAGGCATTGTGGTGTGTTAATATAGGCAGAAAAAGTAAAGGTATCTTCTGCAGTCCCTGCTCGTTCAGTGCCTGCACATAGCTTGGCTAGTGACTTGCATTCTGTCAAGTATCACCTTTACACCAGTCCATGTATAGTAATACGATGTTGGAAAACCTAGCTGTATTATAGGAACTCAGTTAAGCTAATAGTGGTGTGTCTGTTAATAAGCTTGACTGTTTCCAATGACAAACCTCAGAAATGTTAAAGGGTTTATACACTTTCTGATATTGATGGCCTATCACTATGATAGATCATCAATATTAAATCTGTGAGAGTATGACACTCTGGATCCCCGCAGATTATCTGCTCTAGGACAGTGCGACTCCTGGTGAAGTTTATATGCCAGGAGCTTTGCTGTTCACTTGCCATACAAACTGTAGCAGCGGGTTTAGACACTGCAGCGTTGTCCCATTGAAATCTATCCCGGCTGTGGCACCTTTGCAGATCTAATATTGATGACCTATCCTAAGGATAGGTCATCTATATTAGAAAGTGAATAACTCCTTTACTGTAGGTCTGGAGTATAACACAAGGTATAGTTCACGATCAGTACAAGATAATAATATAATTCATGTAGTTACCCAATGTTTTACACAGATTTTATATAGATTACACGTAAACAATAAAATGGTGCTCATAGGTGAACATACCCTTAACTTAATAGAGTGCTACAATACCTGATAAAATGCTTGATCCCTCTGACAACAGTTCCTAAATGATTTTGCTATGACAATCAGTTACAAGATCAGAGGGTGGGAAGAGACATTTCTCCTACCTGTGGTTCATTATCCGATGTATCATCATCCACTCCGCCTTTATGCCATAACGATAATACTTCTCCTCCATTTTTGCATATTGAGGGTCTTTTGTTTTCCTTTTCTCACTTTTGCTGTCCTCATCCCCTGATCCATAATCAAATGGTGGCGGGTCATCCATGTCATTCTTTCTTTGGTAATTCCGGAACATCACCGTGTGGTAAAGCTCGAGCTGGTAGATAGATATGGTTATTTAATCACAAGATTTTACTATGTATTACTCTTTTCTGATTTAAAGGAGTTCTCTAGGAACACTTCGGACAGATGTGATTCACTGGGCCTGAGGGGGTGGAACATGACACAGGGATTTGCTCTTTGGTGTTCTTTGAATCAGTGTGATACTTGCCCACGAAAACATATCAGTTTAGCTCTGAGTGTTCCTTAAATCATGGTAGAATTAAAGGTACTGTAATGTTTTAATATGCTAAAGGTCCCCAAACTTGAAAGAGAAAAGTCAGGCATACCCACTTATTTCAGCTGGACCAGCTAACGGTGACATATACAGTATATGGGTCCTCTTAATGTCATGTTGAATTACAGTTCCTATGTTATTATTTATCAGGGCATATAAGCTACTGTCAGAGGTGTCTAGCACTGTCTTACATATCTGTTCCCATTGACAACACATGCATGCTTGGCCAAACCAGTTCTGATTTACTGGATGAGAGTTTGACAGTTATTGAAGTTGTATGGCACTTTAAAGGTGACCAGTGACATTCTAGGACCTCCAAAGATATTGATGCAATTACTTTCAGCTACTGATACAAATCTACCACTTAATGGGCAGTCCCCCACTACTCTGTAAAAACGACCCACTTGACAGTACACTTGTATCGTATCGTATTGTAACTGAAAGTAATGGCACCACTATCTTTTGAAGAGGCGAGCTACAGAAAATATAACAACACTGGGGGAGTACAGCAAAAACTCACAAGTCTATGGGTAGTTACAACTCAAGTGATCAGAGGACATAAGATGTCCTTTTTAAGTCTTATAGACCCTTGCCATTTTCAAGAGTTCTGCTTGTTGTACCTAAATAGTAACATTTTTGCTTACATGTGAGGCAACTCATACACGCACTAATCCTCAAAGCTGAGATTTTGCTGCAACTGTATCCAATCTAAAAAATTCTTTGTAAATTAAACATTCACAATGGCAAATGACTGTTTTTTTGTTATCTTGCCTCCAAAAAAAAAAAAATCAAGTATCATGTCATACATAAACCAAAATGCCAACAAAAACTGTAACTCGTACTGCAAAAAATAAGCCCTCAACTCCAATGACAGAGAACTAATAAAGTTATTATGTTAAAAAATGTTGATAAATTTACAGAAAATTATTCCTTTTTAAGTTTTCATTTTTTAAAAGTATGAAAACCTGTAATATGTATGTATATACATTTCTTGCCTATAACCATACTGACCCAAAGAATAAAATTTAATTTTATAAAAGGTTTTTTTTTTTTTTGCAGAATAGACAATGAACGCCATAAAAAAAGAACAACCCAAAAGAATAGCAAAATTTTGTAATTCTTTGCAATACCACCCCACAAACATTTTTTTTTATACCTGACCAATACAATACATTAAATTAAATGGGGCCATTAAAAAATAACAAGCTCTCATACAACTATGTCAATGGAAAAATAAAAAAGTTATGGCTCTTGGAAGGCAAGGATAAAAAAAAAGAAAATAAAACAAAAACCTTAACTGGTCGTATCCTTCACTGACCAGCTGCTATGGGTTGAACCAGTCCTTTTATGGACTTCAGTGTGAAATCCATAATAAACTTTAACAGAGGGCCGGATTACCAAATGGTTAAGATTACTGAATGCTAGATAAAAGAAAAGTAAATCTATATGTTTTTCTGTCCTAAATATCTTAAATTATTTTCTCACCTGTAATTCTTTCACCCATGAGCAGTGCCAATAAGAGAGTCCTGCCCACTTGACAAAAAATTCACGTTCCGGAATTCCTTCCATGGGCTTTGGAGGTGGCATGAGGGGATCGATCTCACCTGGAGGTCCTGATACATATGTAGGGGGTTCTCTCCAAACCCAATGAAGAATCCTTTGAACTTTGCCTTTTAAAGGCGGACACTATGAATAAGAAAATATAGATGTATATATTATAGTAATAGTAAAGAAGGCCCCCACAGGGAAGTTTACAACAGCTACAACCCTTTGGATATTGATCTTTCATTCCACAACCTACCTCATACAATTACTAATAAAAAGAGATCAGTGCTTTTCTGGGCTTTGGGCATACCAATCTGTGCAGCTTCCACTTATGTTCATTGGTCACATGGCAATGCCACATCTCCGTCCCATTAAAATGAATGAGACTGAGCAGCAGTATTGTCATGTGACTAATGGAAATTATGTCACTTCCTGAGAAGAAAACAGCCAAACCCTTTAAGTCAGTAACATATAAGCTCCCTCTTGTGGTCACTGAAGGTAGCCAGAAGTTTAACATTTACTCTCTTGAAGGGGATTTGCAGCTGTGTAGCAGAAAATCAAAGATCAGACCCCAGTTTTGAAATACTAAGACATTATTTCAAGGAATGTTGAATCTAAAGATGATATAAGGTAGAGATTCACGTAGTTTGCAGTTTGTGTGCATTAAACAGATGTGGAACTGAACAGTGAAAATGCTATTATGAATAATTCAAGGCAGGAGCAATGAGTTATAAGACAGATATTGATCCACTTCTACCTACGGGACCATAACTCCTTGAGGAGACTCTAGTATATGATGGATCAGAGGAGCTTACAACGTCAGATGTATATAGAGCTGACAAATCAGGTGGAATGGCGAATCGCGTGGATCAATGCGACTATCTTTAAGTGTGATGATGTTCATCTACAGAAGGTGAATCTATGAGTTGTGAAGATGGCATAATTCCACTTACAGTGCAGCGCGGGCATAACCATTCCCCATTTGGTATTTCAGGCAAAGGTGGGTTAAGACAGTGCAAATGATAGGAGGAGGGGCAAGTGTCACAACAAAGGAGCTCCCCTCCATCTTTACAGACGCGACAAAATTCCATATGGTCATCTTCTTCATCATCTTCCTCTCCACCATCCTCCTCCTCTTCCTCTTCCTCCTTTGGCTCCCACTGGATGCCCTCTTTCTCCTAGAGACATAGAGCCAGCGTTACATTATCATGTTGCACATTAAGGATAAGGCCCTATGTTGCGGAAACGCAGCTTTTTTTGTTGCAGATTTTGCTGCGGGTTCTTCAGCCAAAGGAATGGGAAATATATAGAAAGCGTCTTATACTTCTACCTTCTGCTCAATTCACTCCTGGCTTTGGCTCAAAAAACCACAGCAAAATCTCAACAAAAAAGCTGTGTTTCTGCAACGTGGGGCCTCAGCCTAAAGGGGTTTTTCACCCTATTAAAGATAAGGCGTGCAGCAATCTTAGTGCTAATGTGTTAAGGTGTCCACCCGCATTAGAGCAAAGATACAGATCCAAATCTCTTCTGATCATGTAATGAACACACAGGTGCACGGCTCGTCATAGTTATTACAGTGCTGTCTTGTAACAAGCAGATCTTTAAAAACTGTGAGAAATCAATACAGAAAAGATTCTGATAAATTCTACAATTTTTCATTATGCAATGAAAACCTTTATTTGCTGAGAACAGAAAACCCCTTTAATAAATCTGTTTAAGGCTAAGGCCGCACGTGGCGTCCCGCAGAAAAATTCGCCAGAATCCCATCCACTTTGCTGTGACTGTAAAACGCGTGTTTTTTTCCACGTAGTTTAAGCCATGTGGGGCCCCAGCCTAAAGCTCTGTTTCTGGGAAAGCTGGGTTCGGTGATAACTTTGTCAGCTTTCCCAAGCTCCTGCCTAGTTAGGCTTTGGTATAAGCACTGATATAAAAGCAAGAGACCTGTCACAGATTTGAAGCTCTGGATTCCAGAAAAGCTGTGTGACAACCCCTGTGAGACCTGCACAAGCAGCCATGTAACCCAGTTTTCCCTAAAACTATATAGATAGCAACAGCTAACCAGAGCAAACGGATTTTAAGGCGCACATGTTTAAGGGATACGATATTAGGCACTTATGGATCCTTCAGTCTAAAAGCAACATGTTCCTGGAACCAAAATATCCACAAGCGTTCTATATACTTGAATTCACTGGGCATCTTCCAGAAAGACTCCATCATCAATATTCATCTTATTTCAGCGCTCAGCAGGGGACAACTGCACAGTGACAATGAATTGTTGATTCTTCCAGCAGAGCTTATCTTATATATCATTTTCTTTCATCTCTTTTTTTTCTTCAATAAAGTATCAAAATGTTAAAAATATCTTATGAAATTAATGGAGTCTATTTTCTGAGACAACAGAGCCTAGACACTGTGAGATAAGACGGCTGTGTTTATTCAAGAAGTACAAATTCAGACCGTAAATCAGAGACACTGGCCAAATGATGAAATGTCACCTTTGAGTCAAACAAGTTATTTTTGTTAAAATCTGAAGGGTCAAGAATATAATCTCTCAGTATTAATCTAATTAGATCTTCATTTCATAAGAGTCAGATTTTTCCTATTTGGAATCATTCTTTGTACAAAAATCCCCCTAATAGAAGCTTTAAGGCCAGTGCCCCATGTAGCGTAAATGCTGCGATTTTGTGGTAGAAATGCCGCAGCAAATACTGCGGCGTTTTACAGTACATGCAAAGTGGATAGGATTCTGGCTAATCCCATCCACACATTGCAGAAAAATATCCGCAGCGGACATGTTGCAATTTCAAAAACCGTGGTGTTTTTGTAAATCGCAACATGTCAGTTATACCTACGGAAAGCTTGGCATTTTCCGTATAGGTATAATTGAAGCAGAAAGTCGACAGAGGAAAACTCTGTGGACTTTCTGTGAAAAGCATTGCAGGAAAAACTGCAATGTGTTTCCGCTGCGGTTTTTCCCGCAATGCTATCTCACTGCGGTTCTATACGGGGGCCTTAAGTCTAAAGGTCTCTAAAACCATGCCTGGAGAGGTCGAGAGAGAGAGAGAGAGGGGGAATAAGCAGCAAATATGTGTATGTCAGTGCTTATTCCTGTTTCAGTAGATGGGTTAAAATTAATTAACATTCCATCAGGGCATTGTCTGCCAAATGGTCATCTGATTGACAGCAGTTGAAAGGGAACCTGTCACCATGTAATCTGCAGGTAGCATGTTATAGCAGAAGGAGCTGAGCAAAATATATATGGTTTTATGGGAAAAGGTTCAGTATAACCTGTCACTTACCCATTTATTTCTCTGTTCCAGTGGACGGTCCTAACAGTGATTAACAGCTTACTTTCCAAGCACACTCACTGTTAGCACCGCCCATTAGACTCCTAAGCATAGAGAGAACAGAAATAAATGGATAAATGATAGGACATACTGAATCTTTTCCCCACAACACTATATATCAATGTCCTCAGCTTCTCCTGTTCTATAACATGATGCCTGCAGATTAGACTGTATTTTCATGGTGACAGGTTCCCTTTAAGCAAATTAAGGGTCTCAAAGTAGTCTCAATTAAAAGCATATTTGTCCAATTTTCTATGTCTATGCCACTAATAAGAGCAGTAAAATGTAATTAATTCAGCAACCGCGGATCAACATGTGGTCAGACCAGAGGAATTGTAACTTAAAGGGGTATTCCCATGAACATAATCATATCCATATTTGTAGATAATTAAAAGTTAAACATTTTTGCAAATATAAGTAGTTAAAAATTCTGCAGAGTTTTAAAGATTTTCATTCACTATCTTACTGGTGACAGTCTGTTTTCTTGATCGGTTGCCAATGGAAACGACCACATATGCAGAAACTTTCTGTGGTCTGGGACTTGTCAGGAACCCAGCCATGATTTTCTTATTGTTGATGGGTTGTCAGGCAGGTGCACTACATGTATCAGAAGATATCCCAGCCACTATAAGGAAATCTTGGCTGATTTTTCTGACCTTAGAAAGGTCCTGCACTGATGGTCGTATCCATTGGCAACCGATCAAGACAACAACTTGTGACCACAAAATATTTAGAGAAAATCTTTAAAACTCTGCAAAATGTTAAATTACTTATATTTGCAAAAAATGTTTAACTTTTAATTATCTACAAATTTAAAAATGGTTATGTTCATGGGAATACCCCTTTAAAGATAAGCTTTCACCACCTTCACCAACTCCACTGCTCCACCGATTCTGCACTCAGTACAATTAATTATGGAGCCCAAAATGATAAATATTCTCTCTACTGTCAAGTGGGTGTTCCCAAGCAAAGTAGACAACAGGGAATTATTCTGAACTCTCTTAACACTGTCCAATCAGTAGTCTACAGTGACAAGAAACTCCGAATCACGCCCTCTTGTCTGCTCTGCCCACTTGAGAGAGACTAAGCATACTGAGCACAAAACTAATGCTTGAGAACAATTCCAACTATGCCGGAATCATTGAAACAACATGGAAGCAAAAAGCTGGAGAAAGTGGTGAAAGGTTCTTTTTAAGAGGAGAGTAACCCATAGGAACATTTCGCCTCTAACTGGTGCGAACCCCTGACCAACATTAATCATTAAAGAGGTTGTCTAGAAATATTTTATTTATGGCCTATCCTTAGGAAAAGCCAAAAATATCTTATGGGTGGAAGACCGACAGACAGCCCCACATGGATCAGCTTTCAGGGCCACTTCTGACACCGATATGATACACTTTGCGGAGCCGGAAGAAGTTGGCTCCAGTTCCTGTATAGTGGCTAGGCACTGGTACTGCTGCTTAGCACCTATTCACTTCAATGGGCGCTGAACTGCAGTACAGGCACCCAGCCACTATATAGGGCGCATAGCCAAATATTAGCTATATATGGCTTATCCTAAAGGTAGACCATAAATAAAAATTCCAGGACAACTTCTTTAATACCCAGATACAAAGCAACATGGCTGACAAAGTTTTGTGCTTGATATTGGTAGGAGATGCCCTAGAAGATTTGTAAGGCCATTTAGTATACATTAGTAGTTCAATACAGTACTTCTAGGCTTAGATATGATCGCTTAAAGTTACAGGCCCAAGGCTGAAATACTGAGAGATTCTGATCATTTCCTGTTCTGATTTCTGTCAATACTATATTATCTGGAATCAAATGGCCAAATACATCAGTATTAATAAAATACATAAAAATAATGATAATGTCTGACAGTATTCAAGCCCAGATATTGATACAGAGAGTCATTTGGAGTCATACAAAGTCTTCATAACAACTCTTGTGACTGAAATCATAATGGGACACGTCACCAGAATATCTCAGCAGTGCAGCCTCAAGCGTTGGGCCTGTGACATCAAGAGAACTTCTGCTACATCTCCCTTAATATGCATTTGCCAGAAAGAATAAATGAAGCCTTACACAGTGTGGACAGCTCCACTTGCCCTCGGGGGCTTTCTCCAGCTCTGGATCCAGGCAGACAAGGTGATAGGCACGAGGACACGTGTCACAAAGTATTATCTCTCCTCCCTGCTGACAGACTTCACAGTAGTCCTGATGGTCTGTTTCATATCCATCTCCTTCTCCAACTTCAACTAGACAGAAACCATATTATGAATACATAGTACAATGTCTCAATACAACAATTTGCCTTTTTTTAATCATTTTTCTATGGACATTGTGGTCCAGAAGAACCTTCCAGGGATATGACTACTTTTGACTTCAGATTTTAAAAGGGATGGGGCTAAGTGAACATTTCATGAGACATTTTCTATAGAACCCATGTAAAGGAGATGTCTGATTTAGAGGTTGTCATTGGGCGTCTTTTCCAAGGGTTGTCTCTTGCGCTGGAGGACCAGTATGTCCATACATTGCAGACAGCCTATTCATTTTAATAGCCACAGTGTAATTATTCATTTCCACAATGGTGGCGCTGCAGAGCAACCAAAAAATTTGTTGTGAGGTTTCCCCACAGATTACAGCTGATCATTGAGGTCTCAGCAGTGGGACATATTGTAATCAGTTTATGTTTAGGCAACACTTCTAACAAAAAATAAAAGAGTTGTTCACTTAGGACAAGCCCTAAAGAAAGGTATTTTAAAACCAAACCAAAAACCAATAGGCTATCAATGTAATCCATGGACGAGTCGAGTCCTGCCCAGTATAAGATGCTGCTTGTAACCATTGTCCACTCTCATGAAAAGATGAGGAACCTTAACAGGGGTCCCCACTCAATCAACATCAATTCAGAATCCTCTATTAGGGTATATGAAAAAGGGTTTGCTAAACTAGACAACCCCTTCAAGGCCACCGAGGACAAGACAAGAGTTTACTAAATATCCATATTTAATCTCCTATGTCCTTTACCTATAGTTACGCCCCACAATGCTGATTTTCTCAATACCCTAAAAGCACCCAGTACCTTAAAAGATACAAAAAGAGATTACTTACTCCTCTTATTTTTTTTTTTTCCCACGCTTCCCTTTCTTTCCAAGACTTCCGGAAATATCCGACCGGACAGAGGAGCTGTTGATGCTGGCACTGTCAAAGTCAGACTCCTCTCTCTCATCCTCTTCACTCTGGGTGTACAACCAAAATTAAAGTCAGGCCTATTACTGCTCCTTCTATTGTGATCAGCCTTATGCAAGAGGCAACCTGCCATTTTGTAGGTGATACCAGCAGGTATGAAAATGAGCAAGCTGCACCCATGAGCAACCTGGTCATAGAGGAGTGGCTTTCTGGTAGGTGCTGTTTATGTAAAAATAAAGTGATCAATTACATTACATTAAAGGATTTGTCTAGGAATTGGACCAACCCCTGTGGAGGACGGGGAAGTGTAAAATAATAAAAAAAATAATATATTCACCTGTCCGCCACCAGAGTCCGTTTGTTGTTGTGTCAGTGTCTGGATGTCGAAAGTCCTGTGCCCCATGTGACTGCTGCGACCAATCAGTTCCTTGCCAGTGACTCCTCAGGTCACTGATACTTCTTTTTTCTTAATCTTACACTTTGCTGGCCTCCACAAGGGATGGTCCAATACCTGGACAACCCCTTTAAGGCTCCATGCAAAGGAATGTATGTTTTGTATTTATAAGGGGTAGAACACTGACCCATTGTTTCCTATGACTAGTGTACTATCACAAGTGTATGTAGTGATGTAGGACCCCATGAGTCCAGGGGTAAAACTAAGGACAGGTCCTATTCCAGGATTATTCCTAGTCCATTTTTGTGACCTGGGTTCACCGCAAGAAGGGTCCATGCTGTTTTACCTGCAGATGCAAACGTTCATGTGCATTTGGCCTTAGGCTTTATTCACACATTGTATTTTTATGTACTTAATGAAATCTCATCCGCTCTTTAGCCCAGGATTTAGAGTTGCAAAAAATCCAATAATGTCAGGGTTTTTTTTTTTTTTTTTTACTTCATTCACCTTCCATCTTTGCTGTACATTAAAGAGGTTGTCCGGGATAAATAGAAATCCCTACATTAATCTAAACCCCCATCCCCCCACCTATTTTCTAAATTACATAATTTATCAAAAATGTATAGTTACCCATTTTCTGATTATCCGGTGACGATCCATTTCTCCGTTTCTGGAAGCGGAACGTCACTACTACTCCCCCTTCCTGACTTCCTCCTGTGGTGAACGACTCCTCCTCCTTCTGTGACGTCTGCCTGTGCGTGCGCAAATGAAGGCTACAGCACAGTGCCAGGACTGCTGCGCAGGTGCTGGCAGAATGAAAGAAGAGGAGGAGCTGTTCACCGCAGAAGGAAGTCTGGACAGGAAGAAGACAGGTAAGTATAATGGGGTAGGGGGGTGGGCTGAGTTAGTTGGAAAGGGCTAGTAGTGGGCAGGATAGCTAGGGAGAAAGGGAGGGGGGTGTTAGAGAGGGAGGGGGGAGGAATGAGAGGGAGATAGTGTGTGAGCCTACAACTACCATAATGAATTGCATCAGCTAAGGTAGCAGGAAGCTACACCATGTAAACAAATGTAGAAGATGCCAGGCACTCCCAGAGAAACCCAGAAATCACTCAAAACACTGCTAAAGGTATTTGGGTGCACTTATTAACCCATTAATAGCACTAACAGACCTTTATTAAAAAAAGATTTTTTGCCCGGAAAACCCCTTTAACACACCGCTGCAAAGCTACTGTACATGTTGTGAGATGTTACAACTAAAATGATACTGTCTCGATGGATCAGACAATACACAGACTTCATTCATAGTCTATGGAGACCGATAGGTTTACAAAGAAGATTCATCCAAAAATGAGACTATTTGAAAAAGTTATATATTTTTTTTTTTTATTTGAAATTTTTTTTCAACAACGACACTGGTGCAAACCTGCAGCAATATGTCACTGAACAAACTCACCGAAGACCCTTTTTTTCCTTTTGCTCGCCATTCCTCCAAATTTAAACTTCAGATTCGCAAGTTTCTTCCCTTTCCCTTTCTTCTTTGAATCTTTGGATTTAGATTTTTTCCTAACACCAGGCCCTGGGCATCAAATATCAAGGAGTTATTATTAAAAACCTCTGTAGAGTTCTCTTTTCTAGAGATCGGCAGTGATAAAAACATAGTGTTGCCTCATTATTGGTGCTCATGTATATAGACAAAAGCCATCTAGATCATACCTTTCCCTTCCTTGGTTTTGGCCTTTCTTATAGGAGGTGGTTGAACAGGTGGCAGAGGAGCAACTAACAGCGGAGGAGCAACCGTTACAGTCTCAACAGCAGCAGCGACAGCTGCAGCAGCTGCAGCTGCTGAGCTGCCCTTTAGTGGGTTGTTGGCACTGAATTCCCGCCATTTGGCACCCAGCACGGTCATCATCTTGGACATTGGAATCTTAGGGTTTTTCTTTGCTATTAAAGGTCTATAATAAATATAAAAGTAAATATCATAATTAATTATGACGTGACGTCTGCTCATAGGTCTAAAAAAATTATTGCTAGCTAACCATAATCACAATACAAATAAATTCAGAATAGTAAGCCATGAGCACTTCACTGAAATGCAGTAGCTAGGTGGTGCTGTGCTGTTCTTGTGAATAGATCTCTGTCAGGTGGTGATCTGTGCTATGATATGTGCAACCACATATGCTGTCGCCCCTTGAGTCTTTTCAGACATTCAGCAGAAACTAAAAAAATCCAATGACAAACTTTTTGAAAACCTGTATGCCCTAATGTAATAGAACTGTGTCCTAGTGACATGCATCATTTAAAGAATTCACTTTCTAATATTGATGGCCTATCCTTACATCCAATAGTAGGATATGTTCACATTACCGTTATTGGAGTCCGTTGTTGTCATCCGTCATAGGATGAGAGCAATGGACATTAACGGCAGTAGAGTGATGGATGCAGACGAAACTCCCTCCCAATTGACTCTAATGTAAAGAACATGATAGACACTTTCTACCGCTGTGTTTTTCTACTTTTGTAAAGGAAGAAAAAGTCCTGCATGCAGGATTTTTTCTTCTGTCAGAAAAGTAAAAAACATAACGGAGGGGGCTCTGTTTGCATCTGTTGGTTAATGTCCACTGCTCTCATCCTGTGACGGATGACAGCAACGGTCATTAAATAACGGTAATGTGAACCCACCCTTGGATCTGCGGGGGTCTGACAGACACGACCTCTGCAAATCAGCTGTTTCAGGACAGCAAGGCTCCTGGTAATGGCCATAAAAGTATAGCCACCTGTAGAGCTGCCTCTAGACTTTGTAAGGGGAATGAGCAGTGCAGCTTGAGGTGTCGGACCACCGTAGATCCAATATTGATCATCAATATAACTAAGTGGATAACCCCTTTAAGTACTAGGCATATATTGCTACCATAAACCTCATGCCATCATACAAAATACATCATACAAAATAGGGTATATAAGGGGCCTAAATTTGCAACCTCATGTTTTTGTAACTTGTACCAACATTTGAATCTGACATGGTGAGACAACTTAAGCCCCATGTCCTTTCAGCCTAGAACACCTATATAAAAGAGCTCAGGACAACCACTTTAAAGGGCTTGTCTGGTGGGAAAAATATTTTAAAACAAGCTCAGAATGGGATAAAATATAAAAGAAGCCCTGACACTCTTATCCACTCACTTACCGTCCTCAGTGGTCTTTACTTCCTGGTACCGCCACAAGAAATGCCCATTCAGACAATGACTGAGCTAAGGCAGGTCAATGCTGTGGCCAGTTATTAGCTAAGCCGGCACTTCCTGTATGTCAAGATAGAACCAGAAAGTAGACATCAACGTACCTGAGAAACTGACTGAAGGCCTTGTAATTGGTCAGTGTATGATAGTCTTCCTCAGAGAAGACATAGTCTACGTTGTCCAGTCCCCATTCCTCCATCAGCTGTGCCGAGGTCTTTGGCTCCTTTGGAGAAAAAAAAAAATTCTTAGAAAAATATACCAGTATATACAGTACAATATTAGGTTCATATCTTAGGAATGGGTTGTATTCAGTCTTCTTCAATAGTTTATTAAGACATCCTATTCACGGCATAAGCAGGTCTCTGTGCCAATGGACTCTAACACTTTAAAGTATTATAGAGACATATCAGAAGTTGTCAAAAATATGCCATCATTGTGGGGCATTGCCAAGACCTTTACTGATCCCTACAATGAAAGGACTGCAGTTCACTCTCTAACTTATAAGATGTAAATCTATGGTCATCCTCACCTGCCCTTAATGAAGCCAAGAGTAACTACAGAGAGTCTTAGAGAGTCTTGTCATTGGAATGAGTGCCAAGTAACACTTTAAAGCGTTGGCTCATGAAGTGAACCCCAATCCATATATTGGGACACATCCATGTCATATAAGGGGTGCCAGTATGTATAGTGCTGTCTGAAATAGCAGCTCCTGAGTGACCGTCATGTAATATTACATTTCCATTGCAGTCTGGCTGGCCATATCTTGCTGCTGCAAAATCAGCTGTTGGCAGCTATGACCTGGTGATCAGATGATTTCACTGTGGCACCAGACTGAGAAAGTTGTTTTTGATTAAAAAAAAAAAATCCCTTTAACTTCCCCTATAGCAAACACTGGCCACTAGGTTTCCGCTCAGATAAGAGCTGATGACAAGGTGTGGTGTCCTAGCATTCTCATTGATGGATCCATCTACAGAAAACTGGTGGCTCATATTTGACAATATAAATGGCTCATATATTCATATTTTATATGGCATTTCCCTGGAACATCACTATTAATATAAGCCCTCTCACTGCCCTCTATTCAGGTGTTTCGTAGTCATATCTGTATCTGGAAAAATAGTGTGACAAATAACATGACCATTATATTAGTATCATAATTGTAAATATGCCAATCTTGTATCACTGAACAAGCCAGAATCCGGACTATAATACAGGTGGCCTATCTTTAGGGTAGGCCATTGATATCTAATTGGTGGGTGCCCTTCACTGTTTACCAAGTACAACACCATAGAATTGGTCCAAGCTGTGCCTGGTCCTGCAGCTCAGTCCCATTCAAGGTGTTGTGAACTGACATACCAGCACAGGACCAATTAAATGTCAGGCATCACACCTGGTAAATGATGACGGGGACGTGACACTTGATTTACTTGAATGATATTGGTAATGATAATTGAGTAGATATATACACACCCCTCAGGTATACATTACCTTTACACATCCTTCTTCATTGTCTTCATCTTCTCCATCTTTCTTTTTTCGTTTTGATTTCTTCTCTTTCTTCTCTTTAATTTTTTTTCTTCTTTTTCTTATTCGGGGCGTAGTCACTGCCATCACTTTCTGACTTCTCCATCTCTTCATTTTCAGAAAGCTCCTCATCACTTCCCTGAATGAGACATGATATATAATTAGGTTTTTTTTAAAGGAAATGCAGATTTATGTGTATCCTATGTATTATCTCACAGCAAATCCTAGAGCTATAGCTATAGCTATTGCTACTCCTAACCAGGGCTGTGGAGTGAGAGTCGGAGTCAGGGCCAGGTTTGATTGGAATTTAAAAAAGTTAAAAAAAAAAAAAGATTCAGGCTTCAAAATAAAATTATTAATTATTTTTAATGATATTATATAATTATCGATATTGTATAATTAATTAGATGCAGAGATGGTTACATATTAACTCATATTATTTCATATGAATTCCGTCACTAGCTTTTTGTGTGACCATGGCTGTCAGCCATTTATGAAGGAACCTGACTTGGACTGTGGAAAAACAGGAATCGGAATCAGTGATTTGGCTTACCGACTCCACAGTTCTGCTGCTGACAAACCAAAGCCATTAACTATACAGTATACACATTGCATACATGATACTATATATATAAATACAGGTACATCTCAATAAATTAGAATATCTTTGGAACGTTTATTTCTTTCAGTAATTAAATTAAAAAAGTGACCTCCTATATTTTCTAGATTCTTTACACACAGAGTGTTCTATTTCAAGTGTTTTATTTCTGGAAATGTTGATTATGGATTACAAGTAATGAAAACCCAAATCTAAGAAAATGTAAATATTGTAAAAAAGTTCAGTACTGTAAATTCAGTGTGTCACCTGCCAAGGTTTCCTAAGTCTTTACATGGTCCCTCAGTCTGGTTCAGTAGGACATACAATCATGGAAGACGCTGATTATGAATTGTATTACTGAATTACTGAAATGAATGAACGTTTTGAAAATATTCTAATTTATTGAGATGAGCCTGTATAAATATAATATGTTATATATATATATATATATATATATATATATATATCATATTATATTTAAATCCTTGTATTTCCCATAAAATAAGAATTGTAAAGCATTCTTTCTTAGAACTCTATAATGTGCCATTCTTCTCTAATTCCTTCTGGCAATGAATGTCTAAATTGACAACTTTGGGTTAAAATTCCCCTCATCTAGTTGGTGTCTACCTATACTCTCTCACACTATAAGCTCTGACTGGACAGTACCAGACTGTATAGGTGCTAACAAGAGGAAGAGTAACACCAAGTTAATTTAGCCACACATTTCCAGGAGGAATAACAGAGGAACCACATAAGATAGAAAAGATGCTTATTTACTGCATTAGACAGGAGCGACTCTTAAGCTACAACAATACAAGTCCTGCTGATTATTTAACTACCCTACGCAGGACCTAAAAAGTCTATACAAGGTCAGCGGTAGAAATGACAGGCATTAAAGAAGTCATTTAATCCCAAGAACATTCTGCTCCAGTAAAAATACATTCACTGCACAAAGTCTACAATGAAAATGTCACACTGTGGAATATAGTAATTTCATTTTTATTTCGGGCACCGCTATTTTAGCTGGAAATGCAGACTATGCCTTCATAAATGTTTACAGCCCTTCTACCTGAAGATCACGAAGCTTGGAGGTGTCCAAAATGCCTTATTGCTATACACTCTTGTACCTAGTTTTATGACATCCGTGCAAACATCAAGTAGTTTCCCCCACGCCACCCACATTTTACAAAAGTGGTATGAGTGGCAGACAACGGAAATAGATGTCAAATGTTTGCGTAAAGTGGCTTAAAAAGTCACAAAACACTGCTTTGCAACTTTTTTAACATAAAAAACTGGCTTACAGTGTTTGAAACAGTCTCCTAAAAGTATGTACAAAACTATTATATTTTAGCTATGTACTAGGCTACTGTAATAGGCTACATTCACATCTGCATCTGAGTCAACATCGCAATGTCTATCAGAAATCGTCCAAAAAAGTCCTGCATGCCAGACTTTATTCGCTTGGCTATTTCTGGGGAAAAAATTCGGTCCCTTCCGTCATTTCCGGGATCCATTGCTGTCTGTTTTCCTGCATTTTCCGATATGACAATGTAGATGTGCACTTAGCATTAGGCAGTCATAAATATTAACAACCTGAAATCCACTTCCTAAGACCTCATTCACATGTCTGTAAAAATGTAAAAAACAGATCTTTTTTTTTTTTCTTTTTGTATATTTTGTATGTCTCTAGGTCCATGAAAAACGTCACGGACCCATAGAATTTCATTTCATCAAGGAGGGGAAAAAAAAAAAAGCTGTGTTTCTGTTGATGTCTGAATAAGCACATTGAAATGAATGGGTACATGACATCTGCAAAAAATGCTGACGCCTAACATATGTGATATGATGACATGTGAATAAGGCCTTGCTCATTATAGTTTCCCACTTCTGCTCTGTCCACCCCCATACTTTACACTGCATCACTGCCTTTTCAGATTGGTGACTGTGTATAATGCAAGCACAAAGGGAGAGCTGATACCCATAATAAAGGGTATAGAAGATTATAGCTAAACCTTCAGTGCGAAACAGAAGTATGGGGGAAATTTATCATGCCCTGTACACTGGTTTTCTGATGTAGAAGCATGAAAAAGTCACAATTTTACTGCAAGTCAGGGTTTTGTGCAAAACAATTGCAACTTTTTCCCCTTTTACAGTACCCTCACCACTTTTCTCAAAGTGGGTCATGGCGAGGGGTGACCAGCCACTATACAGGGTATGGAGTTATCTGCTTCCAGCTCCATGCACTGTATAGTACAGGGACTGGCCACAATTTCGAACACCTAACCCATGTAGGTGCCGACACTCAGCCCCCCACTGAACAGATATTTATGGCCTATCCTGGACAACCCCTTTAACTGCTTTGTCTGCTGGTAGTCAGAAATTCACCTAATTGCTCAGCCCTATGGAAGCACTATAAAATATATGCCTGTGGTACAGTCTGTCACTGACTCATTGTAAGAGCGAAGAAAAAACTATTAAACGGCATAAAATATAACTCTACATTCACAATCGCATCCACCTATTCTACTACTATGTGATATGAAAGAAGCCATCCTGACACTGGAAGACACAGTTTCCGAAAATACTCAGTCTGAGGGGTCCCAAAAATACTGCCATGTCAAAACCTACACCTCTGTCTCTGTTGAAGGCACTGAAAATATCCTGCGCTAGTAAATGGAGATTTTTTTTTTTTTTACAAATTTTATAAAAAATTTTTTTTACACATATATAATGCAGACTATCTTGCTCATTATTCCTCTTTTTCCCGCTTTGCATCAACATTTTATACAGCAACAAAGAAAACCAAGTAAAATTCAATGTAATGTTCCTACCAGTCCACACAGCTTATATACTCCGAATAAATTGAAATTATTTTGGTTTTATTCATGTATTCTCTACTGAATTTTCTCCATTAATAATATTTAAATATTTCCAAGAATAGAAAATTCAACTGTGGACGTCCACATGATGCAAAAATCCAGGTTTTTTCCCCGAGATGATTGTAATAAACAGTTATAATTTAGCCATTGAATAATTGGTTTCCATGGTAACAGACTCTGTACAGGTTGAAATGATTTCACTCTTTGTACCCTCCCCCCCTCCCATTCCTCCCGTCTCCATTATACCACTGCATAACAAGGGCTTTCAGTTACATGAATCTAAGATTAAAATGAAAAGAGGAAGTCATTAAGAAAATGGAATAGGAGGAGATTCTGGACAAAGCATTAATGTCATTTTGTTCAGCGGCAAGGTTCTGGCTATTTTATTTTTCTTCTAATTTTTTTTTTTTTTTTTTTTCAAATTATTTCTATACGAGTAATTTTCAATGTATACCATTTTTATTACATACATTATTTGTTACTATTATACAACAAAATAAATGCTTATGTTACAATCCACGCTGGATTTTTCCACTGATCTTTATTTTTTTTATTTATATATGACACTTATTGTCATACAACAATATAATAATATAATTATTTCTGTATTAGTATTGTGTTATTAATATTAATTATTATAATGCAAAAAAATGTAAAATAAAATATGCTACAATGCATGGTGAATTTTTTTTCTTCAATTTACTTTTATAAGTATTTTTTTCAT
This sequence comes from Leptodactylus fallax, assembly GCA_947044405.1. Taxonomy (NCBI): domain Eukaryota; kingdom Metazoa; phylum Chordata; class Amphibia; order Anura; family Leptodactylidae; genus Leptodactylus; species Leptodactylus fallax. The sequence goes on from CAMRHE010000025.1 coordinate 11,141,955, forward strand.
TTAAGTAATAACAATTATAATGAAGCGTAGATAAGTAAATAAATACAAAATGAACTAATACACATATTGTAATATTTTTCTATAGTTTCTTTCCTAATTATTATTGTTATAATGTAAAAAAAAAATCTACTGTTTTAATGTATGAACAATATTTGAACTTTTTTTAAATTATATTTTATTAGAAATATTAATGTTATTAGTATGCAACAAAATACATTTTTAAATTATTTCTTAATATTCCTTTAAATTAAATTTAGATCCCTGCATCAGATTTAATGTTAGCATGGTTAGAATAAAAAATATCCTTCTTAGATTACTGGACGCAGCAAGCGGCGGCACAGCATGATAACTGCTGATGAATCTTTAATATTTATTACTGTACCTAGATACAAAATAGTTTCTGGAATCAGATTTCATATGTGAATTATTTATCTATTTTTCCATATCATTTTCTGTCCCACCCCTTTCTAAAAATATTTTTTTTGTTTTGTTGCTATCTATCTATTTATCTATCTATTTATCTAAGGATTTTACATATTAAATAGTTTTCAATTAAATATAAATATCAAAAGAGATTCATCATGTTCTTTCTATGGTCAGAGATATATTCAGTATTCTACAAAGGGGAGAGTTTCATGAACACACACACACACATACATACACACACATACACAGTCACACATGTGCTTGCTATATTCAACACCACTATAAACATACAGACACAGCATTTGCAAAAGCAGCAAAACAATTCCCTTTAGCAGTGATCCCCAAACGATAGCTTGGGAGCCACATATAGCTCCCCCTATGTACTTGCTACAACACATTAACAACAACACAGACATATCCTATCCCAATAAGGCTCTGTTCTCACCTGAAGCCTCTGTTGCAGATTCCCCAAAAAGTACCAGACAAAATAACATAGTATGCTGCACTTTTTTATATTGTAAAATAAAAGACACCATGACAGAAACCCACGAGACCCCCATTATAGTCAATGGGTTCCACTGGGCACCATCCGTGTCTGTCATGTGACTGATTAAGCACCTCGATATAAATGACCAATGGTTTCATCCGTCATAGGATGAGAGCAATGGACTTTAACAGTGATAGAGTAACAGATGTAGACAAAGTCCCCTCCGTTTGTGTCGGTTCTCATTCACTTTAATGTAAAAAACACAACGGAAGCTTTCATCCGTCATGTTTGTAATGGAAGAAAAGGACCTACATGCACACATTTTTCTTCCATTAGAAAAGTAACAAACATGATGGATGAAAGCGTCCATCATCCATCACTCTTACATTAGAGTAAATGTTAAAGCAAGTTGCTCTAATCCTATAATGGTATTGTAAACCTACCCTAACACATCGACGCCAGTTTTTTTTTAAATGTGACTCATCATTGTACAGTCCTTTCTTGCGCCACATTGTTCCTTCTGCGCCCCGCTGACCACTTTTTACAAAAGAGGGCAGAGACCAAGTCAAATGTACTGTAACTCACACCAGAAATCTTAATAATTCTGGAAAGCGCCTTAATTATTAAGTGGCCAAAACCTCTTAAAGATTCAGGCACGTCTCATACCAGCTGGGGACTTGTTTAAGGCAGATTTAAGAAAACGTTCCCTTAATAAATTCCCGTAGTTTCAAATTCCCATTTTTCCCTGGTTAACATTTTTGACATGAATGTGGTTCTCACCCATCATTTAACATTACCAGACAGTCACAACGCCTTCTTTGAGTGCCAACCACAGTAACCCCTGAAAGTGCTAGACACACAGGGGAGATTTATGAAGAATGGCGCCGGGCAATGCGTCTCCAGCTCATAGTATGAAAGGCTTAAAAAACGCAAGTTGGGACAAATTTTATTGCAACAAGCATTTAAAAAGTCGCAAACCTGAGAAAGCTGGCATAGAAACAATAATGGACCTCCCCCAATAGAGCCTATAACATGCTAGCCAAACCAGCCACAGCACCCCCAGTCACCGAACAACCAAACTGTGCTAGTCATAGATCCCTCATACCATACTGGCCAGACTCCAAGGCCAGAGCATAACTGGAGCAAACGCCCACTATGTAATCTACTGTAAACTTCAACCGAAGATAAGGTACTATATAGGTATAGGTGTGGTATTGCTGTGTGCTGTTTTTTGTACATTTATTTGGCATATAATGGTGCCATTATTTAGGCACAATAACAAGTATTATGGCAGCGCTACCTATTATTTTAGCCCTTCTTGATTTGTCCTTATCAGAACCCCAAAACAGAAGGAGAGTGCCCCATAAACTGAAATCCCCGCTGAAGGCCACAGACTCCTCATTCCAAGCCAGAGATTTCATAGAGCTCTCACACATCTTTTGCTCTCCTTTACAGTCATCCGTAAAGAGACTTTTACCATAACTGATCCCTCCAACTGGGTTAGATCCTTGGAGAAATTCCAAACCAAGCAGATGTTACCTTGGTTGGATTTCAACACAGGACTCCAATGGTATAAGGTGATAATGGTAAGGTACTGGAGGGCATCATAAACCTTGGAGAACATCGCCTATGGAGGCCTAGAATTTATAATTGTGAACATCCAACATAAAAGAAATGCAAATAAGCAAACACAAAGACTTTTCACTGAAGACTGAACAATCCAGCATTACCTGAGTACTACACTGTGTCTTATTTGTGACCAGCACCATTAGTCCTTGTCTCTTCCGTCACGTCTCTACCTATATAAAATTATATTGCCTGTTTAATGCTTACTCTGTAATCCTGATGGTAATCTGGGCGCACATATTTTATACATCGTAAAATGTCTAATTCAACTGCTCAGACCTGTAAAGCAGAAACCCTGACAGAGCCTTTATACTTAGAAATGAACTTGGGCCCCGGATATCAGCGTACCTCAAACTAATACCGCCCTAAAGGGTTGACAGATGTAAAAAATACACAAAAAGTAATCAAGAAAAGACAATTTTGCACTATTTTGTTGTCTGTAGGAGCTGAATGTGAGTTGGACTGACAGCTATGCCTTAAATCTGTGCTGGGAAATCAATGAGTTTCCCACTCACCTACCACCGCTCCTTTGTTGCAGCATCAGTTAACCTGTTCCATCCTGTATCCACACCAGTCAGACTGGAAGTGAAGTAGCTCAAGTGACCACTGCAGCCAATCACTGGTCTCGGCAGTCACATGTTGGGTACCAGTGATGTATTAGCACCCAACCAGCACAGACACAGGATGGAATGGGGGAGCCAATGCCACAACGGAGGACCAGGGATAGGTGAGAATCCCTTCTTTTTTCCTTTAACTCCACCCCAGCCCTCCCAAGGATTTCCAGTTTGACTGGAAAACCCCTTTAAAGATGAAGAATAAGGGACCCAATACACATACGTGAGCTGAACTCACCAATTTCATCAGGACCAACCATGTTATATTTATGGAGGCCTCCCAACTCTGCACAGACAAATGATGTCAGAGGAAGGAAGAATCAATCATGAATCTTATGATGCCTGATACCCCCCTCCCCAAACTGTAAGCTGAGTAGTCTGGTACCAGCTTACCTTCTCTTTTGTCTCCATTGTAAACACCTGCATACTCAGTCAATACAATCATACATAAGTATTTTGTTTTGGTACTTTATCATGCTTGCACCCGTTTTTACTCAGTTTACAACAGTGTTGCCCATCTCTTTTTTTTTTGTTTTTTACATACAAAAAAAGCAAGAATACATAGGCTCTCGAAGATGCTGATGACAATGATAGATACTGATAGATGTGATAGTGACAATACTGATAGTGTGCTCTGACTTCTCAAGAAGGACTCAATTTATACTAATCTGTTAGTGTTTTTCATCTTTTAGAATGTAGAGGGCTGCATTCTATCCACTAATACCCAGGCAACATCCATTTAACAGTGCAAGAGGTGCAGGAAGGCTCTTATATATCCAAAAGATATGGACCGCCCACCTGACAGTAGATAACATAACTGTGCTTAAATTAACAGAAATGATTACTCAAGAATGGTGGGGGCTAGAGAAAAAAATTCCACCTGTGTCAGAATCCATGTAGCAGCACTCATTAACGGATGCAAGCAGTTAAGGTTAAGTGGAGGTGGAGAAAAGTCCTCTTTAAATATCTTATATTATAGCTTTCCATATTCTCATTCATTCTCATTGTCGTCTGATCCTGCAGTCATGTGTTACTCCACACCCTTTGCCCCTATTTATCGAGAACAAAGGTAGAGAGAGTAGAGTAGAACATGTCAACAGAATCAGACTACACACAGGGTTTGTTTGTAGTCTGTAACCACGTAGACACTTAGGCCTGCAGAAGAGCTACATACACAAAGCGAAAGGAGATTTTTCATCAATACTATTTGCAAAGGACTGTTATTTTTATTATATAAGCATTGGAACAATAGAAAGATACTTACAAAAATGGACAGAACCTTTAAAGTAATTGAAAGATTGAGGTCCACTACGAGACCACCTCCACAATCTCAAGAACGGAGTTGGCTAGCCCTCTTTTCACCTCAGTATATTAGTGAATGACCATTTCACCTATACTCTAGGTTTCTACTTCTCACACATAAGATAATAAGATAACATAGTGTAATATTTTTAAGCTTTGGCAATAACTTGGGCACAATAAAACTCAAATTTCAGATTTCTCTTCAGTGACCTGCCCAAAAACACCCCTGTATGTTTTCACAGGCTCACAGACGTCTTTGTTTCCCCAGAATTTGTGTTTACTGTTCAGCTCAACTCCCCATATGTTTCAAATTATTCATTTTCCACTTTTTTCCTTTTCTTTATAAGCTCCTTCCGCAACAGGATTTTCCAAAATGTTGAACTCAGCAGAATCCGTCTAAACAGTCCTCACATGGCGAAGAAAAAAAAGCAAAGATGTCCATTCACATATGCTATATATATAATGTATTAAACATACATTGAGCTGGTCTCTCTACCTGCAGGGTTACAAAATACAATAGAGAGGCAGACCTATCATATGTGCAACCTGAACCCTGCAAGCAATGGGTCCAAAAATAATATTGGTTATTTCCTTCTATTGAATCCCATGTTGGGGTATATTTCCTCAGCCATATATTAGGTGATCTATGGCTACCACAGCGTCATATACTTGGAATTTGGAACTCATTGAGTCCATATAGTATTTATGCACAAAGGCCCTCCAACATCACAAGTTTGTCTAGTAGGTAGTTGTGACAACACAAATGTCAAGAAGGTAAGCTACTGTGACATAATAGTGATGTTTCTATCCAGTAAGTTGCTGTGATATCACAGGTCATTTTAATCCGGTAAGTCAATGTGATATCACAATTGTGTTTCCACCAGGTAAAACACTTTACGGCTAAAACCCCATATTGCGAAACACAGATAAAAAAGCTGCGGGGAAAAAATGTAGCAGAAACACATCATGTTTTTTTCCGCAGCATTTTTTATTGCATTTTTGCTGCTTTTTTCTCAGCAGTTTTTCTTCCCTCATTACATTTATAGGGAAAATGCAAGTGTTTCCATAGGTGAAATTGACATGCTGCATTTTACAAAAACGTGTGCGTTTTCAAATTGCAGCTTTTCCGCAGCATTATTTTTTTACGCAATGTGTGCATGGGATTAGCCAGAATCTCATTAATTTTGCTGGTACTGTAAAACAGAGCATTTTTTTTTCTGCTGTGTTTCCACAGCAGGAAAAACTCTACAGTCATGGCCAAAAGTTTTGAGAATGATACAAATATTAATTTTTACAAAGTCTACTGCTTCAGTTTTTCTAATGGCAATTTGCATATACTCCAGAATGTTATAAAGAGTGATCAGCTTAACAGCAATTACTTGCAAAGTCAATATTTGCCTAGAAAATGAACTTTATCCCCCAAAACACATTTCAACATCATTGCAGCCCTGCCTTAAAAGGACCACCTAACATCGTTTCAGTGATTGCTCCATTAACACAGGTGTGGGTGTTGATGAGGACAGGGCTGGAGATCAATCTGTCATGATTAAGTAAGAATGACACCACTGGACACTTTAAAAGGAGGCTGGTGCTTGCCATCATTGTTTCTCTTCTGTTAACCATGGTTATCTCTAAAGAAACACGTGCAGTCATCATTGCACAGCACAAAAATGGCCTAACTGGGAAGAGTATTGCAGCTAGAAAGATTGCACCTCAGTCAACAATCTATCGCATCATCAAGAACTTCAAGGAGAGAGGTTCCATTGGTGCCAAAAAGGCTCCAGGGCGCCCAAGAAAGACCAGCAAGCGGCAGGACCGTCTCTTAAAAGTGTTTCAGCTGCGGGATCGGGCTACCAGCAGTGCAGAGCTTGCTGAGGAATGGCAGCAGGCAGGTGTGAGTGCATCTGCACGCACTGTGAGGCGGAGACTCTTGGAGCAAGGCCTGGTCTCAAGGAGGGCAGCAAAGAAGCCACTTCTCTCCAGAAAAAACATCAGGGACAGACTGATATTCTGCAAAAGGTACAGGGAGTGGACTGCTGAGGACTGGGGGAAAGTCATTTTCTCTGATGAATCCCCTTTTCCATTGTTTGGAACATCTGGAAAACAGCTTATTCGGAGAAGAGGTGAGCGCTACCACCAGTCTTGTCTCATGCCAACTGTAAAGCATCCTGAAACCATTCATGTGTGGGGTTGCTTCGCAGCCAAGGGAATCGGCTCTCACAGTCTTGCCTAAAAACACAGCCATGAATAAAGAATGGTACCAGAATGTCCTCCAAGAGCAACTTCTCCCAACCGTCCAAGAGCAGTTTGGCGCTCAACAATGCCTTTTCCAGCATGATGGAGCACCTTGCCATAAAGCAAAGGTGATAACTAAATGGCTCAGGGAACGAAACATAGAGATTTTGGGTCCATGGCCTGGAAACTCCCCAGATCTTAATCCCATTGAGAACTTGTGGTCAATCATCAAGAGACGGGTGGACAAACAAAAACCAACAAATTCAGACAAAATTAAAGCATTGATTCTGCAAGAATGGACTGCTATCAGTCAGGATTTGGTCCAGAAGTTGATTGAGAGCATGCCAGGGAGAATTGCAGAGGTCCTGAAGAAGAAGGGTCAACACTGCAAATATTGACTTGCTGCATTAACTCATTCTAACTGTCAATATAAGCTTCTGTTACTCATAATATGAATGCAATTATATTTCTGTATGTGATAAAAACATCTGACAAACACACATAAAAACCAGAGGGCAGCAGATCATGTGAAAATAGAATATTTGTGTCATTCTCAAAACTTTTGGCCATGACTGTACATTTCCGCAATGTGGGGCTTTAGCCTATAAGTGACATCACCGTGGGTTTCAATCAGGTAAGCCCACTGTGATATGACAAGTTAGTTTCAGGTGACATAGCTGTTGTACAATCACGAGTGTCCTTCAGTGACAAAGGTTCATAACTTGCTGTGATACCACAATTGTGTTTTCATCAGGTAACTGCTGTGACATCACAAGTGAGTTTTAGACAGGTAACATGTAGTGACATCACAAATGTGTATCACTCAGGTAAGCTGCTATGACATCACAATTGGATTTAGTCAGACAAGCTATTGTTACGTCATAACTGTCTATCAGGTAAAATGCTGTGAAATCACAAGTTGTTTTTCCTTCAGGAAAGCTACTGTCACCTCACTCATCTGGTAAACTCAGCTTTTGATGTACCATTTCCACCACAAAATTAGGAGCTGGAAATGAAGATGCCCACATATTGTTCCTGCACAGGGGCCCTGTGTTGTTGGTGTCCGTCCCTCAAACAGTATATTAGAAAATTCCTTAACCAGCCAATCCATACTACATTTGTTACAGTCAGAGTGATTTTACCTAAGTTTACAGGTTACACTTTCTGTACATTAAACACCTGTTTAGGGCAGCCTTTGCCAACAGGTCTATAGATACATTGCAGGCTGCTAAAAACAGCAATTTGCATTCTGTGATGGATACACAAGTGAAAAATTCAGCTCCCCCCCCTGTCCTCTATGTATATTATTAACCAGGGTTCTGGAGTTGGTAGGCCAAACCACTGACTCTGACTCCTCTATTTTTCTACAGCCTGACTCTGACACCTGCTCGTACTGCATTATTAACACATAGTCACTGTTAGGGTAGCAGCACACGACCGTGTTTCGCCAGATTTACCAGCTTGAATTTCTTGCTGGAAGTGGGACTCCTAGCAGTATAGTTATCTATGATGTGAGGAGTCTCTGCCTCCCAGCGACACACTGTCCCGTATTAGTTACAGAACAGGATAGTATGTCACTGAGAGGCAGGGACTCCTAGCATCATAGATAACTATACTGCTAGGAGTCCCTCTCCCAGCAAGAAGATCAAGCTGGTAAAACTAGGTAACACCCGGACCGAGTTTCACGGGTGAAACACGGTCGTGTTCTGCTACCCTTAGGCTGAGGCCCCACGTTGCAAAAACGCAGCTTTTTTGTTGCAGATTTTGCTGCGTTTTTTTGAACCAAAGCCAAGAATGGCTACAAAGGGAATCAGAAATATATAGGAAGTTCTTATACTTCTACCTTCTGCTCAGTCCACTGCTGGCTTTGGCTCAAAAAACGCAGAAAAATCTGCAACAAAAAAACTGTGTTTCCGCAACACGGGGCCTCAGACTTAAAGGGAACATTGTATTTTCATGAACTGGGTGACCAGCCACCATTGCAGCCCATCCTGGAATTCTCACCAAGCTTCCTTAGGGCATGTTTACATGGCGGAATATGGCACTCATTTTATGGCGGATTTCACCCAAAAATCTGGGGCAGATTCCGCCCTGATTCTGCCTCCCTCCTTAGAGTTATGGATGACAAATCCCCTTAGTAACACAGTGATATGCAATTATAGGATTATCACCATATAACTACACAGGTCTGATATTCAGGGGTCAAGGAAAGTTGACTGACACCAGCTGTGTGTGGATATTGTAATGACAGCCATGGACAACAAATATAACCCTTTTCCAGACAGTAGTATGGTCTGGCAACCCACTGCCGGTTTATTAACACCTCCTCGTGGGAAGACCCCTCTATGAGCCAGCACATACAGTGGGGGAAAAAGTATTTAGTCAGCCACCAATTGTGCAAGTTCTCCCACTTAAAAAGATGAGGCCGGCCTGTAATTGTCATCATAGGTAGACCTCAACTATGAGAGACAAAATGAGAAAACAAATCCAGAAAATCACATTGTCTGATTTTTAAAGAATTTATATGCAAATTATGGTGGAAAATAAGTATTTGGTCAATAACAAAAGTTCATCTCAATACTTTGTTATATATCCTTTGGCAATGACAGAGGTCAAACGTTTTCTGTAAGTCTTCACAAGGTTGGCACACACTGTTGCTGGTATGTTGGCCCATTCCTCCATGCAGATCTCCTCTAGAGCAGTGATGTTTTGGGGCTGTCGCTGGGCAACACGGACTTTCAACTCCTTCCAAAGGTTTTCTATGGGGTTGAGATCTGGAGACTGGCTAGGCCACACCAGGACCTTGAAATGCTTCTTACTAAGCCACTCCTTCGTTGCCCTGGCGGTGTGCTTGGAATCATTGTCATACTGAAAGACCCAGCCACGTTACATCTTCATACCCTTGCTGATGGAAGGAGGTTTGCACTCAAAATCTCACGATACATGGCCCCATTCATTCTGTCATGTACACGGATCGGTCGTCCTGGTCCCTCTGCAGAGAATCAGCCCCAAAGCATGATGTTGCCGCCCCCATGCTTCACAGTAGGTATGGTGTTCTTTGGATGGAACTCAGCATTCACTCTCCTCCAAACATGACAAGTTGTGTTTCTACCAAACAGTTCTACTTTGGTTTCATCTGACCATATGACATTCTCCCAATACTCTTCTGGAACATCCAAATGCACTTCAGACGGGCCCGGCAAAATAAGCCGTGAGGAGCCAGAGACGACTTCAATCTGGAGATGGGTTGTATTCATGACATGACCCCTTCAACCCCAGGGAACTACTGTATTAGTAAGATTCCTCCCTAGTCTGGAATACTACACTCATCATTTTTCATTAATAATACAGGAGTCATTGTCCGCACTGGATTCCTAATGTTCTTCTCCATAGTAATAATTAGATTTACAATGTATTTTCATTGTTGGATTCCTGCAGACTTTTTTTTTATTTAGAAAAAGTCATCATACTAATTATTTTGGCACAGCGCAGAGGCAGACGAATGAAGGCGGGGGAGGGGGGAGGTAGAAATTCACTGATAGCTCACTTTGTTCCACGTCAAAAATACTAACAGATGGTTTTCTGCTTAATCTTTTTTACCAGCTGAGAAATAGCAATCTGATTGCAGTATTTCTCCGCATACAGGATGATGAGAATAGGATATTGTGCACTGTGACGAAAAGAATACACCGCTCATTAGGGCTCATTTATTAGCACTGCTATAATGTGTCTGCAGAACATCGCAGCCACCAGCAGTAATTCATTACATGTCATTGAATGGTTGCAGAAGATCCATGGTAATCTGTATCAGTGTGTGGCCTTTGTATGGTGGCACATGAAGTCTCCACAGTTCAGTATTGATATGCCTTGTACAAGGGGAAAGGTACCACCCAGTTGTCAAGTTATTCAGTAGGAATAACAGAGGAACAGCACAGTGCAGTATAATAAGAAAAGATACTATTTACGGTTACTCATCTGTCTGTCATTTGCTTCATGCTGCCCACCTCTGGACCACACTACAAGTGTTGCATCAGGTTGTTTTGGGGCAAGCTGAATAACTTATGTCTGCCAACACTATTTAATCCCGACACAGTCGTTGGGACACTCCTGGAATATACAGGTTAGTCTTTGTTTCCCTGTGGCTTCCTGTCACACTGATATACAGGACTAGCCCACTCTGCTACTCCTAAATTCCACGCCAACTGTTCTACATCAGCATTGATTTCAGCTCTGCTATACCAGCACTGGCCTTCAGTTCTACTACACCAGCATAGCATTTTCAGGTCTTCTACACCAGCATTGGTTAGTATTAGTGTTCTGATACACCAGTACAGGCCTCAAGCTCGGCTGCACCAGCATTGGCTTCACCTTGGCTACTCCAGCATTGGTCTCACCTTTGCTACACCAGCAATAGTCCTGGCTCTGCTACACCACCATTGGCCTCAAGTCAACTACTCCACTATTTGTTTCCAGGGTTATTACACCAGCATTGCAATTTCAGCTTGGTTACACCCTAGTCTCAGCACCGCTATTCCGGTATTTGACAAGTTCATTCTGCTTCGCTCGGTGCCAAATTGACTCTACTTACCCTGTCTTCATCTAGTCAGCTCTGCTTCATATGTGGTAATCCCAACCAACTCTGCTACAGAACTGCTACACTACTGCCAATTCTCTGTGTCTATGTTTTACTTCATACCAATATGGATAGTGGCTTTGTGGATCCATCACACCTCGTGTGAACATAACAGTCACACAGTTCACACTGCTTTTGCACCCTTATTTGCACAATGTTTATTGTAGAACACCTGATACATGAGCCTATGAATTACCTCTTCTTATTAATAATCCTGAAGGTCAGAGAAGATGAAGACATTTTTCATGGTTGAACAGAAGATACAATTCACAAAAAAAAAAAAAAAAAATTACAACAAAGGATATAAAATGAAAAATATATTTACAAAAGAAAATCTTTCCAGTAGAGAATTCAGACAAGGGAATAATTAGATTTCTGCTTATCTTTCACTGAATGGATTCCCTACTAGAAACATTATTATCTAGAATTATCCGAGGACAAGTCTCCTGAACTAATTAAAAGTGGAAGAGAAGGTGAATTCTCCAATGCAAGAAGCATGAGGGTCTATAAATCCACAGCGGAGGGCTCAACAGCCCCGGCTTATCCGCACTGTGGTCTACTTGTAATATTAATGATGTCCATAGAGAATGAGTAAGACACTTGGAAATGTACGTGCCTCTTTCTGGCGGCATAACTTGTGCATACACCTGGTGGCCAGTAGCTATCAATCTTTACTTCTGTAAAACACTTCCCTGCCTCAGCCCAGTAGTATGATATTCTAAGTGGCTACAAGAAAACTATGGAACCTCTTATCTAATAGTGAAAACTTATGGAGACCCTCCACTTCTCTAAACCTATAAATAAAGGGAGCTGATCTGTATATGGTGTCAGTAGGGTCTGCCATATGAGGAATCATTTGGAGAGGAGTTATCGTCTCTTCTGATATGGTACTTCCCACATTTTGGAACATCTTTTCTTGTAACTTCTGCATTATGTCATTCCTCTGTTATTCCTCCTGGAAATGTAGGAATTAAAGGGGATGTCAAGGGAATAATAATATACTTACCTGGTCCCGGGGGATCACTGATGATGGACCCGGGGGGTGTTGGCGACGTCACGTCTCCCAGGTCACATAATACACTGCAGCGATCGGTTCTCCGAATCACTCTACTCCCTCCTCCCCCCGCTCTCAAAGGTCATTAATGACCTGTGCTATGGGGGCTAGCTTTACTATAGTTCATCATCAGGTAAGTATATTACTAGTCCCCACACAACTCCTTTAACTGTCAAATGGGCGTGCCCTTGACAATTGTTTGTGTTGCTAAACAGTTTGACACTACCAGCTCAAATTGGCATGTTTCACACTGTATAGAGACAAGTTGTACTGTCATGGGGAATGGTAACACAACTCCTAATGTAAACCCTTACGTAGTTAGATTCCCTAAAACGTACCCTCCTCTGTTCACGCTCCCGCATTACCTCACAGGATATGATGCTGTATCAGACTAGCTTTATATGTCCAGGCACCATCTGCACGTTAAAGGACACGACTGGTGACGGCTCATACAGCTTTATATATGTGTAATGACAGTAATCTCTATTACAAAATTGTCTGACCATTGTATAAGCAATGCTACCTCCGATGCTGCCCCTGCTACCTCTTGTGTCACCGTGTCACCCCCTCTATAGATTGTAAACTCTTGCGAGCAGGGCCCTCAGTCCCAGTGTGTTAATTGACTATTTCTTTGTAATGTATCTTTTTTGTCTGTACTTGAACGCTACAAATTGTACAGTGCTGTGGAATATGTTGGTGCTATATAAATAAAATGTATTATTATTAACACCTAGATGTCAGGGCTTTTTTTTTTACATTTCCAGAATTTCCTGATAATAGCATTTAGGGAATTGTCTTTTAAGCTCTTCTATAACATAAGTAAGTTGCTTCATATTCTAGCCCTTGTACTCAGAGTAAGTGAGAGTGCTATGCTGGCCATCCACTCTCCACAGTAGGTGTAGCTGTACTCTTAGCAGCACTGTCATGTTACATAAGGCTTGGAAAGAGGGTGGGATTCCCCTGCCAGACAACACTGCTTCCCCCGGCTCAGCTCCCTGCATTCCAACCTTACAAACTCTCATTGTCTGGACCATAGGGAAGGAACAGGCTAAAAATAAATCACAGGCGGAAAGATCAGCATAAGACTCATTAAGTAAGACAGGGGGCTTATGGGAGAAAGTTTTGCAGGCTGCTCTGAACAGCTTTGGCTCGGCTAAACCTAAAGTTGCATAATCACATTTAAAGGGGAGGAATAGTGAGAGGTATCAGATTTGGCTGTGACATTGGTATGACACCTTGAATCGGTCTTCACTGTTTTTTTGAAATGAGAGTTTACAAATACTGGAGGACTATATAGCCATGGTGACCGGCAGAGTAAAATCTAAGTAGTCCTATCCATGTTTCATAGGGGAATATAGGCAGACATAGTGGAAGTATAGAATTTTATGGCTTGCTGGCATGTGAAAGATTGGTGAGAAATGTAATCTTTGGTGGAACTTGAACAAAGCAGGGAATATCATGCATGTAGTATACACTGCTGCACTTTTTAGGCCACTAAGGAACTTGAATACTTTGACTAAGCTCATGGATTGGGGAAGCATTCCCACTATTTTTTGTAGTACCCATTAGTAATAGACATCTTGTAATCTGTAGCACTGCTACTTTGCTCCATCGCTGGTTCTTTTATTCAGCACAGCCTCTGTTCAGACTCCCCGCTGTGTCATGAGATTGGCATTCTGACTTGCGGATTCCAACAGTCTCTGCAGCATTGACCCGAAGTCACTTTCTCTATGCAGGTCTATGAGGCTCACATCAAGGCTCTCACAGACTTCAAAAGAAGAGATAACTTCTGGTTCACACAGCAATGGCTGTTGGAAACTGCAACTGCAAGTCAGACTGTTGATCACATGACACAATGGAGGATCCGAACTGTAGTTGTACTGCAAAAAACTGGCGGGTGAGCAGAGTAGCAGTACTGAAGTATTACTAACATTCATGGGAGTGCTTTTCAAGGCTGATGCCAAACATTGCAGAAAAGCTGCTTTTTTTGTTGCAGATTTTGCTGCGGTTTTTGAGCTGAAGCCTGGAGTGGATTTAGTAGAAGGGAAGTAGAAGAGTTTCCTATATATTTCTCATTCCTTTAGAAGCAGCTTAACTTTGGCTCAAAAAACTGCAGCCAAAACTAACAACAAAATAAGCAGCTTTTCCGCCTCAGACTAAAGGGGTTCTCTAAGATTGCTATATTAATGATGTATCTATTGCATAGGTCATCAATATAAGAGGTCAAAGGTTGTAGTGCGGTTGAAAGGCAAGTGAGCAGCGCGGCTCTCCTGCACTGCCTCGGTACTGGTGATCTGAGGGGGTCCCGTGTGTCGGACCCCCTGAGATTTAATATTGACCATCTATCTTAGAAACCAGATAACCCCTTTAATCTTGCCCTGTCCACTCTCATCCCCTCTTCAGCCTTCTCAGTTTATATTTCTCTTCTCTCTTCACCTATGTTCTTGTAGCCATTTTGGACCTTTGCTTTCTTTGACAATGGGTTGGGGTTTTAAGGACTCTTTGCCATCTCTTTGGATATCTACTCCTGTCCTTGAAGCCTTCAGACACTGCAGTGAACTATAATAGTTTTCTTCTCTAGTTATACTCCTATTTACCGGTTGTATTTTTTTTTGTATTGATAGTAAAAATTTTATACAAATTTGTCTGAAGCTGCTTGAAGGAGGAGAATAATATGGTTTACACTGGGTTAACCAAGGACAACATCAGCTAAGAGTTTGTATGTTCTCCCCGTTTTGGCTTGGGTTTCCTCCTGGTACTTTGGTTTCCTCTCACACTCCAAAGGCATACTCATAGAAAAGTGATAAGTCTTGTATGGGTCTGATGGCTCATACTCCTTCATAAATGGCTTATAGTAATGGTCAGACAGATGCAGTAAAGCTCCTCTAATTCAGGAAAAAGCTAGTTTTTTGTTTAACCCTACCTAGTATTTAGAGGTTACTTGTCAGGCTAAAGTGTCACCTGGCTATGCCCTGAAGCTGAAAATGGTAAGCTTCTCTGATCATAGAGTTAATACATGGAAGAATGAAGATGGTTATAATTTAATATCCCCATGCTGGTTTCCATTATCTATAAGGAAGCGATCAGGTGGGGTGTTTAGTAAGCAACCTTGACGGTTTTGGGTGCCCTCTACTGTTTTGGGTGCCCTTGTGGAGGGACTGGTTGGAGAATGCCACAAATTGTATAGTTAGTATGGTTGAAAAAAATATGTAAGTCCATCAATGTCCACCCAGCGATGAGAAAAGGACATGACTTAAGGTAAGGGATGAGGGAAACAAGGATTCTATGCAATAACATAGGCAGATAAGATAAGGTAATAAACAGGTGAGGTTTATGACCTGCTTGTTGTCTCCCTTTAACAGAAATTGAAGATATGCTGAATCCTTTCCCTGAACAACTGGCCTTCTCCCTGCACCTTCCCACAAACTCTTCATCTTGATTTAATGTTAAGTGGAGGAAGGCTTTCAAGTACCGTGTATTGGGAATGCTGTGTTGTGCCACAAGGGAGAAATTGTAAATGAGATACTGCATTGCAGTCAATGAATTCTTTACTGGAAACATCATGTATTACATACAGTATATCTGATGTACATAGGAAAAATAATAACTATACTGTATAAGTACAGGAGGTATGCAACACAGGACACGTGAAAATGTATTAGATGTAAAAATATAGGATCAAATAGAAGAGACAATAATAAAATAATAGTTACATTCCTGTACATAGCAGCAGTGTTATAGGAGTTATTTTTCTGTAGATAGTGGGCAGCATTATAAAAGTTATATTCTAGTGCAAAGGAGCAGTATTATAATATATAATTGTACATAGTATTATAGTAGTTATATTCTTGTAGATGGGAGCAGTATTATATGAGTTATACTGTATTTTTACAAATAGAGGCCAGTGTTATAAAAGTTATATTCTTGTACAATTGGGTAAGTCAATATACTTGTATATAGAGAGTAGTGTTATAGTAGTTATATTTTTGTACATAGTGGCAGTATTATAGTAGTTATATTCTTTTACATTGCAGGTAGAATCATAATAGCTATATTTTTGCACACAGGAAGCATTATCATAGTGGTTATATTTATGTTTATTGGGGCAGTATTTTAGTAGTTATATTGTTGTACATGGGGCAGACCGGGTTGAGATTTGGTGATTGACTCGGCCATTGCAGAATATTCCACTTCTTTGCCTTAAAAAATTGCTGGGTTGCTTTTGCAGTATGTTTTGGGTCATTATCCATGGATACTGTGAGGCCCCGTCCTATCAACCTTGCTGCATTTGGTTGAATCTGTGAAGAAAGTCTATCCCTGTACACTCCAGAATTCTTCCAGCTGCTTCTGTCACATCATCAATAAACACTAGTAACCCGCTGCCATTGAATGCCATGCATGCCCATGCCATCACACTGCCTACACCATGTTTTACAGAGGATGTGGTGTGCTTTGGATCACGAACAGTTCCAAGCCTTCTCCATATTTTCTTCCCATCATTCTGGGACAGGTTGATCTTAGTTTCATGAGTCCAAAGAATGCTGTTCCAGAACTAGGCTGGTTTCTTTAGATGTTTTTTGGGAAACTCTAAGCTGGTCTTTCTATTTTTGAGGCTGAGTAATGGTTTGCACCTTGTGGTGAACCTTCTGTATTTGCTCTCATTAGGTCTTCACTACTTCCTGGAGAGTGTTCTTCACTTGGGTAGATGTTGTGAAGGGGTTTTTGTTCACCATGGAAAGGATCCAGAACTTTTACCTGCTTAATTGATGATGGATTAATGAGGGAATAGCCCAGGTAGCCCATGAAATAGCTTTTAAGATAATTGTACAATTACCTTTGGTCCCTTGAAAAAGAGGCAGCTACAGATTACAGAGTAGTAAATACTAAACCCTTCCTCCAATTAGGATGTGAATACCCTAAACATAAAGCAGAGCATCTGCACTGTAAGCCCATGTCGATTATATAACTGTATGTTGAATATGTTTTGATAAATAGCTAAAATGGCAAAACGTGTGTCACAGTCCAAATATCTCTGGACCTAACTGTAGGAGCAAAATTATAGAAGTGGAGAGATGAGTATCACTTTTTTTATGACCAATCTTATTCTAAACCATATCAAACTTTAAAGCAATTAGAAGAAAATAAGGTATAGTAAAAAGTGCTGTGTTTGGTTATAGAAAATCCAGTGTTTAACGTATTTTGTACCTGCTACTTTTCCAGCTGTGAGTTCTGATTGTTTCACACATTGTATTAGGAAATATATAGTTACAGCCCTATCAGGACCTTCCTCCTTTAAGGGGTTGTCTAGAATAATTATTTTTTGGCCAGGAGGCTGGAGAAGGTAAAAAAAAAAAAAAAAAAAAAAGTATACTCACCTGTCCCCGCTGCTCTGGGGTCTTCCACCGCAGTCCTGTCCTGCTGCTCCCAGGTCTTGTTTAGGCGGAAGTCGTCACCGCATGAAGGAAAGGACACGGGATGTCACTTAGGCTGCTGATTGGCCTCAGCGGTCATCAGCGGCGAGGACTTCCGCCAAAACAAGACCCAGGAGCAGCAGGACCAGACAGCGGTGGAAGACACTAGAGCACTAGGAACAGGAGATTATGGGGGTTTTTGTTTTTTCACCTTCCCCGGCCTTCTAGCAAAAAACAGGTTATCCTGGACAATACCTTTAATGACATAATCATGGATGATGCTGATTTAATGGGACATGGTGGTAGAGAGGATGAAGGGGGAAAGTTCAGGGAACAAGTTAATGTAGACACATAGACTAGTAGACTAAGAAGGAGACTAGGAAACCACGGCTACATAATATATGATATACAGGCTTGAAATGCAGCATCATCTCAACAACATCTCACACATCACAGACTCCACAATGAAGGGAATATCTCTGCTCATATAAAAATGGGACTGCGTTGTGAGGTACGTTAGTCACTGTGCTAGTCGTACGCTAATTACTGTTTACTAATAGACATCATTACGCTCCTAAATGCTGTGACTGTCTCAATATCAGCCGAAGAAGATAAGAACAAGCTAAAGCTTCCTCAGAAATCTGTTACACTCCATGATGCTGACATTCTCCTGACGGGGCTCAGTAATTACAATCTTTAGTTTCTTAAATTAAGAGAAATTCGGAAATGAAACATTTGTCATGTTGGCAATTGCAATTAGAAATCCATTTAACTTTATCAGTTTCCCATTTGATGACAGAGTGACACTCCTGGCTATCGAGGGATGATGTGTTCACTAATGGCAGACTGTATATATCACTGACAAAGTAAATTACCATACCAGATAGGGTTCTGTAAGAAGCAGGAATTAAAGAGCTACATATTCTAGACTGGCCTGAGTCCCTGAGTTGGGACCTGTGACATCACTAACACTGGAGTGATGACATCACTAAATAAGATCACTCATCTGTTTACGATCAATCACTGGAACGTAAAGTCCGCTGTCTACTGCTGAGGGTGAAATAGGGCACACGTGACATGCCCTCAGGAAGTGACCGACGAGCAGTCCAACTAAAATGGCTCAAGTCTCCTTTGGAATAGCCACTTCTAAGACATGCAAAGTCTTAAAAGGAGTCTGTCAGAGAGTCTGACATTAATCTAATCACTTTACCTTGTATGGCTTCTGACACAGCTTGCAAATATGCCTTTGTTATTTCTGACTGCTGCCAACATCTTTCTTTTATAAATATGTAAATTAAGTGAAAAGGGCTTTAGGGGTGTGTAATCTGCAACGTGAGTTTTTGACAGCACTGCATATTACTGCCCCTGCCACTGAGGTCTGCCCCCCACAGGATGAATGACAGCTGTCCCTTGGTCGCATCTCTCTTTGAGTTTGACAAGTGCAATACTGAGGGTACTGTGCGTGCACGCCTACGTCAAACTCAACAAAAAAAAAATGTGAAAAACTATAAAGGGGCAGTATTATAGTAGTAAACTTCTTGTACATGAGGGGAAGGGCAGCATTATAGTAGTTATATTCTGGACCATAAGGAGCAGTATTATAGCAGTTATTAATGATTTTTTTATTTTGCTTACTTGTATAGTGACAACATATTCCGCAGCGCTTTACAGATATTGTCGACATTGTCCCGAGTAGGGCTCACAATCTACAATCCCTATCATTATGTCTTTGGAGTGTGGGAGGAAAAAAGAGTAACCAGAGGAATCCCACACAAACATGGGGAGAACATACAAACTCCATGCAGTTACAGTCATATGAAAAATTGGGCCCCCCTATTAATCTTAATCATTTTTTTAAATATTCCCCCCTTAAATAAAAAAAAAAAAAAAAAAAAACTCCCACAAACCAAACAAAAAGTATATCCTTGTACAGGGGCCAGTACTAGAGCAATTTATATTATGTTCCATAAGAGGCAGTATTATGACAGTTATAGTCTTGTACATAGGGAGCAGTATTCTAGTAGTTATATTTTTTACATAGGGGACAGTATTAAAGTAATTATATTCTCACACAGTATTATTTAGATGTTTGTTCACAGGAGGCAAGTTATAGTAGTACCATTCTTGTTCACAGGGGGCAGTAATACATCAGTTAAATTCTTGTAAACAGGGGGCAGTATTGTAGTACTGTAGTTAGATTCTTGTGAATAGCGGGCAGTATTATGGTAGGTATATTCTTGTAAATGTTGGACAATATTATAATAGATATATTCTTGTACATAGAGGGAAGTATTATAGTAGTTATGTTCTTAGTTTCAATAATTTTTATTAAGGTTTTACAGATATAAAGGAACAAGGACAATAGCATAAATGAGTAACACAATCTGGGTAAGCAGCATATGAGAGATAAATAGCGTATCTTCAATTGTAGTATAAAGGCGCATGCTGCCTTCACCCATTAAACTAAAATCAAAGTGCAAAGATCTAACAATGAAACACTAGGCATTGAACAGTAAACAATTGAACATTAGAGAGTAGTTATGTTCTTGAACAAAGGGAGCAGTATTACAGCAGTTACAGAATATTCTTGTACATGGGGCAGTATTTTTGTAGTTATATACTTGCACGCAGGGGCAAAATTATGGTAGTCCCAATCTTGCACATTTAAAGTGCACAATTCATCTGTGGGCAACAGTGGACAACTGAGAAAGCTTTTCCTATGGCAAAAATACGTGTGCTTTATTCAATGGAAGTAAATAAATATAAAGAAATAAAATTAAAATAAAAAAAAATAGGACAAGAGTCATGTCATCAAACTGATATGAATCCGCGTGTTAAAATTCCTTTCTTGAAAAACACCTGACATACAGAGAATTTTACATTCTCATGTTCTGAATTACATTTTAATTTTTATTAGTAAATTTACAGATGAGAAGATTGGCACAGTTATACAGAATTACAAAGAAGATAAACAATGACTTGAGCTTATGGTTTTGTGTCCTTGGCTACAGCAACACATTTACATTCATTTGCTGCCATATAACGCATTTAAATAAATAGCTACCTTCATTTAGGAATGCACCCATGCAAAACGACGGGTCTCAGCAGTCTTATTTCACAGACTGCCCTAATAAAACTCCAGAGATTTCTAACATGCAACACAATGCAGAAAAAAGGGACCGAATTACAGTATAATTGAGCGTATTTTAGCTCCAAAATGTTATTTTACCCTTAATGGAAAATGGATATGAAAATGTATGAGAGAAAGATACGGAGAAAAAAACAGCCTAGGAGACAGACAGCGAAGATAGATAGATAGATAGATAGATAGATAGATAGATAGATAAGACATAGATTATGAAGATCATAGATAATTTAAAGAAAGATAGATAGATCGATAGATAGATAGTAGAGTGAAAGGCAGATATATAGATAAACAGAAGACAGACAGATAGATAGATAAGACATGCAGAGATGATAGATTTGATCAATAGATAATATATAATTTAAAGAAAGATACATAGATAGATAGATAGATAGATAGATAGATAGATAGATAGATAGATAGATTTGATAGCGAAAAATAGAGATAGTTGAATAAACATACAGATGTGAGATAGACAAATAAATACAAAGATAAATCTCCCACTAAAGTGTTACCTCTTTTTTCCTTCTCTTTGTCTTGGTCACTTTATTTT
Organism: Leptodactylus fallax; assembly: GCA_947044405.1. Classification (NCBI taxonomy): domain Eukaryota; kingdom Metazoa; phylum Chordata; class Amphibia; order Anura; family Leptodactylidae; genus Leptodactylus; species Leptodactylus fallax. The sequence goes on from CAMRHE010000025.1 coordinate 11,163,441, forward strand.
CCTTTGACTTTTTGGACTTTTTCCTTTTCTGAGTGGCAATCTGTTCTTCAGGAAAAAAGTCGTCTATGGCCTCCATACCCCGATCTTCTTCCTCTAAAAAGACAAAAGGCACAAGCATTATGATATTTCTTCTCTATCAAGTAGATAGACGTTTTGCAAGCAAACACCACACACACACACACGCACCCTTATTCCCCTGATCCTTAAAAACGAAGGGCTTTTGATGGACATTTATTTTCAGCAGAAGGTCAAAACCATTACATAAAAACAAACAAAATGCAAATGAGATTGATGTTCTTGTCCTTTTGTATTCGGAAGTCAGTTATTTCCTAAGTATTTTTATGAAGAATTCTGAAAATTAGGCCCAACAAAAAGCGGTGTATTTGCCCATAGCAGCCACATTATTGTGCCCATCTTCAACCATATGAATATGGTTGATGTGCCTAACAGTCCAATAATTTTGTCCATTCCATTCGACCCATGGCTTTCTTAAGAGACTAATGGGCTACCAGGTGAGCGTTCTGTCATCCAATCTCCAAATATTAGAAGGTAAATGAGTCATTGACTTTCAGTGCTGCAATGCTTTAGGATGCCACCATTGTAACAAGTTAACACATTTGCTGTAGAAAGTGTAGCAGCGACTTAACATCACATTGAAGTCTATAGGGCAGTGCTGCAGTACCAAAACCTACAGCTCCAAATCATATGGTGAGTAAGCAGAGTGGCTCCCAGCATATAAACATTACTGTCCCCAAACAGCAGATCTGTGGGGGGGTCTAGGCTGTCAGACCCTAGCAGATCTAATACTAATAACCTATCCTAAGGATAGGTCATCAATACTAGAAACTGGATAACCCCTTTAAACCAAGGTCTGGTGTTGGTATACACTTCGTAGAGTCTTGACCTTAACCCCATCAAAGACCTTGGAGAAAAAAGTGGAACATTAAATGTGTGCCAGATCCATCACCCAACATCAGTCTGACCTTACTATTATTATAATACTTCCTTAGCATGGTAAATCAGTGTTGGATCCGATCCTCAGAACCCCCACCAGTCAGAATAGTAATGGAGACCCTTCATTATTTACACAGACACTGCGATTCATCTCTACAAGTGACTTTGTCTAGAACTGCAGCTCAGTCCCATCTACGTGAATCTCATTTAAATGTGATATTTGGAGGCTCATGTTTCATTGCTACTTCATTTCAATATAAAAATTAAAAGGGGTTTTGGCTTTTCCTATTGAGAAATATAGATGACCTTTTCTTAAAATTTTTTAAAAACCATATATAGATTTGGGGATGAGCTCTAAAAGATGCCAGCAGAATTATTCAAGATGAGGAAAGACATTTTACAGTCTCCGCAAGGACTCAAGGTCAGAGATTACAAACACTGCATCCTCAGTGACACTGGAACCATGCCTAATGCAATGCAGAACACGGGCCTCATATTAAAATATTAAACTGCATCTGTCACAAGTATTATATCCAGAAACTGAAAACTGTAAAATAAAATGTTAAGGTGCTCACATATGTATAGCACGCTTTTGTACCCAGACAGAAAAAAAAAAAAAAACAGATCAGGTTTTTAAAGCTGACTCTATGCAAACGAATGGCCATCTGTTTTTAGCATCCATTAAACTGATACGCTAAATAGATCCTAAAAAGTAAAGTAATGGTCCCTAACACTGTCCATTTCAAACAAACCCTTTAAGGGGTTTTCTGAGACTGAACTATTGACGACCAATCCTTAGGTCATAAATATCTGATCGGTGAGGATCCCAATAACCTTGACCCCCACGATCAGTTATTTGAAGAGACCGTAGCATTCAGATGAGTGCCGTCGCCCCTTTACTGAATACCAAGCACAGCAAAGTACATTGTGTAGGGGCCATGCAACTTGTATTGAACCTCAGCCTTCACTTGAATGAGACTGAGCTGTAGCTGTACCATGTGACTGATGAACATGACGTCACCAACAAAGAGAAGAGGCGGAGTGCTTGGACCCTCACCAATCAGATATTGATGACCCATCCTAAGAATAGGACATTAATAGTTCAGTCCTAGAAAACCCCTATCACTATCACCTGGTCATCTGCTAGGACCACCTGTGATCAGTGGTTGTTCACTATTTAGTTGAAACATTTTAGTGCCTGCAAGGTCAGACTTGGTCCACCAAAGTAGCAAAGATTCCTCTTGTAGGTCCAGGCTCTATCACAATAATGTGCTACTATGGTCTAACAGAAGACAGCTCATTTGGAGATAACTTTGGAGTCAATCACTTGCCACTGGGGTCTACTGGTTATGGAATGATGCACAAATAACTTATGAGACCATATTGGTATTCCTATGTGTACAATTTTTGGATTTCTTAGTGATGTTTATTAAGTTCTTGCCACAACTAATAAACCAGACTGGCTCCCACACTGGTCCCTTATGGACAACTGATCACCTAAAGGCTCTCCCTGGGGCCTCTGGCTTCTCACTTCAATCTCTGTACCAGCAGGCCTGTGGAGTCGAAGTATTATATGGAGTCGGGGCCAGTTTGGGGTTGGAGTCGAAAAAAAGTTACTGATGGACTCCGGCTTCAAAATAAAATGGTTTTCTATGATCCTATATAATTATTGACATCAGTGAATAATTAATTAGTATGTATAGTTTGCTGCATATTTACTTTACATTTTAACATTTTCGGGAAATTGTGGCGTTTTACCGAGTCTGTCTGACCATGGCTTTCAGACATTTATGTAGGAGTTGGAGCAGAAGTCAGGGTGTGGGAAAATAGAGGAGTCGGTCCTTTGCCCTACCAACTCCACAGCCCTGTGTACTGGACAGTAAATGAAGATCGGATTGAGTCATTGGCTGCATGTGGTCCATAAGTCACATGTATAGATATACCACCATAGATATAGCGTTCAGGTACTTATATAGATATCTCGCAGCCCATGGCCTTCATTGGGAGGCTGACCATCCCAGATATAGTGTTCTGGTATTTATATAGATATCTGGTAGCCCATGACCTACATTGGGAGGTTGACTATCTCAGATATAGCGTTCTGGTACTTATTGTAATGTCTCTGCCTGTTTGGTTCTCTGCACCACCCTCTGCGGCTGTGTGATTGACAGCCTGTCTACTAATAAAGCCTGGGGTAGCTCCCGGACTTCCTATAAACAGGTCATCAGCTCACGCATGGTCGCTGGCTATTTTACTCTGTCCTGTGACTTTATCTTCGCTAGCTTCCTACTTGCTCTACTGTATTACTCTGACCTCTGGCTTCCCTTGTGACTACTCCTTTGGATTTCGATTTGGTACTGCTTGTCTCTCTGTTTTTGACCCTTGGCTTGCTGACTCTGCTTCTGTGTTGTTTTGTCTTGTCCTGTTCTGTGTGTTACTTATTCAGAGAAGGGATTGTTGCCAAGTTGCCCTGCTATTGCCTCGGGTAGCTGAGACAAGTAGGCAGGGACAGGGGCTGGGTTGACTTTAGGGCTCGCTGTCTTTCCTTCTTCCCTTTTCAGCAGCAGCACTGGGGAATTGCACAACTAGCAATTCCCTTACACTTATATAGATATCTGGTAGCCCATGACCTACATTGGGAGCTTGACCATCACAGATATAGAGTCCTGGTACTTATATAGATATCTGGTAGCCCATGACCTACATTGAGAGGTTGACCATCCCAGATATAGCGTTCTGGTACTTATATAGATATCTAGTAGCCCATGACCTACATTGGGAATTTGTCCATCACAGATATAGCGTTTTCCATCTCATGTCAGAATATCTTGAGTTGGCAAATATCACCTGCAGCAGTTGAAACGCCTGCTGTTTATAAGTAGACGTATCAGTATACCCGTCCTGTGCTAGGCCAAATACTCATTTACTTCATTCAACCAGTCTGAGTTTGCTTTAGGTCTCGTACCATAGTGATTGGTCACATGAGATATATTATTCTATGTTTCAGCTATTGCCAGCCAGTGTATATATATTTAATTATACAGCATTCTCTTCCCTTCAGCGGCTGTTTGTGTAGTTTAAGACAAGCTTTTGGCTGACAAACTCCAACTACAATGACAAAGATTATGCCAAGTGGAGCTGTTCCTTCCTTGTGCTTCATTAAGTCATTGTGAGAGTGCCAAGAGGTAAAACAAAATTGGCCTGTGAACCCTGCGGAGGCTGGTGCTAAGTGGAGTAGACAGAAAATTATGTAGATATGTCAAACCCTAAAAGTGACATCCAGAAAGGAGTGTGGGTAAATAAAAATTAGGACCTTTTCAGCAGCAGCTTGACACTACCATACCCTTAAAGGGGTTATCCAGGAATTACAGTACTTAGGCAGGAGGCTGTGGAATGTGAAACTTAAAAAAAAAGTCCCTAGAGGTCTTTGCCTAAGGAAAGGAATCAGTGACGTATGTGACATCACCAGTACATTTCCTGTGACCATTGAGGCAGTGAGGACTTTTGCCGGCACAATCCCCAGTGCGCACTGGACCAGACAGTGTTGGGGCACAACGTAGTGCCGTGGACAGAGGAGTATGACTTTTTGTTTATGTTTCACCTTTCCCAGCCGCCTGCCCAAGTACTGTAATTCCCCGGACAACCCCTTTAAGCAGGGGTGTAGCTACAGAGGGTGCAGAGTTAAAAGTCACTACTGGGCCCAGAAGGCTGAGGGGACCAAAAGGCCTCATCACAGCATAATAAAACACCAGACTCCAGCACTGCATGGCTACAATGCTTAGCACTAAGCCACCGTGAAGTTTACATCCCCAGTAAAGTGGTTGTCAGAGGTGTCTAGCAGCTTTAATACATTTAAAGGAATTGACCAGTATTAGAAAATAATGGCTGCTTTCTTTCAAACACAGCACCACCCCTATAAATGGTTAGTGCCTGGTACTGCAGCAAACCAAACACAGCCTGTGGACAGGTGTGTTAATGTATTTGGAAGAAAGCAGCCATATTTTTCTAATCTAGGAAAATCGCTTCAGTCAGTTTAGACCAAGCTGAATTTCTCTATTAATAGGGGGAATAATGAGTCGTACATAGTAAGTGCTGGCTCATCAGTAAGGAACGTTACTTTGCTAGTGCCCAACTTTTTGGGTATATGTGTCCTGAAGTCTTTGAAAGTTTCTTCTATGAAAATAGTCAGAATGGCTCTTGAAGTGTTCGGACCAGCCCCATTTCTACAGCAATTTGTCCGGTCCTGCATTAGAAGCATGATCACACTACTATAAATTCCACACACAGCTTAGGCTTGAGTAGCGGTCTTAAGGTGGAGAAGTCTTATTCGTCTCTTAGTATTAAGAAATTAGAGCAATCAAAAAATGGCCGAAGCGCGGTGTAATTTCCGTGACATTAGCAAAGAAAAGAATATCTTTCACCATTTCTGTGTAACGTCTGCACTTCTGCAATCAAGCCCAGGTATTTGTGAAGTACTCAAAAACTTCTACCCACCCTTCACAAGGAAATAATAGGCACATCTCATCATCCTGAGCTATCGAGGTTCACCAAAGTCATTCCAGGGCTTTAAAAAGCTTTACCATTACATGTAATCACAGGCATGTGTCGGCCTCCATCACTCCCTCTACTGGTAGGATACGGTATAACAAGCAGTAACTGAATTCCCAATATGATGAAGGCTTGTTTTGATTGCATGGGGTAGTATAAAGTACATATCTAATACTAAAATATGCGATCATTTACTTAAAGGAGAACTCTTTAGGCATTGTATCTGTACCTACTCAATGCATCCTCTAGTAGTGCGGTGACTTGTAGGGTACCTTTCATGATTGCATTATTGTGGTGCTGGGAAGCAGTGACCACCTTGTTTCCTATCAATCGCTGCAATGTACGTTCTGGGGGTACGTTCAAATCTCCAGAAGACCAAAGCTGGCCATACATGGTAGACTTTTGTTGGCCATAATGGTAAACGATTGGTTATAAAAATACTGAGATGACCATTCCTTATATCCTTGCAGCTCTATCCTAAGATGTTGTAGGTATGACAAACAGACGTGGACAAAATTGTTGGTACCTCGTTTAATGAAAGAAAAACCCACAATGGTCACAGAAATAACTTGAAACTGACAAAAGTAATTTGAAAAACTACATGTTGACAAGCCAAAAAGCTTCTGGGAGAATGTCCTATGGACAGATGAGATAAAGATCGAAACTTTTGGCAAGGCACATCATCTCTATGTTCACAGACGGAAAAATTAAGCATATCTTGAAAAGAACACTGTCCCTACTGTGAAACATGGAGGAGGCTCTGTTATGTTCTGGGGCTGCTTTGCTGCATCTGGCACAGGGTGTCTTGAATCTGTGCAGGGTACAATGAAATCTCAAGACTATCAAGGGATTCTAGAGAGAAATGTGCTGTCCAGTGTCAGAAAGCTTGGTCTCAGTCGCAGGTCATGGGTCTTGCAACAGGATAATGACCCAAAACACACAGCTAAAAACACCCAAGAATGGCTAAGAGGAAAACATTGGACTATTCTGAAGTGGACTTCTAAGAACCCTGACCTAAATCCTATTGAGCATCTTTGGAAGGAGCTGAAACATGCTGTCTGGAAAAGGCACCCTTCAAACCCGAGACAACTGGAACAGTTTGCTCATGAGGAGTGGCCAAAATACCTGTTGAGAGGTGCAGAAGTCTCATTGACAGTTACAGGAATCGTTTGATTGCAGTGATTGCCTCAAAAGGTTGTGAAACAAAATATTACGTTAAGGGAACCATCATTTCTGTCCAGGCCTGTTTCATGAGTTTTCTTTTTTTTAAAAATTCCGTTGAAGCATGGTTGAAAAGCAATGTCTGACTTTCATTTGTTCATTTTCATAGAATACTTATATATTATTACTTTTGTCTGATTCAAGTTATTTTTGTGACCATTGTGGGTTTTTCTTTCATTAAACGAGGGGTACCAACAATTTTGTCCACATGTGTATGGTGCACTGTACGTAAAACGACCGTAATAACACTAAAGCATGTGTCCCATTATGTCCTGCTGCAGTAAATTCTAAGCCTTGATTTAATTATTTTACTATAGTAATTTTGTGTAATTTTCTTCTTCTGTCATATCATTACCTTTGTGGGTTTTCTTCCCTATCTATTGTTCAGGTGCCGCCTTATGACACTTGCCCGCCCTGTATATTAATTAGGTATGTCTCCTCATTTCAGTCTAGACTATTTTGCAGATCATTCATCACTCAGCCGGAGTCTATGACATCTGCATCGCGCATGTTGGTACTGTCAGAACAATAAAGGTCATTTACAAACCACGAAAATGAAGCTCCAGACCAGAGGTGCAGCGTGAAGATCTTAGCCCTCAATGGAAAATCTATATTAGAAGATTATCAAAATTTTACTGCAGATAGATACTAGACTACTACTTTATTTAAAGGGAATGTCCACCTTTCAACACAATTTCATTTTTAAGCCCCAAATTTGGCGCATAGCGATTTCATATATCTTATCTATATCATATATATTTCTATATCTTTGGAGCAGCTGCGCCTCCCTTTATGTTATATTAATGTGTTCTGAATCCTTCGCTTTTCTTCACAGTGATAAATTACATCATTTGTGGCCACAAGGGGGAAGTGTATGCATATGGATTTATATAGCTGGGAGCTGTACAAATGTGTATACAAAAAAGCACCCCCTGGTGGCAGCCACTGCTTGTATTCTATACATAAAATACAGAAGCCATGAAAACTATACTTCTCTTCTTCTCTTGGGTCTCCAGCTGCACAGTCATATGTGTTGTCAGCTTATATCTGTGATAATGCAAGTTAAACGCCAAAGACCATGTAACTATATATATATATATATATATATATATATATATATATGTCACATGATCATTAACAGGGTAACTGAGTGTTCAAATATGGGATCCCAGGAGGGGCGTCCAAATACTGCATAGATGCCAGCAAACCTCTCTAATGCAAGACAATCTCTTCGGGTATGTTCACATGGACAAATTTGGTCAGGCAGAAAAAAATCTACTTCAGGAATCTGAAGCAGATTTTGAACACTCCAAAATCCATTCATTTCAGTGGGAATTTCCGGCCTGAAGAACAGACAGTACGCTTCTTTTTCTTGCTAGCCGAAGAAAAGCCGAAAATATCTGCCTCTGCCTCTCTGAATTGAATTCTAGTGGAATTCTAGGAAGGAATCCACCTCAAAATGAGCTCCAAATTTTAATGTGTGATCATACCCTTAAGCCTGACAAACATTAGGAGTTTCACACAAATGTTTTCTGAATGACTTGTCAGCCATGGCCGGTTTGTGAAGTTTCTCGTCTTTGTTGGCAATGCCATTAGTTAATATGGACCAGTCTCTGTCGTGATGTGTGGCATAGTCTGGGCTTCCATCAACATGAGACTAGAGGACTGGACAAGGACCCAAATAATCCAAAAACACAGATCGATTGGTATCTGTCATGTTCATTCAAGTCACAAAAAGATGATGACTGGTTAAAAAAAAAAAAAATGTCCTAAATCCACCTTAGAGGACTGAATAGGGGAATCCATTTTATTAATTTAATATTCCCTAACACAATATATGGAAAGAAGACACCCCCTTAATGATATATTATTAGGAAATGTGCCTCAGGCTCAGTCATAGGCAATGCATACTAGTCACATATAGGTCAAACTACCTTCAGTAGACTATATAATGTAGATAGTTCATAGTATATAATATATAATGTAGATCCGCTTTACTATTGTATCATTAAGATTTCCCTTTCAAGTGGTCATCCAAGCTTAGACAACATGGCAACTTTCTTCTAAAAACAATTCCATACTTGTCCAATGGTTGTATCTGATATAGCTCAGCTTTACTGAAGTAAATGGGGCTGAGCTGCAGTACCGCACACAACCTTTGGACACATGGAGTGCTGTTTTTTTGTAGGACAGACATTTTACTCATAATCCTAGACAACCCATTTATACTTAAAGGAAAGGTTAATCTGTACTTATATATTAAGAAATTGCATTTCTGGCAGAAAAGTTACAGTTCTCTCTTAGGTAAAGTTCACATGGCGGAATTTTTGTGGCGGACTTCGCATGGTGGGTCCCACCGCAAAATCCGCTGTGTAATCTTAGTCTTACTGCTCTTTCTAGTACTGTCAATTAGGACTAATAACTCACATCTAAGGTGGAATATCAGGATCAGTCCAGCTTAAGTCACGTGGGAGAATGGAAATGACAATACAGTCATGGCCAAAAGTTTTGAGAATGATACAAATATTAATTTTTACAAAGTCTACTGCTTCAGTTTTTCTAATGGCAATTTGCATATACTCCAGAATGTTATAAAGAGTGATCAGCTTAACAGCAATTACTTGCAAAGTCAATATTTGCCTAGAAAATGAACTTTATCCCCCAAAACACATTTCAACATCATTGCAGCCCTGCCTTAAAAGGACCACCTAACATCGTTTCAGTGATTGCTCCATTAACACAGGTGTGGGTGTTGATGAGGACAGGGCTGGAGATCAATCTGTCATGATTAAGTAAGAATGACACCACTGGACACTTTAAAAGGAGGCTGGTGCTTGCCATCATTGTTTCTCTTCTGTTAACCATGGTTATCTCTAAAGAAACACGTGCAGTCATCATTGCACTGCACAAAAATGGCCTAACTGGGAAGAGTATTGCAGCTAGAAAGATTGCACCTCAGTCAACAATCTATCGCATCATCAAGAACTTCAAGGAGAGAGGTTCCATTGGTGCCAAAAAGGCTCCAGGGCGCCCAAGAAAGACCAGCAAGCGGCAGGACCGTCTCTTAAAAGTGTTTCAGCTGCGGGATCGGGCCCCCAGCAGTGCAGAGCTTGGCTGAGGAATGGCAGCGAAAGGTGTGAGTGCATCTGCACGCACTGTGAGGCGGAGACTCTTGGAGCAAGGCCTGGTCTCAAGGAGGGCAGCAAAGAAGCCACTTCTCTCCAGAAAAAACATCAGGGACAGACTGATATTCTGCAAAAGGTACAGGGAGTGGACTGCTGAGGACTGGGGGAAAGTCATTTTCTCTGATGAATCCCCTTTTCGATTGTTTGGAACATCTGGAAAACAGCTTATTCGGAGAAGAAGAGGTGAGCGCTACCACCAGTCTTGTCTCATGCCAACTGTAAAGCATCCTGAAACCATTCATGTGGGGTTGCTTCTCAGCCAAGGGAATCGGCTCTCTCACAGTCTTGCCTAAAAACACAGCCATGAATAAAGAATGGTACCAGAATGTCCTCCAAGAGCAACTATTCCCAACCGTCCAAGAGCAGTTTGGCACTCAACAATGCCTTTTCCAGCATGATGGAGCACCTTGCCATAAAGCAAAGGTGATAACTAAATGGCTCAGGGAACAAAACATAGAGATTTTGGGTCCATGGCCTGGAAACTCCCCAGATCTTAATCCCATTGAGAACTTGTGGTCAATCATCAAGAGACAGGTGGACAAACAAAAACCAACAAATTCAGACAAAATTAAAGCATTGATTCTGCAAGAATGGACTGCTATCAGTCAGGATTTGGTCCAGAAGTTGATTGAGAGCATGCCAGGGAGAATTGCAGAGGTCCTGAAGAAGAAGGGTCAACACTGCAAATATTGACTTTCTGCATTAACTCATTCTAACTGTCAATATAAGCTTCTGTTACTCATAATATGAATGCAATTATATTTCTGTATGTGATAAAAACATCTGACAAACACACATAAAAACCAGAGGGCAGCAGATCATGTGAAAATAGAATATTTGTGTCATTCTCAAAACTTTTGGCCATGACTGTACATTTCGGACACAGAAACACTGTTGTCCCCTATCTGGGGCCCATGACTGGGAGCCAACTGAATAAATGAGTTGGTGGCCACAATAGTTGTCACCCAGCTTTCCCAGAAACACATATAACCAAGAAACTGAATAACTCTGGGGCGTATTGACTAAACTAAGGCTATTCTCACATTTGCGTTGGAGTCCAGAATGCAATGACATGACAGCGAAAGTAGCGGATACCTGAGGGACCTCACTGACTGTAACCCTTGGTGTCCATCATCAGCTGCCTTCTGTTCCAATGACACAACAGAAGAATGGACTACAGTAACACTAGTGTGAACTAACTCTTACAGTAAAATCAACTTTGTCTCGACCGAGCAGAGCTCAGCTTTTATTATTTCACAGTAGTTTAGGAAATGACAGCTCCACTGTTATGGTGGGCTTTTATATGTTGAATAGGTGGATTTCCCATACTGATACTGACACTTTTTAGTCACTGGAATCTGTGCGGCAAACTGTGGATATGTTCACATAGAATTTTTTACATTGATTTTGGAACATTTTCTATGTCAAAATCCGATTGAATAAAACATTTGGTGTGGTCTCCCAATGTAGTTCTTACAGAGCGAATTAAATTCCCTGCAGCATTTCCTTTCTTGCTGAAAACCCACGGCAACTCAAACTCCTAGACTGCCGAAGATACCCGAGGCTCAGCTGTGGATTTCTGCTGCCATTGTAAATACACATCAGATATTTCCAACGCGTTTTGGTTCACGTGTACATACCCTTACTCAGTTTTGAAAAATTCAGCCCAATGTTAAGGGCTTATGCACACATCTGCTTTCTGCGGATGTGTATTGTTCATGATACACAACCCTGCTCATTTTCAGGTCGTGTGCTGTCTGTATTTGATCCGTTTTTCACGTCCGTGCAAAGTAATCAACTTTTTTCATTTCCTATACTTCCATGAAAGACGGACCCAAAAACTAGAATGGACCACAACCGAGGATGCCCCCATTCGACTTCTGCATGCGCCCATTAAAATCAATGGATACGCATATAGTCTTTGATTTACATGGACATCACATGGCCGAAGAATGCAGACGTGTGAATAAGCCCTAACATTTTAAAAGAAAAGGACGACTCTGTGACTGATTTTATTTGCTGCTAGTTTTGGAGTTTATAGCGGGAAACAGACTCTAATACTCACTTGTGTTTAGACTCTTAAGATACACATCAACTGGAAACCACTCAGGAGCAGAGAAAAGCTGAGTACCTACCACTTGATTTGTTGTAACAGCCACTCGTATTAAAGCTGAAATGGTGTCCATGAGAGTCACCCAGCTTTCCCATAAACAACCAAGAAGCAATTAAATAAGGAACAATATGACAGAAGAAGAGGACTCAATGACTTCAACAACTTGCACAAATATCAGCCAGACATTACGTGACCACAAACATCCTCCCACCTCACAGTATTGTGACGTCACAATAGAATTTCATTGCCATACCTATAACACATAGGGAGAGGGGAGAGGCCAATTACAGAGTTCCCCAACGTGGAAACCTACAGTTTGTATATGGTTTTCTCACTGTCCATTCCCTTACATTATCCACTTATATAACAAATCATCACCACTTAATGCTATTAAAGGCCTAATAAACTCATCATAAAACTTTAACCCTTCACTGTCAAACTTAAAGGGCTACAATCCTATTTTATCCCATGTAGTCCAAACCCAAGGGATCTGAACCCTATCCCGGCTTTTCTGAATTCCTTCCTGACCACTTGATCTTAGTCTACATTTTTTTTATCTACGCACATGGAGGGGAAACACAGGGGATATACCGAGGAAGGCAGCCCACTATTTATAATACCATCGCATATCAGATTGACTCTTCTATTATAAATATTATATACATTATGAGAAAGCAAACAGATAGCAAATGAGGCATATAAGATTTATTCCTACTGGATGTACGGGACTATAGCGAATAAAGGATGGACGCAATAAGTGATGCAGCACATTGCACAGAGAAATGATGACATTTAATATTGTGACACCAGATGTGGATGTGTACAGGACCCAAGATGTCGCAGATCACCACGGCTTAACAATGCATTGATGATGATGATGATGCATGCTTGCAAATCACCACAACACAGCATTATAACCTGATCTCCTACTCCATCACCAGCAATAGGCACACATGGGTCTGAGGGTGACAGACTGCACCAATGCCAATGACAAGGATGCTCTGACACCAACACACTCTTATAGCCAGTGACATCCAGAGCCCCAGTGAGTGCAGAAATGACATACATACTGTAACACAAAGCACATCCCAGCCATTTTGCTCAATCTGTTGATATATCTCCATTGACACAAAGAAATCCCAATACAGGGCATAGCTTTCCAGTATAAGAAGCCCCCCGGTGAGTTGTACCCCGGGGCTACATATACTAACCAGCCATTCTCTTTTTATTTTTCTTTGGCGCCCTTCTGCACGGGATTTTCCCTTCGCGCAAAACTTTAAACTACAGAACAATCAGTAAAGTGTGCGGTTTTCCGCGCCCTCCCTCCTGGTTTGCAGCCGGCCGTTGCCACCCACCGCCCGCAGCAGGCACCTTGTCCAGTGCCCCGCTCCCTGCATGCATCACCCAGTGCAATGTAAAGCGGGCATTACCTGACATGTCTTCATTTTCCATCTCCTCCATCGGATCCTCTTCATTCCCCAGTGGCCCTCTCATGGCCCCCTCCCCCTGATTGACTGCAGTTTATTTTGCAATCGTGCTCCTTTTCTTCGCACCCCGGCTTATTAACCCATGGGATGCCAGGTGGTGGGGGCTCACAGGCAGGCACTGAGCAGGCTGTGCACGAGGGGTGAGGTTTTTTAGGAAAGATGGCTGCTTATTTCTTTTATTTAAGGAAATAATATCCCCCCTTCTCTCTCTCCCTCTCTCCCTCTGCCTGAAAATAAAAGAGAGAGAGAGAAAGAGACAAAAATGGAATACACATGCCCAGATTGTGACGTCCAGTCTGGTTGCTCAGGCAACCACATCCCATAATTTTGGCACAACTAGTTAGTAGTGATGCCAGAGGTGACCAAGTTCAGGACTAGTTAGCGCCGCAGGAGCCGGGCGCAGGGCTCACCCGGGCCACTTACAATGGATGCAATGGGGACAATAGATGTATTATTATGTAGGGTGCATTGTGCTGAGGTAAATGCATCAGTAACAAGGGCACCGTATACAGGAGGCACTGCCAGCTCCATGCCACCTACATGTCACACAGAGGCTCAATGACAGCACAGCCCTGACAGCGGCAGCCACACTAATACTACTACTCCTACCACACCCCCTGCATGTCCTGCACAGGGGATGACCAGAAACTGCCTAAAAAGTTCTGCTCCAGTCATAACTACACATGCTAGATACAACTACACACAATATACTAGTACACCTACTATAGACAGCCACACACTATACAAGTACACCTACTATATACAACTACACACAATATACTAGTACACCTACTATATACAACCACACACTGTATAAGTACACCTACTATATACAGCCACACACTATACTAGTACACCTACTATATACAACTACACACAATATACTAGTACACTTACTATATACAACCACACACTGTACAAATACACCTACTATATACAGCCACACACTATACAAGTGCACCTACTACAGTATATACAACTACACACTATACAAGTACACCTACTATATACAGCCACACACTATACTAGTACACCTACTATATACAACTACACACAATATACTAGTACACCTACTATATACAACCACACATTATACAAGTACACCTACTATATACAACCACACTATATAAGTACACCTACTATATACAACTACACACAATATACTAGTACACCTACTATAGACAGCCACACACTATACAAGTACACCTACTATATACAACTACACACTATGCAAGTACACCTACTATATACAACCACACACACACAATATACTAGTGCACCTACTATATACAACTACGCACACTATATTAGTACACCTACTATATACAACCACACACACTATACTAGTACACCTACTATATACAACTACACACTATGCAAGTACACCTATATATAACTACACACAATATACTAGTACACCTACTATATATAACTACACACTATGCAAGTAAACCTACTATATACAACTACACACACTATGCAAGTACACCTACTATATACAACCACACACAAAATACTAGTGCACCTACTATATACAACTACACACACTATATGAGTACACCAACTATATACAACCACACACTATACTAGTACACCTACTATATACAAGTACACACTATGCAAGTACACCTACTATATACAACTACACACTATGCAAATACAACTACTATGAACATCCTCACACTATGCAAATACACCTACTATATACAACCACACACTATACAAGTACACCTACTATATACAACCACACACTATGCAAGTACACCTACTATATACAACCACACACTATGCAAGTACACCTACTATATACAACTACACACTATGCAAGTACACCTACTATATACAACTACACACTATGCAAGTACACCTACTATATACAACTACACACTATGCAAGTACAACTTCTATATATAACCACACACAATATACTAGTGCACCTACTATATACAACTACACACACTATACTAGTACACCTACTATATACAACCACACACACTATACTAGTACACCTACTATATACAACCACACACACTATACTAGTACACCTACTATATACAACTACACACTATGCAAGTACACCTACTATATATAACTACACACTATACAAGTACACCTACTATATACAACTACACAATAGACTAGTACACCTACTATATACAACCACAGACTATGCAAGTACACCTACTATATACAACCAAACACACTATGCAAGTACACCTACTATATACAACCATGCACACTATACTAGTACACCTACTATATACAACCACACACACTATACTAGTACACCTACTATATACAACTACACACTATACAAGTACACCTACTAAATACAACCATACACACTATACAAGTACACCTACTATATACAACCACACACTATGCAAGTACACCTACTATATACAACCACAGACTATGCAAGTACACCTACTATAGACAACTACACACACTATACAAGTACACCTGCTATATACAACCACACACTATGCAAGTACACCTACTATATACAACCACACACTATGCAAGTACACCTACTATATACAACTACACACTATGCAAGTACACCTACTATATACAACTACACACTATGCAAGTACACCTACTATACACAACTACACACTATGCAAGTACAACTTCTATATATAACCACACACAATATACTAGTGCACCTACTATATACAACTACACACACTATACTAGTACACCTACTATATACAACCACACACACTATACTAGTACACCTACTATATACAAGTACACACTATGCAAGTACACCTACTATATATAACTACACACTATACAAGTACACCTACTATATATAACTACACACTATACAAGTACACCTACTATATACAACTACACAATAGACTAGTACACCTACTATATACAACCACAGACTATGCAAGTACACCTACTATATACAACCAAACACACTATGCAAGTACACCTACTATATACAACCATGCACACTATACTAGTACACCTACTATATACAACCACACACACTATACTAGTACACCTACTATATACAACTACACACTATACAAGTACACCTACTAAATACAACCATACACACTATACAAGTACACCTACTATATACAACCACAGACTATGCAAGTACACCTACTATATACAACTACACACACTATACAAGTACACCTACTATATACAGCTACACACTATGCAAGTACACCTACTATATACAACTACACACACTATACAAATGCACCTGCTATATACAACTACACACACTATACAAGTACACCTGCTATATACAACCACACACTATGCAAGTACACCTACTATATACAACCACACATTGTACAAGTATACCTACTATAAACAACTACATACACTATAAAAGTACACCTACTATATACAACTACACACAATATACTAGTACACCTACTATATACAAATACACACACTATACTAGTACACCTACTATATACAACTACACACAATATACTAGTACATCTACTATATACAACTACACACTATGCAAGTACACCTACTATATACTACACACTATGCCAGTACACCTACTATATACAACCAAACACTATAAAAGTACACCTACTATATACAACCAAACACTATAAAAGTACGCCTACTATATACAACTACAAACACTATACAAGTACACTTACTATATACAACCACACACTATACAAGTACACCTACTGTATACAACTACACACAGTATACAAGTACAACTACTATATACAACCACCTTCACTCTATACACAATACACCTACTATATACAATTACACACTATACAAGTACACCTACTATATACAACCACACACACTATACTAGTACACCTACTATATACAACTACACACTATGCAAGTACACGTACTATATACAACCTCACACTATTCAAGTGCACCTACTATATACAACTACACACACTATACAAGTACACTTACTATATACAAGTACACCTACTATATACAACCACACACTATGCAAGTACACCTACTATATACAACCACACACACTATACACAGCTACACACACTATACAACTAAACAGTGGTATCACAACACTGAGACAACACATATAGTGGTACAGGGATAATGTACAAAGTGATGTAATAATAGTGGGTACTCTGCAAGGTCATGTCACAGAACAGTGAAAATGCAAACAGTGATGTCACAGTACAGGGATAATGCACACAGTGATATCAGAGTACAATACGGGAATAAAGCACACAATGCAGGGATAATGCACATACAGTCATAATACAATACAGGAATAATCCACACAGTGATGTCAAAATATTGAGATAACGTACACAGTCATATTACAGTACAGAGATAATGCACACAATGCTGTCACAGTGAAGGGATAATGTACAGTAATGTCACAGTACAGAGATAATGTACACAGTCATATTACAGTACAGGGGTAATGCACACAATGCTGTCACGGTGCAGGGATAATGTACAGTAATGTCACACTACAGAAATAATGTACACAGTCATATTACTGTACAGGGATGATGTACATAGTAATATTGCAGTACATGGATAATGCACACAGTGATGTCATAATACAGGGATAATAAACAGTGATGTCATAATACAGGAATATTGGACACAGTGATGTCACAGTATAGAGATAATACACACATCGATGTCACAGTACCAGAATAATGTATACAGTGATGTCACAGTACTGGGATAATGCATAGAGTGATGTCATAATACATGGATAATAAACAGTGATGTCACAGTGCAGAGATAATGTACACAGTCATATAACTGTACAGGGATAATGTACATAGTAATATTGCAGTACATGGATAATGCACACAGTGCTGCCACAATACAGGGATAATAAACATGGTGATGTCACAATATAGGAATATTGGACACAGTGATGTCACAGTACAGGGATAATAAACATAATAAACACAGTAATGTCACAGAACAGACAATGTGCACAGTCATATTACAGTACAGGGATAATGCACACAGTGGTGTCACAATACACAGATAACAGTGATGTCATAGTAAATGGGATAACGCACACAGTAATATCGTAATACAGGAATAATTCACACAGTGATTAACCCCTTCAGGACTGAGCCAATTTTCGTTTTTGCATTTCCGTTTTTCCCTCCCCACATTCCAAGAGCCATAATTTTTTAGTTCACAAAGTCACATGATGGCTTATTGTTTGCGAAACAAATTGTACTTTGTAATGGCAACATTCAATATCCTGTGCAATATATTGGGAAGCTGGAAAAAAAATCATAATGAGGTGGACTTGGAAAAAAATGCATTTGCGCCAATTTCTTATGGGCTCAGCTCCTGAGCCTCTCTATGCAGCCCCTCACGGCTAATCACGTACATGTACATGATTTTGTGTGAAAGGGTTAAATAATAATGGGATAATGTACACAGTGATATTATACTACATGGACAATGCACACAGTGCTGTCACAGTACAGGGATTATGCACACAAGAATCTCAGTATGAGGAAACCTTTTTAAAAAACTACCTTCATTATAAATCTCTCCAAACGATGCACAGTAATAATAGTAGGATAATGTGCACTGTGATTTCATAGTACAGCGTTAAAGGGGTTTTCTGTTTCAAAAATCAAGCGACACCCGGACCCCTTACATATCATCTATTGCAGGAGACTCTGGGTGCTTTAGCAATGCATTGTAATAGTGTTCAGACTCCCTGGGGTTTAAAAACCCTAGGAGGTCTAAAAAGTACAGTAAAAAAAAAAAAAGTCAAAAAAATCAAAAAGTAATAAACATTCTATTAGATATCACTGTGTCCAAAAACACCTGGTCTACAACCTCATAAAAATATCTGTTCCATATGGTGAACTGCAGTGGGCAAAAACCGAACCGCCATTTTTTTCATTTTGCCTCCCATAAAAATTTTGATAAAAAGTGATCAAAGCAATAAACATTCCCCAGATTGGTATAAATAAAAAGTACAGCTAGCCGTGCAAAAAAAACTACGCCATATGCAGAATATGGCAACTCCACAAAATTTTTTTTTTTAAAGTTTTGAATTTATTTTTTTTATATAAATATATATAAATTTGGTATCACCATAATCAAAACAAAGCCCATAAGAATGTACAATTTGACCCCCAAAAATTAAGCCCTAACATGGCTCTATTAACCTCTATGAATCGAAAATCAAAAAATGCCTGTGGCGGGAAGGGTTTAATGCACACAGTGATGTGATAATGGGATAATGTGCACAGTGATGTCATAGTACAGGGAAAATGTACTCAGTGATGTCACAATATTGACATAATACACACAGTAGGGTTTCCAGTTGTTAGTAAATTTCTGGACAGGAATCCTAGTGTCCGTATATAAAAAAAAAAGATGTCTCTCTGAATTATTTGAAGCCGGAGGAGCATGTGTGGGTTACATGACCGCAGTGGAGAGCATTGTTTTGGATGAAATAAAGATTACGGAATATTATCCATCTGGGTAAAGCGCAGTTCCTTACCTCTGACTCAGGCCCTGGGTCGGAATTTGGTCCTTTTCTCCACATCTCCTGACACCCTTGGGTGCTTGCTGGATCCTGCTGCTCCTATCCACCCAGAGAGGAACCCTCTGCTAAACGGTTCCAATGTGCAGTACGGTAGTTGTGGCCCAGTTCACAACTCTTTAAGGTGAGAGTCTTACCTTCACAAGTTCTACCACTACTCTATTGTTAAATAGTGTTACACTATGCACTGCTCGGTGCTGTTTTTTTGTTTTATTTAAGCTACGCAGAGGAGAGAATGGTTGCCTTGCAGCGCTGGGGTCTTGGATTCAAATATAGCCATGGACAAGATCTGTATGGAATTTGTACTCTCGTTTCCTACCACATGACAAAAATATACTAATAGATAAATTGCCTTACCATAAGACAATTGACCCTTGTGGGTGTTTTGGGACGAGTGCCTGTATTGCAGCCACTAATTCTCCTAGGCCACAACGTTCCCTGCACTTTGAGTCCCCTGTGTGAGCAAAGTGCATTACAAATATTTGTCAATGTGGCTGTAACTACCATCCTTTTACAGCTCGCAGTAAATGCTAGCACTGTTTTCTTATCAAAATTCTGGAGATCAATCATTTTTGGTTAAGCTGTTCAGGAAAAAAAAAGAATCTGGTCGATAACCCAGGCACACAGTGATGACACCGTGCGGGGATAATAAACACAATGGCATAGATTTACTAATAGTTAGACAGAGCAAACATAGATGGGCAGTCTGAAAATACACCAGATTTATAACAGTGATTGATGTTGGTTGATAAATCTGGCATCTCTTTAGACTGTCTAGCCAGCTTTTAGTTAGTTTACTTTGAGCCAGAATTTTTCGACACTATTTTGGTGCATTTTGGAGCATTGAGGTACATTTAAGCCACTCCCCTTTTTCTGAGAATCCACACCCACATATCTAGTATATCAAAAAATTTTAGCCCAAACTAGATGTTCCAAAAATGCGCCACATTGCGCCAAAGATGTTCTATGTTTACAGCAGTCATTACAACAAAAGTAAATCTGGGCCAATGATGTTATTGGACAAAAAGAATCTACTGAGTGAGGTTATAACTCAAGATTTATGCAGTGATGTCACAGTATAGAGATAATAAATACAGATATATCACTGTACAAAGATAATCTACAGTTACAGACCAGGAATTATACATACAGTGATGTAAGGCTATGGTCACACTACCATTATTACAGTCAGTTGCTCTCATTGGTCAAAGGATGAGAGCAATAGACATTAATGGTAGTAGAGTGAGGGATGCAGAAGGAGCCCCCTGCTGTCCGTTCTCATTTACTGTAATGTAAACAACAAGACAGACGCTGTCTTCCATCATGTTTGTTTACTTTTGTGATGGAAGAAAAAGTCCTGCATGCATCACGAACATCAGAGGGGCTCCATGTCCGTTGCTCTCATTCTGTGATAGATGAGAGCAATGTATATCAAGTAACGATAGTGTGAACCCGCCCTAACAGTACAGAGATAATAAACAGTGATGTCACAGTACAGAGAAAATAAACAGTGATGTCACTGTACAAATATACAATAATCTACTCTGTGATATTACAGCACAGGAATTATACATACGGTGATGGGGACACAGTGGGGCAGTTTTACTAATACTAAGCTAAAACTATGACAGTGAAAATTTACACAAAACAGTTCTAAAATGCACCAGATTTATCAATATGTCTAATGCAGAATGATAAAATTAAGTTAGGCGTTATGTACATGACCGTGCCATTTTTCATTTTTCACATGTGTGTCCTTGCAAGTGTTCGGATGGCCCTTATTCACATGGCAGTGAAACCCATGACTTTCAATGTGTCTATTCACATGGCACTATCTATATCCATTTTCACGGACAAAGATAGTGCATATCATTCACAGACATGTGAATAGCACATTGGGGCACATTTATTAAGCTACTTGCGCCTCTTTTTGGAGTGTATTGCACCTATTTGAGGTCTTTTTCTGTGTTTTGCTTAACTTATTAAGTTACTTGTGCCTTTTTTTCACACTGTTATGCTGCTCTTGCCAGTTTTGCTTTTTGGCGAGAAAAGGGGCATTGCCGAAATGGAGATCCTTTTTACGCTGTATTTATTACTTGCGCCTTTTTTAAAATGGGGCAAAATAGGCGCAAATGCACTCCAGTCCATGGACAGAGTAAAAGAGCCCTAGATAGTAGGAGAGCAGAGCTGAGGTAGAGGAGAAGATGGGATATTGGGTGGATGGCACAGTAGGACACATGTTGAGGTCACAGTGAGTGGAGTAGCCGTGGACAGCCGAGAAGCTGCAGCTGTGGGGTCCGGTTGTTCGGCACATGCGGTGCGGCAACATGCCAGCATTGGAGGGAGGCAGGGACGCAGCGTAGGCAGCTAGATGTGGCTGCTTGTGCCGGCAAAGTTCAGGCTGCAAGTCCTGTGTCAGCGCAGGCGGAGTACAGGAGTGTAGGAGAGTGCTGGCTGGCTCCGAACCGACATCACTGGCAGAAGACTGTCAGCCGTTTGCCAAGGGGAGGAAGAAATTGGAGATAAGCACATCGGGTGCCTGAACTGTAAAGTGAGCCCCCAGGGATTTCCTCGAGTAAGTTTAAGCTATTTTCAAACAATTGTTTGCACAAAAAAGGCGCAAAGTGCACATGGCACAAAAAAGGTGCATCAAAACTAACTTATACGTGCACATTTAACAAGGAGGTGTACCTACATCATAAATCAGCACCACTGTAAAACTAGTCTAAAAAAAGGCACACCTGCAAAAAGTGTGGCCAAATAACCCCCATTGAATTCAACATGTTCTTTGCCATGTGAATAAGCCCTTATTTTTGTGGAAAGAAAAAAAATTGAAAGCGTGTTGCATATTTAGCCCTGCACACTTTTTGAACAATCCTAGCCCTTTTTTCCATATGACGTGCCCCAGGGCTGGCACAGAAAGAATCTAAGCAGTTAATAAATGTGGTGTAAAGCCAGTATGCAAGTGTACCAGCACACAGTGCACCAGAATTCTGGTTTATTTTCAATAATAAATCTGACCCAATGGGTTTTCACAGCACCTTCGATAGTCATCACTAACTGCAACATATGCTGAGTGAAAATAATCCCCCTTAGTTGGTGGGCCCTAAACCCGCTGCTACTCTATGGTAGAGCAGTTATAGCTACGATGACACAGATAGATCTATATGAGATATGTAAATAAATAGACAGATATTTTTGTATGGTGGTATATGGAGGTCCGTCTACTTCCATAGGTTAGCAGTAGCATTGTATTGCTGATTTATAATAGGGTATGAATCAGTAATATGGTCATGAGAAGTACATACTAATGCCAAAGCTCTGATACCTATGATGCCAGTGATACCAATATCCATATCCACACCTGGCCTCTATTTTATTTGCATCACTCTGCAGATTATTTTATATTTGATATGTAAAGATTAGTAGGATAATTGCAGTGAAATGTATTTAATACGGCATCCAATAATCCATCAAATCTGATAATCCAGTATTTCAACATAATGTAAATTTTACAAAACAGCAGATTTTGTATTATTTTGGACATTCTACCTGAAAGTCTAATAAACTGATATTGATTGTGTCTGATTCATGTCAGATTAAAGAAATTTTACTGGATGACTTTTTTGAGTGCATACATTAATATTTAAAGACTACAGTACATTGACATGTAAGAGGAGATCTTATGCACAGAGTAAATAAAGCAAAGCATTGACCTGTATTTTACAGTGAGCCGCAAGCTACAACCTTAAACCTCCTCCTTATCCGCTGAGCATTATATTATTTGGCCTTTGAACGGGTAAACGCACACATAATTCTGGGAGCGGAGCGCGCCAGTACAGTTGAAACATATTTTAAAATGATATTTCTCGCCAGTATCTGTATCGTGCTGATAGGAATGTTTTGTTTTTTTTTTTTGCTAAGGGGAATTTTAGTTGCTGTTCATTCTACGCCATCTGTTCAGCTCTGGAAAGGTTTACACATCATACCACTGAAATGTCCTAATAGTGACGATAATAAGGAAATAACAACATTAATAATAATTCTCTGAATCAAGGAAGTTAATTTACAGATATTTCTTCAAATACTTATCAGTGTCTTTGTTCTGTACTACATTGGTCAATAATCCCTTTTTCCATGCAGTTATGCCCCATGCTGCCTGCTGTATTGGATTTTCTATTAGAAAGCATCTAGAAGGAGAAGTTAGCTACTTCCTCCATCAGTAATGTCACCACTGAGTTATTCATCACAGCAGACAGGGGCGAACATGCCAATGGTGCAGCATGTGCAACTGCACAGAGGCCCAGTAGATAAAGAAGACCACTTTAAAGGGAGTCTGTCAACTGGGTTATTCATACAGTGGGGAAAAAAAGTATTTAGTCAGCCACCAATTGTGCAAGTTCTCCCACTTAAAAAGATGAGAGAGGCCTGTAATTGTCATCATAGGTAGACCTCAACTATGAGAGGCAAAATGAGAAAACAAATGCAGAAAATCACACTGTCTGATTTTTAAAGAATTTATTTGCAAATTATGGTGGAAAATAAGTATTTGATCAATTATAAAAGTTCATCTCAATACTTTGTTAAATATCCTTTGTTGGCAATGACAGAGGTCAAACGTTTTCTGTAAGTCTTCACAAGGTTGGCACACACTGTTGCTGGTATGTTGGCCCATTCCTCCATGCAGATCTCCTCTAGAGCAGTCATTTTTTGGGGCTGTCGCTGGGCAACACGGACTTTCAACTCCCTACAAAGGTTTTCTATGGGGTTGAGATCTGGAGACTGGCTAGGCCACTCCAGGACTTTGAAATGCTTCTTACGAAGCTACTCCTTCGTTGCCCTGATGGTGTGCTTGGGATCATTGTCAGGCTGAAAGTCCCAGCCACGTTTCATCTTTAATGCCCTTGCTGTTGGAATGAAGTTTGCACTCAAAATCTCACTATACATTCATTCTTTCATGTTCACGGATCAGTCGTCCTGGTCACTTTGCAGAGAAACAGCCCCAAAGCATGATGTTGCCACCCCCATGCTTCACAGTAGGTTTGGTGTTCTTTGGATGCAACTCAGCATTCACTCTCCTCCAAACACGATGAGTTGTGTGTCTACCAAACAGTTCTACTTTGGTTTCATCTGACCATATGACATTCTCCCAATACTCTTCTGGAACATCCAAATGCTCTCTAGCAAACTTCAGACGGGCCCGGATACTGGCTTAAGCATGGGGAGACGTCTGGCACTGCAGGATCTGAGTCCCTGGCGGCGTAGTGTGTTACTGACGGTAGCCTTTGTTACTTTAGTCCCAGCTTTCTGCAGGTCATTCACTAGGTTTCTCCCGTGTAGTTCTGGGATTTTTGCGCACCGTTCTTGTGATCATTTTGACCCCACGGGGTGAGATCTTGCGTGGAGCCCCTGATCGCGGGAGATTATCAGTGGTCTTGTATGTCTTACATTTTCTAATTATTGCTCCCACAGTTGATTTCTTCACACCAAGCTGCTTGCCTATTGAAGATTCAGTCTTCCCAGCCTGGTGCAGGTCTACAATTTTGTTTCTGGTGTCCTTCCACAGCTCTTTGGTCTTCACCATAGTGGAGTTTGGAGTGTGACTGTTTGAGGTTGTGGACAGGTGTCTTTTATACTGATAACAATGTCAAACAGGAGCCATTACTACAGGTAATGAGTGGAGGACAGAGGAGCCTCTTAAAGAAGAAGTTACAGGTCTGTGAGAGCCAGAAATCTTGCTTGTTTGTAGGTGACCAAATACTTATTTTCCACCATAATTTGCAAATAAATTCTTTAAAAAATCAGACAATGTGATTTTATGGATTTGTTTTCTCATTTTGTCTCTCATAGTTGAGGTCTACCTATGATGACAATTACAGGCCGGCCTCATCTTTTTAAGTGGGAGAACTTGCACAATTGGTGGCTGACTAAATACTTTTTTCCCCACTGTATTAAATCAGCAAGTAGATAGGTAAGACTTTTTACCCTTGAAAATTTGTGACTCCATGACTGAGATAGACTGCAAATTAGTAGTCTAGAGCACTGAAGGTGGACCGTTTGCTCCAGACTTCTATGCTCCACATTGCTCTAGTACGACCTCCTTCCGTCTGTCATTTTTCTGAGTGACAGGGCCAGGGAGCTATACTGAAATCACACCTGGCCCTGTATTCTCGCATTGCCACCAGCATATTGAAATGGTGTAGGGCATAGCAGTTTGGAGCAATGGAACTGCCCTCAGTGCTCCAGATTTTTCATTTGCATATTCTGAAATAAATGAATATTTCAGCAATGGGATGAAAGGCCTTAGGTTCAGGTGAGCCTGACTAGGTTGTTGCTTTAATATGCTTCACTTCACCCTGGTGACAGACTCCCTTTAACAGCAGATTACTATTGTCTATTTATTTGCAGATAAAGAAAGTGAACCTTATGGTTATAACTAGTGGATTGTTTGAGAGACATAAGAGGGACACTATATCCTGAGATACTGGAAAACAAGGGGCCCATAACTATTTTTTCACAGGGGCGTCAGCAGTCTGAGTCCACCCCTGTCATCAGTATTTAAAATTGATAGTTGCTGCACTATGACACTTTCTGCAGAAGGTTCACGGGTGAGCCTGCAGCCCCCTTCTATGTAACTAATGTCCTTGGACAAGGACTGCTTATATTTACTTTTACTTGACTCAACTGAATGCAATTTCGAGACTCTCTAAGATTGTGGTCCTAGTTGGATTTTGACAGCATCGGATTGCAATAACGGAAGTGTGAACATATCCTTATTCTGTTATGCCAAGTACAGGCCTTGTTTCATGCACCACCTCCTTAGGACATGTACTAGGTATAAAAAATACTTGTCCACAGCATCATTTAGTAATGGATTGTCACATGAAACATATGGCATAAACATGGATGTTTTCCTTGTTGTGGCTGAAGGGCTTACAAATTTACAAATGTCCTACGATTTAGGATTCAAATGTTTGTAAGTATGATATCCCAGTTTTTCGATTGTCATAACATGCAAAGTAATATGTGATGTGGTCATTCCTGGGTGGATTAGGTAAAGGTGTAAAGAGTACATTTTACTACCTACCAACCCCAAACATTTGCATCCTTCAATAGGTGACATTCCACTGATCCAGTGCAGTTGGAATATTTTCTCTAGCCCCCACCATTTCTGAGCAAGCAGTGTTATTAGTTTCAGCACCCAATATGCTAAGTAGGCTATGCCCTGTCAGGTGGGTGGTCCTGGATAAGAGCAGACAGCACATGGCTACCCACCTGACAGCACGTTGCGGAAACGCAGCTTTTTTTGTTGCAGATTTTTGAGCCAAAGCCAAGAATGGCTACAAGAGGAATGGGAGATATATATGTAAAGTACTTATACTTCTACCTTCTGCTCAATCCGCTCCTGATTTGGCTCAAAAAACAGCAACAAAATCTAAAACAAAAAAAGCTGCGTTTCCGCAACGTGGGGCCTTAGCCTTAAAAGGTCTTCTGAGATAAAAATATATATATATATTGGGCACAAAAGAGGGTTATTGTCATAAAGTAACAAGAGACCCATTGCTTACCTGTTAATATACCTCCATATCGGTGCCAGTCCTCCGATGCACCCTCAAGTCCTTGTTTACTTGGTAGCTGCATTGATGTCCCCATCTACTCATGGGACCACTGCAGTCACAGTGTCTTGTGCTGTACACCGCTGAGGCCAATGATTGCCTGCACAAGTCATGTGGGTGTTATGGCCGTCAACTCTGATTTAGGTAATCAGAGACTAATGGAGAGTATTGAAATGCCAATGCTCAACAAATATCTCACTTTGTTCATGCTCAGCTTGGGTCTACTCGGGTTTCGCTTCCCACGGCCTTTGAGAGACTGTGCCGAGCTGGTACCTGTACAAAGGGGCTCATAACCAGTATATACGGGCTCTTGTCCTTTTCCGGGGGGCGACCACCCCCCCATCCCATAGATACATGGCTAAATGGGCTGAAGCTTTGAATAGGCAGATCTCACCCGGACAGTGGCAGATTATATGGTCCCGAGCTGCTAAATCCTCTTCTAGTATCACGTTTCGGGAAACCCAATATAAGCTCCTTATGCACTCGTACCATTCGCCAGCTTTGCTCCACACCCTCAGTCCCGCTATTCCCTCTACGTGCTGGCGATGTCAGACCTCGTTGGGTACGGTGTATCATGTCTTTTGGGACTGCCCTGTCCTCCGCCCTTTTTGTTCGGAGGTGAGGCTCCTCACTGATGCCCTCTTCATTCAGGGGGTTCCGTTGGATCCCATGATCTACTTACCCAACTTGCCTCCCAGTCATCTAGGCAAAAACACATCTAGGCTGTTCCTATATTTGTGTACTGCAGCTATAACCCTTATTGCCCTGCATTGGAAGCAGACGCTCCCTTCCACGGGTTCTGAGTTGGTTGCCAGGATGAAAGACGTACAGTACGTAGCTTAGAATTTTTCACTGCCACTCTTAATCATACAGTCGATGCCTTTAATGCTGTCTGGTCACATTGGGACTCCTACTGCATTTCACATGGTTTTTGACTCTGACCACCCCCTTCGCTTCCTCTCCCACCCCTCTCGTCCTGTCTTCTGTCTGCTGTTATTAGTCTTCTCATTGGTTTTTGTATCTCTTGATTACGTTATATTTTCTGAAATTGTTATGCCACATGTTGTGGCTCATCTTTACTCCTTGTTGATGTATATTTTATTACATTGTAAAAGAAAAACTTAATAAAAACTACAGTTTAAAAAAAAAAGAAAAAAAAAAAAAAAAAAGAAATGCCAATGCTGGAATGGTGGGGGATTTAACAAGTAAGTAATGGGTCTTTTACTATTTTATTTTAATTCCTCTTTGGGCCATCTTATAAAACGTCTTATAAAATGTTTCTCATATGGAGATTAAAGGGTCATTTATGCTGATACCGGGTCATATTTCATGATCAAACATGTCTCAATAAGGGCAAGTTCACACAGAGTTTTTTTGTCTGGCAGAAAAATCAGATTGCTGCCACTGACTGTCATTGAAATAAATGGAAGAGAAGGAGATTCAGGCTTTTTTCAGGCGAATTTTAGGTGGAATCTGCAAAAAACTTTGGGTGAATTCACTCTTAGATGGATTGATTGACTGTCTGGGAGAGAAGGAGGATGCAGAAACATCTGGGTGGCCGGGTGACAGTAAAAACAGCTTTAGATGATAATATGGCTGACATTAGTAGCTGTAGGACAGATAAATGAGAAGTCTCTTGAGCATAAAGGAAAAAGAGACTGCACACAATGTCAGTACAGAAGAGAGCTGGGGAAGATTTTATTTTTGGAACTTGGCTTTAATGATAATAGATAATAACTCTAGTGAATATTAATGAATACATTCTGTCTCAGGTAGCACAGGAGGCTATCTGTTCATAGAAAGATGTTCATATTGCTGCTTACTCAGTCCCATAGGTGATATGTAATCTATCACTGATTTCATATGACAGTCCTGCAGAGTCACTGGCAGATCTGCATAGCCCCAGGGCTTAATAGAAATAAAGGAGAATGCAAAATAGAATCAATTTAACTGCAAAGCGAATGGCACATTTACTGATATTAAGGGAAGGAATTGACAAGAGCATCAAACTATCAGAAAAAACTGCCTAGCTCATTTATCAACAGTCTGTAGGTGGTATGCCTTTTATTTTTCAACAAGTTGTACCATTTCCTGAAATCTAAGATAGCTTTCTGCAGCCACCTCTAGGGTTATGTTAGAAACTCAATGATTAAAGAATTGTTAGGTAAATCAAACACATGAGTATACACAGTGTCGGAATGATATCCCATGGGCCCACCAGATAAAAGGATTCTGGGAGAACCACCCTCCAACAACCCCCATGAAATAGACCATAGTAGCCTTCAAATAGTAGCCTTCTTCTGCTGGACCATTATTGTGTTTAAACCTTGGCCCACTAGAGGATCCTATGGTACTCTGGTGTCCGACACTGTATGTACAGCATATCGGGTGGGAACTTCTAAAATAAAGAGATTGTCCAAAGAAGACATCCTATTTAAAACAGAACAGACTCTCATTTGATATATCCATTTACAAAGAACATTCTCTCTGTGTTCCTTGGATTGAACCTGTACATGCATTTTATGAAAACACAATTGATATCATTGGGTATCATCTAATGCTTAATTTCACCTGTGGTGGTGCTGCAAGCATATAGAACACGTCCTGACAGCTGTTTCCACTTATTACAGTTGATCACTGAGGGCATGTTAGATTAGCATTAGCTCCCTGGTTTGCAATGAATCCAGAAGGTGGCGCTGCCTCCTGTGACTGTTAGTAGTGGCAGTACCTACTGTGTCCACGTCAAACCAGTAAGGTTAGGGTTGCACTTAGGAGAAGCATAGTTAGTCTCTACTTGGACCATGCTACACCCAAAAAAGCAGAGGCAGAGGTAGAGGTGTGTGCTAGCTGTGACACAGCTAACACTCCCAGAGCCGAGGCAGCGCCACTTATTGGATCCATGCCATACCTTATTTTAACCACTCTATTCTAGACTAAACCCTGAGGGTACTGAGCAATGTGAAACCCTGTGTTCAGCTTATAATAATGGATTTTTGTAACAAAAAGAGACTTTCCAAAGAAGACATCCCATTTAATAGAGAATTGACCCATATTTAAAACCTCCATCTGTAAAGAGTATCTCTGTCTCTGGAGGTCCTAGTCTGACCATACAATACACACACATTATACTACATACAATACACAGACCACCCATTGATTATAATGGCCATTTAATCCTTCCTTTCACATGAGTTTGAGAAAATGCTGCTAGGTCCTCCCTCACATTATAGCTAGGACATCCTTATATTGTACAAAGTTGAAATCCTCTTCTAAGTGGAGTACCCCTTAAAGAGGATCTTTCACCACTCCTGACAATTCTCTCAGTAACATTCAATAGGTGTGACAGCACTGATTCTGGCACAGTTAGAATTTCTTCTCTAGACCCTATTGTTCCTGAAAAATCAGTATTCTTAGTTTCATTAGCCAATATGCTAATTATGCTCTCTACTGTCAGATGGGTGGTCTTGGTCAGCTATAGCCTAGGACCGCCCACCTGACAATAGAGTGCCTAAATAGCATACTGAGTGTTAAAAATTATAGCACCCATTGCACAGTAACAAAAGGGGCAAAAGAAAAAAAAAATCCAGCTGTCCTGGAATTAGTGGAATGGAGTCTACTAAATGATGCAAAAAGTTGGAGTTGGTGGAGGTGGTAAAAGGTCCTCTTTAAGTGTATCCTTCTAAGGCATACATTACATTAAGAACCTCTGCTTGTATCATTTTAACCCATCTCTATAAATCTCTGGCTGTGAATGTTTTGCAAAGAAATTATTTTTAGGCGATTTTCAGCACAGGATCTCTCTTCAGTCACTATGAGGAATATCATGAAATCCAAACCACTTTCAAGGCCTAAATTTCATTAGCCGTGCAATGGATATGGGATATTGAATAATTCTAAATCAAAGGGATATAAAGCGTTCACAGAAGAAAATTGAAACATTTTCTTCCAATCCAGAGCTCTGCTAAAATTGCTTCCGGAACAGTCCTAGGACATTTTTCATTGTGTTTATCTATGCGCTGACATGTTTTAACCTCACCAATGTTCTGGAAGCCGCCTGGAGCAATTCTCTCTAATGTAATTCATATGTAATAAAATGGAGTCACTGATGTTCAAAGCTGGGGATTCTATCATCCTGCGCTCAGGCTAAGTTACTAAAATTAAGGTCGCCTCTCCTATTTAAATAGAAATGGAACAATCACAACATTTATAGAAAATATACCTGGTGCCAGACAGAAACAAAAATGCGCCACTGTGAAATTCGGAACTGAGACTCAAGGACTAAATATACAAACGGCAACTAATCAGATCATGACCTTTATGCTCAGAGTCTATAGCATGATAATATAGGAAGAGCTTTACCTTTAAGAGTAAGTTCATCTTTAAATACCATTTTAGGCTACATTCAGTTATGCATCGTTGCAGTATCCACCTGAAAATCGACAGAAAAAAAAGTCCTGCATGGAGGGCTTTTTCCTCTGCCAGATTCAATTTTAAAAGGACAGACACCTGACGGACCCCATTATAGTCAATGGGGTCTGTCGGACTCCGTGTTTTACCACTATCTTAGCAGTCCGCCTCTCCTAGCGTTATATGTGTCAGTAATTTATATAAAATGTCGGCTTTCTTTGTAAATACATTACATTACTTATCCTGTACTGATTCTAAGTTATAACCTGTATTATATTCAAGAGCTATACTCACTGTTCTTAATAAAAAAATAATAGAAGAATGAAGGAGAATGCAAAACAGAATCACTGGGACAGATTTATGAAGACAGGCTCCAGGCTTCATAGCACTGGAGCCAGAGGGTACACCTCATATACAGTGGGGAAAAAAGTATTTAGTCAGCCACCAATTGTGCAAGTTCTCCCACTTAAAAAGATGAGAGAGGCCTGTAATTGTCATCATAGGTAGACCTCAACTATGAGAGACAAAATGAGAAAACAAATCCAGAAAATCACATTGTCTGATTTTTAAAGAATTTATTTGCAAATTATGGTGGAAAATAAGTATTTGGTCAATAACAAAAGTTCATCTCAATACTTTGTTATATATCCTTTGTTGGTAATGACAGAGGTCAAACGTTTTCTGTAAGTCTTCACAAGGTTGGCACACACTGTTGCTGGTATGTTGGCCCATTCCTCCATGCAGATCTCCTCTAGAGCAGTGATGTTTTGGGGCTGTCGCTGGGCAACACGGACTTTAGACTCCCTCCAAACGTTTTCTATGGAGTTGAGATCTGGAGACTGGCTAGGCCACTCCAGGACCTTGAAATGCTTCTTACGAAGCCTCTCCTTTGTTGCCCTGGCGGTGTGCTTGGGATCATTGTCATGCTGAAAGACCCAGCCACGTTTCATCTTCAATGGCCTTGCTGATGGAAGGAGGTTTGCACTCAAAATCTCAGGATACATGGCCCCATTCATTCTTTCAGGTACATGGATCAGTCGTCCTGGTCACTTTGCAGAGAATCTACCCCAAAGCATGATGTTGCCACCCCCATGCTTCACAGTAGGTATGGGGATCTCTGGATGCAACTCAGCATTCACTCTCCTCCAAACACGACGAGTTGTGTATCTACCAAACAGTTCTACTTTGGTTTCATCTGACCATATGACATTCTCCCAATACTCTTCTGGAACATCCAAATGCTCTGTAGCAAACTTCAGACGAGCCCGGATATGTACTGGCTTAAGCAGGGGGATACGTCTGGCACTGCAGGATCTGAGTCCCTGGCGGTGTAGTGTGTTACTGACGGTAGCCTTTGTTACGTTAGTCCCAGCTTTCTGCAGGTCATTCACTAGGTCCCCCCGTGTGGTTCTGGGATTTTTGCTCACCGTTCTTGTGATCATTTTGACCCCACGGGGTGAGATCTTGCGTGGAGCCCCTGATCGAGGGAGATTATCAGTGGTCTTGTATGTCTTACATTTTCTAATTATTGCTCCCACAGTTGATTTCTTCACACCAAGCTGCTTGCCTATTGCAGATTCAGTCTTCCCAGCCTGGTGCAGGTCTACAATTTTGTTTCTGGTGTCCTTCCACAGCTCTTTGGTCTTCACCATAGTGGAGTTTGGAGTGTGACTGTTTGAGGTTGTGGATAGGTGTCTTTTATACTGATAACAATGTCAAACAGGAGCCATTACTACGGGTAATGAGTGGAGGACGGAGGAGCCTCTTAAAGAAGTTACAGGTCTGTGAGAGCCAGAAATCTTGCTTGTTTGTAGGTGACCAAATACTTATTTTTCATCATAATTTGCAAATAAATTCTTTAAAAATCAGACAATGTGATTTTCTGGATTTGTTTTCTCATTTTGTCTCTCATAGTTGAGGTCTACCTATGATGACAATTACAGGCCGGCCTCATCTTTTTAGGTGGGAGAACTTGCACAATTGATGGCTGACTAAATACTTTTTTTTCCCCACTGTATGACGAGGCACATTCTCCATTGGGCTGTACGCAATGGGAGAAATGTATGCCAGCTTGTAGCATACATTTCCCCCATCAGTTACGCCAGATTTCTGGCATAAATTATGATAAATTTGACAGGGCCAATGACCCACCCACTGCATGTCCTCGCCTCACCCCCTTTTCAGGAAGGTGGCAAATATGGTGCAGAGTTTTGCACAAAAAAATTGCGAAATTTTATGCCTTGTACTCCAGAAAACTGGTGTACAAGGCACAATAAATCTTCCCCAATGTTACTGCAGAGCAAGATGCGTTGATATTGAGGGCAGGAGTTGACAAGAGTCTGCATTATATTACTTATCTTCCACTGATCCTTAGTTACACAATGTATTATACTCCAGAGCTGCAAACACTGTTCTGCTGGTGGAATCACTGGCCCAAATTTACTATTGTGGCTACAATAACAAACTGGAATAAATGTGGCACATCTTTAGTGCATCTAGTTTGAGCTAAAATTTTTCCAACATGTCTGGAAAAAGACCATTGCATAAATGTACGAAAAATGTGCCAAAAATTTGACTTTAAATTCAAAAAGGTGCAAACTTACAATAGATAACCAGAAGATTTAATGTCCAGTATTAGCCACTGTAATAAATCCAGGCCCCTATGTACATACGTTATAATACTTATCTTATATTGATTCTGGGTACCAGTATGTATTATGCTCCAAAGCTGCACTTGCAATTTATCTGGAAGTTTGTGTACATGCTTACATTCTGTATTCTACTCCAGAGCTGCACTCACTATTCTGTCGGCAGAGTCACTGGGTACATACATGACTTATCTTAGCTTGTACTGATCTTGAGTTCCATCCTATATTACTCTCCAGAGCTGCACTCAGTATTGTGATACTATCAGAGTTATAGCTTGTATTATACTCTAATACTACATTCACTATAACTCTGGTGGCATCACTGGAAGGAGACTTATCAAGTCTTATTTTATATGCTATTCTTGAAGTCCCGTGCACCATCAGCTCATGCACTTAGAATGTCATCTACGCCATCTTGTAGCTGGTGTAGATTTCAGTCATCAATTACACCACAAAACTGGTATAAATGATGATTGGTCTGCCTGGGCTGATGGAACCATGCACAGCACAATTGAACCCCCTTTATGAAAAGCTTCAAGGGTGACGTAAGGACATTTGTGGGGACAAGGCTGTCTCAAATTTTGAGGTTGTCAGGGGCATAACTGTAGTTGCATAAGTTGTTACAGAGCCTGAGGGTGCGCACTAAGCTACTATATAGATACGTGGGTTCTCTTTTGTGCAGAAAGTATAATATGGCAGAACTATCCATTCCTTTTTTGCTGCTCATGTAAGAAGTTGCGCTGCTTTTTGGGTCCTATCAATTGTTATTGCACCTATAGATATTATCCTAATTTTATAGTATTAGAAAAAATATTTCATGAGTTGAAATGCACAAAATAACATTAAATGTAATATTATATAGGTCCTAAATGTTACATTTACAGACTGCGTATCCAATAGCTGTCAAAGAAGAAGGATGACTTTAACTGTTAGGGTATGTTGATACGATATACAACTACTTGGCAGAGAAATCCTGGGTGTACTTGCAGTGCAATCCGTGACAGAAATCCAAAGCTGACCCTCAAATTTCTACTGTAGTTTTCACCTATTCAATAAAAAAGCCCCATTAAAAGATATAGGAAAAGTATTTTAACAGGTTTTTTGCTGCAGTTGTGTGAACATGCCCTTAGGGGCACCAAGCCAGAATGGCAATATGGTGCCCCCATGGCCGATACCGTTTCTCTTTCTGGCCATCATGGAGCCACCCCCCAGACATTCCACTCCTGCAAATTCTGGCACAGAAAAGGCACAGACACAGGACACCTGGCTTCACTCTGAGAATTCCTCCAGCGAATGTTACTGTACAGCAGGTCTTCACAAGGAAAACTCTTACAGCGGAGATTTAAAGTATAACTTATGCGCACTTCCAGGCTGCAGGAACGAACAACGCATTCCCACTGTGACATGGCGTGAACTGCCGTCACTGCAGATTCCAGCCCC
This sequence comes from Leptodactylus fallax, assembly GCA_947044405.1. Classification (NCBI taxonomy): domain Eukaryota; kingdom Metazoa; phylum Chordata; class Amphibia; order Anura; family Leptodactylidae; genus Leptodactylus; species Leptodactylus fallax. The sequence continues at coordinate 11,199,598 of CAMRHE010000025.1, forward strand.
CCGCTCACAAGGCGTTCACACCTTAGGTGTGGGTGTCCCTCTATTTATTGCAAGCAGGTCCTATGGCTTGCCTGGCCTACCTAGTTGCTGCTTCTTGCTCCTACAAGGTGGACAGCGCTCTCATTCACTTCAATGGGAGTGCCAAAGTACAACACTCAGCTATCTCCGGCGCTCCTATTGAAGTGAATGAGAGCACCGACCACCACCTGTCCTGCCCATATTCAGCCTTGCTGCGCTCAGGTTGAATGTGGAGGAGAAGAAAGGCCCTACAGTCTTCACTTTGTGGGACAACCCCTTTCAATAAAAGCGTGATCTCACACCCTAGGTAGCTGATGTCAAACAGACCGCACCAGGGAAAAGCAATACACAACTTCTCCTACAGTTCCGTCTATAAGGAACCATCGCACGATTCAGTTCTCCAAAGTACTTGCACATTCACCGTGCAATGACTTGCACCAATTAAAGCGACATGAGCATGTATAAAGCAATCATCCTACATAGTGCAAGTATATCATGGTGCATGATACATTACCAAGTTGTGATGCACTAGCTTATCTAACACAGCACTCTCTCTATACAAACAGGCACAGTCAGGGGTTTAACCCGTCCCTGAGCAACAGTCGAACTGTTCAACTGCATGATCATACTCTAATACCCTTTAGATACTGGCTAGGGAAGTGTGTTCCAGAATGTAATGGACCCTTCAACCTCAACAGACCCTTAGGTTCACTCATGTTCACACTACCATTGGATGTCTGTTTTGACGGTCGCCTATCATAACAGACATTAGCAGACACTAACTGATGTTAATGCGCCCCTTTTTTTTAACTGATCCATTTAATGGATTAGACACATTAGCATCAGTTAGTGTCCATTTATTTTGCAATTTTTTTGTTCTGCTTTCTAAGCATGCACAGAAAGAAAAAACGGACAGTAATTATGGACAGTATAACGTACACCCATTACGGTCTGATAGCCGTAGACATTAATGTGAAAAAATAACGGAAGCTTAATGTCCATCATAACAGACACTAACGGACAACAGATTAAATCCCTTTGAAATCAGTGGGATTTTTAATGGATTTATGACAGATCTGTTAGTGTCTGTTGTTAACATTTTGTAATGGATGCTAGGAACGGACACCACTAGTGGTAGTGTGAACTAGCGGTGAGGTTTTTTTTTAATGTTGATTACATCACTGCATCTTACTGGTGGTAGCAACAACAAAAATAAAAAGTAGAGAATTACATCATAAAGGTGAAAATTCTCTTCCTAGTGCTCCAGCAGTGACATCTGCTGGCAGCAAAAAATATTGTCAGGATTTCCTGGAAATTATTACAAGAAAACTAAATGTACAAAATAATCCCATTAATCTCCTCCTCTACTAACCAGTTATCATCAAAACTGTAAAAGCTTTAAGGCTAGAGCCACATCGCGATGTTGGTTGCAACGGTTTTCACGTGACCAAAGATCACAGGGTCGCCTTGCTATTCCTTCACTAATGTTAGTAAATGGAGTCGCATTGTGACAGCTCTCTAGGGGGTCGCAATACCATTCCATGCACTAACATTAGTGACATAGCAACAATGGTCGCAGTCAGTTACACATGAGCATAATACAGACAATTTTGTGTCAAGCTACCATCCATTAGACTAGTCAAAACTTGGAAAAAAAAAAAATCCCATAGTGCTATAAAATGGGACAACTATGATGAACACACTTAACCCCTTCCCGCCACAGCCATTTTTAAATTTTTGTATTTTCCTCCCCGCCTTCCAGAATCCATAACTTTTTATAGTTTTCCATTCACAGAGCTTTATGAGGGATTAATTTTTGTGGGGCAAATTGTACTTCATAGCGGTATCATTTAATATTCCATATGATGTACTCGAAAGTTGGAAAAAATTCAGAATGGTGTAGAATTAGAGAAAAACTGCATTTGCAGGACATTTTTACAGGCTTTGTTTTTACAGGTTTACTGTACAGCCAAAATGACATGTCATCTGTATTTTGTGGGCAGGTACGATTACAGCATTACCAATTTGATATTTATTTTTTTTTAACATTTCAACTCCTTAAAAAATACAAAACTTTGCAAAAAAAAATTTTTTTTTTTAATTCTTGGAGTCACCTTAGTCAGACACCCAGAACTTTTTTATATTTCTGTGTAAGGGGCTGCATAAGGTGTCTTTTTTTGCGGGGCCAGATGTACTTTTTATTTATTCGATTTTGAGGAATGTCTATTATTTTGATAGTTTTTTTTTTCCATCCAAATTTTTATGGGAGGTGAACCAGGAAAAAAAAACCACACACTGTTCTTTGCATTTTGTGTAGTGCAGCTGTTCATTCATTTTGAAGGAGTGGTTATCACTGTGCCGCATCACAGAAGTCAAGTTCTGTATATACTTTTTTTTTTTTTTTTTTAGAAAGAAAGAAAAATTACATAAAGCAGTTTTTGTCAATGTAGTTGATTCTAATAAAGATGTGTTTTGGTCTAATTTTCCTTTACTATTTTTTTTTTTTCTACAGCCCTGCCTGAATACGACAGCCAGACTATAGAATTATTAATTTGTCACGAACATTCAATGATCAACTATACCATTAAAACAGGTGAAGTGACACAATGACATCTGTCCAGGGGTGTACTGTATTATACAAAAAGTTAAAGCTAGAAAAACAGGCAAGCATATAGATCTGAGCGATTTAGGCAGGGGCAAAATTGTCATGGCTAGTTGACTAGGCCAGAGCAGCTCCAAAATGACAGGACTTGTAAGATGTTCCTGGAATGCAATGGTTAGTAGCTACCATATAGAGCTACAGACTGCTCAGAGCCCAGGTTGACCAATATCCACTGTTGAAAACAACCACAATCAATGGAAGAAATTTTTCTGATCTCATGACTTTTCTTTTACATAAGTTGGATGGACACTAGATGTGTGTGTTGCCTGAAGAAGGTGAAATGGCACCAGGATAAACTATAGCATGAGTAGGCAACCTTCTACACCCCAGCTGCCTACAAGTCTCACCTTGACTACTTACTGTGCTTTTCTTGGGACTCCCATCTAAGTGAACAGAGCATGGTGGGAATTGTTGTTTCACAGCAGCTGAAATGCTGAAGATTGCCAATTCCTGCACTATAGGATGACGGCAAGATAGTGTGTTGCTTGGGATAATGTTCAGCTAAAAAAACCTTGGGTCACACCATTTATGTGGCTGTTACTTTGACACATACCACCTACCTAAAAATTGTACAAAGTACACCCCTTCATAGCAAGGTTAATTCCTAATGGCAGAGAGAGAGGGGGCGTTCCTTACAGCACAGCAATGACGTTCAGCTGTGAGGAACGCCCCCTCCCCCAGTACAAGTCTATGAACGAGAACAGTCAGGAAGGGCGTTCCTCACAGCGCAGCTAGACTGTCAGGAACGCCCTTCTAACAGTAAACCTTGAAACCTACACCGCCGATATCTCCAGCCCCGGGGCACATACCGGGAAAGCCGGCAGTGCTCTGAATTCAGTGCGCTGTCGGCTTTCTAGCGGTATGTCAAACCGCATGTACCTGAGGACATGAAAGGTCCTCTTTAATGAATCAGTTAAAAAAAAAAACAAAAAAAAAAAAACCTGACATTAGCATCAGTTAAGTGTTTCTTGTTCTACTTTCTGAGCATGCACAAAAAAAAAAAAAAAAATTGAACAGTATAATGGACAACTATGACTATAAAGAGTTGTGCACATGTGTATCCATCACATGACCATGGACTGATTTTTATCCAGTGGAAGTAAGCAGAATGAATGACAGCAAGCAGAGATCTAGAAACCAATGATGAATTGAGAAAGTATATTGGAAAATTGTAGAACTTTTCAATATACAAATAACATTTGTTCTCGAATACTGTCTGAAACGGGACAATCCCTTTAATATTATAGGTGATCAGTGTATTTTTGCCTCATGTTGGCATTATCCAGATCTCCTTAGCAGTTGCAACCCAGATCAAATGGAATTTTACTATAAAGAGCGACTTCCATAAATCAGAGATTACAATAATATATTCGAAAATTTCTGATATTACTATTGCCGAATGTATGAGCGTAGGTAAACCCAAACCAGTATCAGAGGACTGAATTAAATCAGACCACAGACTTTTTTTGCAAAGTAAGTTGAGTTTAGTAAAACTGTGTTAGGTACAGAGGCTGTCAGACACATTATGGCCACTTGACAGCCAGAGGGGAATAAAACCACTTTGTCTCTAAAGTCTTGTACAATGGAGAGCAGGACATATAGGCTGTTTTTTTTTTTTTTTGTTTTTGTTTTGGAAAGTGATAAATGAGAGAAAAACATCAAACATTCTTAAAAAAATATATTTTTAAACAAATCCTCAAGTAATAGGGAATTTTCTCATGACATGGTTTTTGAGACAAAGTGTTTTTTTTTTTTTTGTTTTTTTAACAAAAACCATGTGTCATGAGAAAATTCCCTATTACTTAAATGAGGTTTTGGTAAATATATTTTTTAAAGAATGTTTGGTGATGTTTTTCTCTCAATTATTTTACAAAAAAAAAAAAGTAAACTTACTACTCCAACTTTGGCCACTAAGATTAAGGATAGGTTTACACGGCGGAAAATGAAGAAGTTACTCTTCATTTTCCGCCACGGATTGCCTCTGCTGCTTAGCCACGGATGAATGGGCCTAAATGGCAAGGCTGCCGAGCTGCGGAAACCAGGGCAAGATTAAGCAGGACGCTGCTGTATTACATCTACAGTACTTGTAAATGACCTACCGAACAGGAAGTACAGGCTCATACTTTGGCTTCGTGGCAAATGTGCATACTGATGATTGTTTTTTTTTTTTTTTTTTAAATATAACATGGAAGTTTTAAAAAAAAAAAAAAAAACCCTCAAAGATACTTAAATTATATTTAACATCAAAATTTGATTTAAACAATAGGTGAATTTCTGGTGATTCGTACCCTTTAAAGTAACTGTACGTTCTGCAGTACTTTCGGCTGAGGCCCAACATAGCTAAATGCAGCTAAAAAACATGCTGCAGAAAAAAAAAACGCAGTGAGAATGCATCTTCCTGCTGCATTTTTAGCAAGTTTCTCAGCGGATTTTCTTTCCTTATTAAAACCTATGGGAAAAACGTCAGCGTTTGCGTAGGTATAATTGACATGCTGTGATTTTCAAAAACATTTTCCACAGCGGATTTTTTTTTCTACAATTTGTGGATGGGATTAACCAGAATCTCATTCACTTTGCAGGAATTGTAAAACGCAGCTTTTATTTCACTATGCGTTTCCACAGCGGCAAAAAAGCTACAACATTTTTTCGCAACATGGGGCTTTAGCCTTAGAGTTTCCAATGCTTTTCTCTTGTCAATGACTACAATGAATTCAAGGCCTTTTTTGGCTCCAAATAAAGCAATGCTTTGCTTGATAAAAATCCTGCAAGACAAAATAAAATACTGAAACAAATCTATGGGGTTACCATATTTATTGTGGGTAATACAAAATGTATCCAGATCAAAAAAATTAATCTTCATCCTCTTCCTCCTCCTCATCCTGGTTGATCTGGAAGTATCTTAATTCATAGCTTTCCTTACTGTTGGCAACCACACGCAGCCAGTCACGCAGGCTGTTCTTCTTCAGGTATTTCTTGGTCAAATATTTCAAGTACCTATTAAAAGAAAGATCACGGCTCAGGTTTTAAGACATTCAAAGCATTTCTCTCTTATTTTAGGATTCACTGATAAACTAAATATAACACAGGGAAGGGATTATTTGCCGGGCAGATGTACTTTCTATTTATACCATTTTGGGGAATGTCTGACTTTTTGATAGCTTTTTATTCAGATAATTTTGGGAAGTGAAACAATGAAAACACAGCAGTTCTGCCATTTTGAGGTTTTTTTCCCCCTCTACGGCATTCACTATATGGGAAAAATATTTTTATATGTCTGCAGTTTGTGATCTAAGGAAAGGGGGATGATTTGAACTTATGTATGTGTGTGTGTGTGTGTGTGTGTGTGTGTGTGTGTGTGTGTGTGTGTGTGTGTGTGTGTGTTATATATATATATATATATATATATATATATAAAATATATTGCTGCTGCTGCTACTACTACTACTACATACAGATGCTACAGATAATACTACTGTATTGTAGTCTATGGCAAAATTCTACAGGCAAGTTTCAATACAGACATCACTATGGCAGACCTGGGTGCCTTCATAAGGCTCCTGGCTCTCAGAGAGGTAGGATAGCTCCCGCAATCTCGCCACACAGGAGCCATCCTAAAAACAGGAAAAAAAAAAAAAAAAAAAAAAACTTGGCAAGAGGGAAAATCTAAACAACTGGGGGCTAAATAAATGGATTAATGCCTTTCAACAGAGTGGACATCAATTGCAAGCATTACTGATGGGTCTCTGCGGTTCATTCACAAGATGCTAAAAGCCCAAATGGGCAGAAGAAAAGACCTGTTCTTCATATCACTCACCTCTTGGAAAATGGTACTTCTGATGTCACAGTGATTTTGCTTTTGCTTCTCTCAATGGTGACAACACCACCACCTAGATTGCCAACTTTCCCATTGACTTTGATGCGGTCGTGCAAGAACTGCTCCTGTAATGTAATAAGAACATTCAGATTTGAGTTCTCGCCAACACAGCTAACCAGGCAACACTGCTAAAAGGTTTGGTTTCACATTCCATAGCTAAGAGCAACCTGACTAAAGAGATGTCTCCTGGTATGGACAGGTTTACCACCAGTTCTCTCTATGATGTCCATATGCCTTAAAAGGACACCTGGACAGTTTGCTACAAGGCACAAGGCTGTTTAGCTCACAGGGCACTGCCTATGCTGGCCCCAATGACATCCATTTCTCAGCTGAGAGCACGATTAGGTATTTACAGGGATTGCAGTCGCTAAATGCAAACTATTGTTTTTTCTTGACTAAAAACAAGATTGAAATTTTGTGAAACCTGAAACACAAGGTATAAGAAACTTGAAGAAATGATTTATAGGGCAACTTAGGGTGGGTTCACACTTGTGCTGGAGCCCGTCCGCGGCCAATCCGACTGAAAATCTCGGGAAACTGGATAGGCACCGGATAGCGACAGGTTAGCAATGCAATGCTTAAAAACCTATTCATTTGAATGGGTATTTAAAGCAATGCGCGGGTGTGCGCTTACACCCTCTGCGCCGCAAATCCAGTTTTTTCGTCGGAAACAAAGTCGGACATGCAGGACTTCGTTTCCAGTGAAAAAAAAACTGGATTTGCATTGCAGAGGGTGCAATCGGACACACGCGCATTGCTTTAAAAACCCATTCAAATGAATAGGTTTTTAAGCAATGAGTCGTTAACCTGTCGCTATCCGGTGCCTATCCAGTTTCCCGAGATTTTCAGTTGGATTGGCTGCGGACGGGCTCCAGCACAAGTTTGAACCCACCCTAAGCTTTAAGGGCAAGGCCACACGTAGCATAAACACTGCCAACTGTCACTGCAAAGGATGAAATAGATGGGCAAAACCTGCAACATTAATTGATGTGCTGCAGGATTTTTTTTTCTACTTTAAAACCTGTGGGTTTACCTTCTGGCTAGTAAGAGACAGCAAACCCATGGCAATTATGCTATCAATATCAAACTTGTGGGGGGGGTGCAACGCCTGTTACCCACACTGATAAGACGACAGCTCCGTAAAATAGGTAATCAATATGTGTAACCCAAAAAAATGTAAGGAACTTCTGGTCACTTCTATTCCCCAATATATAAGAAGAGAAGAGAGCTACAGAACATTTTATTTTTATTAAAGGGATTCTATCATTAGAAAATCGATTATTCACAGCACATCGGAATAGCCCATTGAAAGGCTATTCTTCTCCTACCTTTATTTTTTTGGTCCGTGCCGCTGTTTTTGAGTTCTATCTTGTTTCTTCATGTCAATTAGTCTTCAGAAAGCACAGGGGGCATTCCCCCTGTGCTCAAAGCGAAGGCTTTCACGTCAAAATGGCCGACTGGACATGCGCAGTCGGCTCTGTCCAACGCGAAGTGGCAGAGCCGACTGAGCATGTGCAAAGACACGATCGTCAAATGCTGACGTTGCGGAGACGCATCAGCAAAAGAAGAGAGACGGTGCTGGATCCTATGACAAGCCTTCACTTTGAGCACAGGGGACACCCCATGTGCTTTCTGAAGACTAATTAGCATAAAGAAACAAGATAAAACTCAAAAACGGCGGTGCGGACCAGAAAAATAAAGGTAGGAGAAGAATAGCCTTTTTAAAAGCTATTCCGATATGCTGTTAGTGAAAAATCGATTTTCTAATGATACAATCCCTTTAAAGCTGACCCACAGTCCACATGAAAAAATGTGATACGCACTACTTTGATCTGTTTTGTGGACCAGAAAAACCTGTCAATGTACAGGCCAAGATTTCCTTCAACTGCACACTGAAAACAGTCACACCAGGCAAAAATTTTATATTTTAAATAGGCCGGGGAAGGTGATTTAAAAAAAAAAAAAAAAAAAAATCATTATTGCCTTTCCCCAATGCTCTGGTGCCTCCCAACGCAGTCCAGTCCTGATGGTACATTGTTGTCTACCAGCAGAAGTCCCCGTCGCATGTGACTGCTGAGGCCAATCAGCGGAAGAGACCTGGGACGTCACAGCCAGTGAGAAGTTTCACTTTTAGAAGACATCGCAGCAGCAGGACCGAAACGTGATGGGAGGACAACGGAGAGTATGATTTTTTTTTTTTTTGCCCGGACAACCTCTAAGAATGGACAGACAACTAGGTGTCAACATTCCTCTTGTCATAAGGGTGTGTCCCTACAGTCATACTGTAAGCACTGATAGGACAGTTTGTGTAGGGGTACACCAACTGGTGACACCCATCTGTCAATTTATTCACACATTTCTATGAAGAACAACAGGAACTGCTCAACACAAAGTTATAAGAAAAGATATAGATATATATAGATATTTGCCATCGTGGGTATGTCAGGACTAGTAACAGGTCCTCTTTATTACGCTAGGGTCTTTAATTTATTTTTAGGGAAAGTGAACTTACAAAGTTAGCAGCATCCATGATGCCATCTTCCACAGGGTGTGTACAGTCCAAGGTGAACTTCAGCAGCTGCTTCTTCTTCTTGCCGCCCTTTGTTGTGGACTTTTTCTAAGGAAACCAAAAACCAACAGATATTAGATTTGAACAAGTGGAGAAATATCTGGGTGGTAAAGCAATAACAGCACGCACTGAGATCATTGGGCCATGGTCATATGGCCCTGAGCTATGAAGGCTGGCCTTACTATAGTCAGCCCCCATAATAGCACAGATCAGGGAAGGAAGCCAATCAATCAGTATCAGAAAAAAAAAAATAAAATAAAGCCCTGATAGACTCCCACTGACTATAATGATGTCCGCCTGGTCTCTGTTTTAGCGTCCATTATTTTGCCAGATGACTAACCTCTGTATGCAGGACTTTTCATCTAAGGGGCCGTTCACACAGTGGAAAACGCAGAAGAAGTGAGGCAAAAACAACAGTCTCAGACGCCATTTTCCAGCACCAATGCCCGGAGGAATTGGTCTATCAGTGATGTGTCTTGTGCGGAATCTGCAGCAAGACTGAGCAGGATTTTCAGTCTTCAGTCCAATTATAGTCTATGGGGTCCGCAGATTTCCTTAGGTAAAACGCTTTTTTATGCATATAGGTTTCATGTGCAACACGTGCATATATGTGAAAGCTCACCCTATGCACATATGAAATCTGCAGTATGAAATGACATGCTGAGGATTTACAATCTGCAATTTCCATTGGAGATTTTTCCCTATACAGCCTGGGTAAGATTTGTTAAAATCTCATTCACTCTGCTGCTACTGTAATATGTGGCAGTTTCCACACAAATCTGAACATAAAATACACACCGTATCACACTTGTGTGAACAAACCTGAATAAAGCAAATATCATTATATTATATAATGTACACTACAGTTTGGCAACCTCAACCTATATATAATACAGTTACCAATAATACTTATTGAGCCCTGTACATTATAATGTATATTACAGATCACTAGGCTGTACATTATACTGTATAGTACAGATCACTAGTAAGTACATTATAGTGTATATTACAGATCACTAGGCTGTACATTATAATGTATATTACAGATCACTAGTAAGTACATTATAGCAGGGCTGTGGAGTCGGAGTCGTGGAGTCGGAGTCGTGGAGTCAGAGTCGGAGTCTATTTTGGTGGAGTCGGTATAAAATGGACCGACTCCGACTCCCAAAATATATAATAAATTGGTACAGTTAGTAGTACAATGCAGTATGTGCTGAATATATTTTCATAAGAATTTGGGAAAATGATGAAATGTTGAAAATGATGAAATGTCCTGTAAAGGTCTGTTCTATTCCTCATATAATGATGGGACTGAGTTCTGAGTGAACCTATAAGGTTTAGCAGTGCCAGGGCTGTGGAGTCGGAGTCGTGGAGTCGGTAAACTATTTTGGTGGAGTCGGAGTCAGGGGAAATTGAGGAGTCGGAGTCGGGGCTTTGGCGTACCGACTCCACAGCCCTGCATTATAGTGTATATTACAGATCACTAGACTGTACATTATAATGTATATTACAGATCACTATGCTGTACATTATACTGTATAGTACAGATCACTAGTAAGTACATTATAGTGTATATTACAGATCACTAGGCTGTACATTATACTGTATATTACAGATCACTATGCTGTACATTATACTGTATAGTACAGATCACTAGTAAGTACATTATAGTGTATAGTACAGATCACTAGTAAGTACATTATAGTGTATATTACAGATCACTAGTAAGTACATTATAGTGTATATTACAGATCACTAGGCTGTACATTATACTGTATATTACAGATCACTAGTCTCATCCCTGGACCTCTGTACATTATACACTTGGCACCTGGCTGGGTTCTTACTAGAGGTCGGTGGATGAGGCCTGATTCCCGGAGCCTCCTCCTCCAGACACCCCAGTGCACCACCTCTTCCTACAACTCCTGGGTCCCACACACCTAGCACCTACTCCACGGAGCCCCGGTCTCTGCCGCCGCCCCCTCCTCCCCGCACCCGGTGCAGGCTTCACCCAGGCCGCGGCTCTCCACGCCGCACAAGCCGCCTTCCTGGCACGTTCAAACACCCGGATCAACAGGCGCGATCATGGCGGGAATGACACCCGCATTACAGCACAGCAGCTAGGAGCCGTGGAGCCGCCACGGGACGCAGTAAGGCCCAAGCTTTACAACACAACGTGAGGAGCTCGATACTGACCATAGGAGCCATGGCGACCTCAGATGGCTGAAAGGAAGAGGAAGCCGCCGCACATGCGCTATGTAATCGACTGCATAGCAATCGAGAGCAGAGTGGATCGATGCTCTCTAATGCGCATGTCTGTAGAGCACAGAGAAGCGCGTGCTGCTGCCTGCGTCATGTACTTATCATATCAATGTCTGTGAGGCTGGAGTGGTCACTGATGTTCAAAGGATCAAACTTCAGGAAACTCTAGAAATTCATCTCTAGGCACCATTTTATAGTTTATATATAGAATGAATATAAATATATATATATATAGCATGTGGACTCACGGTGTACATAGCTTCTAGTAGTATAATGTTGTACCGTGTTAGCCATAGAAAGTAGTGGAAGAGTGAAGAAATCAGGTGATACCTTTTGGAGGCTAACAGAGTATATTTGATGGTAAGCTTTCGAGAGTGCTAGCTCTCTTCTTCAGACATGGTGTAATACTAGAAACTGAAAATTCACACTATTTATACACACACAAGACATGGATCTTCAAAAGGATCTTGGATTGCATTTTGCTATTCCAAGATCCTTTTGAAGAGCCATGTCTTGTGTGTGTATAAATAGTGTTAATTTTCAGTTTCTAATATTACACCATGTCTGAAGATGAGAGCTAGCACTCTCGAAAGCATACCATCAAATATATTCAGCCTCTAAAAGGTATCGCCTGATTTCTTCACTCTTCCACTACATATGTTCTAGTCAGAGGCGTAGCTAGGGGTTCGGCACAGGGGGGGCAAACATATCCAAGTGGGCCCCTACCTGAGTATACCGATGTTATCACTATACGGTGACCATATAATGATAGATACTGGCTGTACACAGGGCTCTGCATACAGTTTAAGTAAATACAGTACAAGGAAATGTTGTTACTTACAGGTGAAGTCTCTGACTGTAATCTTTCACATTTCCCTTCTCTTCCCTCTGGACCGCCATGACCACTTCTTCCAGCTGCAGCTTGTCTCTGTAAAGTTTGCAGAGGCTTCTCACTTCTCCAGACACGTGACCCACATTTTCCTTGCCTATACAAAGTCCCCATCCTGCTGCTACCCCCAATTATAAAATACATGATATAAAAATCCTCTGTAAACAAATGATACCCCCATATGTATCTTAAATTAACCATGCCCTTTTGTGCCCCTTAATTAATTCCTCCCTTGTGCCCCCTTAGAGGGATTGTTCGGGATCAGAAATATTATTGCAGGCAGAAGGCCAGGGTTATAAATAAAAATGCTCTGACACTTACCTGCATCCTGCCCTCTGTCCCTGCCCTGGGTCTACCATCACCTTCACTGCACTATTTGTATAAGGAGCGGCTGAAGCACTGATGTCAAGTTAACGAGACCACTGCAGCCAATCAGTTCTCTCTACAGTACAGCAGTATATAGTGTTGGGCTGCTGCAGTTCCCCTGTTGTGACATCTCGCTATAGCCGCTCTGTATACAAGCAAAGGTGACAGACAGCCCAGTGCAGATAAAGGGGGGAAAGTTCTGCTCCCTGTGTCCCCCCAAAAAGTATTCCTGTATGCCTGCTTAAATCAATAATGCCTCAGCTAATAATGCTCCCTAATTAATAGTTCTCCTGTATATTCCCTTAAAGGGGTTGTCCAGGAAATGCAGAACTGGGACAGGAGGCCGGGGAAGGTGAGACATAAAAAAAAAAAAAGCAAAATAAAACATACTCTCCTGTCTCATACACTTCAGTGTCCCCCATTGCTGACCGGTCCAGCGTCGCCTGGGGGCTTGTTCTGGCGGAAGTCCTTACTGCACATGGCCTCAGCGGTCATAGGAAAGGATCTGGGATGTCACTCACATACGTCACTGGTGAGGTCCCAGGTCCTTTTCTGCGACCACTGAGGCCACTGTTTGGCCTCAGCAGTCACATGTGGCGAGAACTTCTGCCAGAACAAGCCCCTGGGCGGCATTTGTCCAGACAAAGGTGGGGGCATCGGAGCGCTGGAGACAGTTGAATATGCTTTTTTTTTTATGTTTCACCTTCCCCGGCCTCTTGCCCAAGTACTGTAATTCCTGGACAATCTCTTTAAATCCATAATGCCCACCTTAAATTAGTATAGCCCAATACCCTCTTACATAAATACTGCCTCCCAATAGCCCCCTTATATTAATAATGCCCCTGCTTGCCCTAATGAACCCTTATGGTTATTGGCCCTTAATATTTTTAAGGCCTCCCCCCTCTCCAACATAAAAGAAACTCAGCAATAATACTCACCTGCCTCCAATCCCCTTGCTTGGACTTGCCATCGCCGACTCTTTTTGCTGTATCCTGCAGCCTACAAGAAGCCGTTACCACAGGACATCTATGTCCCAGCTCAGGCGACACCATGTAGTGACGTCATGGCGCCCGCTTGTACCAGGACACTGACATCTTAATTGTCGCTAGGGAACCTGTAAGCTGCAAGCCACTACAAGCCTGTGGTCCCCAACCTTTTTTCGCACCAAGGACCAGTTTTCCACAGCCCAGTAGGGGTGGGGGGGGGGGTGCTGATTGGGGGAGGAATTTGGGTTGCAGGGCCACCCCACATGTAATAGTGCCCCCCTCCATGGGTAATAGCCTCCTCACATAAGTAATGCTATTACCTGTGGGGTACACTATAACTGTAATAGTGCTCTAATAGCCCCCCCCCAACATAAGTAATGCTGTTACCTGTGGGGGGCACTATTACTGTAATAGTACCCCCCATAAGTAACAGCATTACTTGTGTGGGGGAGGGAACTATTACCTGTGTGTGTGTGTGTGGTGGGGGGGGGGTTGCTATTAGCTCACTATTACAGTAATAGTGCCCCCCACAGGTAATAGCCTCCTCACATAAGTAATGCTGTTACCTGTGGGGGACACTATTATTGTAATAGTGAGCTAATGGCAACCTTCCCCACAGGTTATAGTCCTCCCTTACATACCATTCCATATTCTGTTGCCCTGTATGGTTATACTGTACTTACAGACTAGTGATGTGGTGGGCAGGGCCTCCTCTTGCACACAGCCTGTGCGCATCTACTATTTTCTTGCCACTTGAAACATAGAATAGGTGTCAAGGTTTCGGACGGGACCTCCTCTTGCACACAGCCTGTGCACATCTTCTACTTTCCTCCTGGAACCTTGACCCCCTATTCTTTGGTACCACTGGGAAGAAAATAGAAAATGCGCACAGGCTGTGTGCAGGAGGAGGTCTGGCCCTGCTCATCACTGCTCTGTAAGTACAAGTTATAGAATGGCAGAACAGAAAGGCAATAGCTTTCTGCTCTGTCATGTATTTCAACTGCATCGCTGTCCTGTGCCGATACATTTAAAATTTTAAGTGTGCACATGCAGCAGCCACGGAATGGGCCCCACAAAGTCACTGGACCGGGAGCCGCCGCCCCCCCCGCTAGCTATGCCTCTGCTTCTAATGAACCTGAACTACAGTACATCGTGTATTATCCCGCAGAGCTGCACTCACTATTCTGCTGGTGGAGTCACTGTGTTCGTAAACTACATTATGTATCCAGTATTGATGCTGAGTTACATAGCTTGTGTTATACTCCAGAGCTGCACTCAATGGGGCATGCCAGATTCCCTGCATAAATGATAGTAAATCTATTGGGGCTTCATTCGCCACGCAACCTTTTCTAAAAAGAGGTGAAGGTGGCGCAGATTTTATAAAGTTGCAATTTTTTAGCATTATGAATCTGCCTTGGTATTTTTCTGGTGGAGTCACTGGGCACATTTTTAAGCGACTTGGACCTTTATTTGGCATAAATTGCCCTCTTTTGGCGGCTTGTTTGCACACTGCACATTATTTATGCCTTTTTTCCAGATGTTTTTCTTCCCTTGCCACTTTTGCTTGTTAGCACGAAAAGGGGGAGAGGTCAAAGAAGAATTTCATTTCTCTCCGTATTTATATCTTGCACCTATTTAAAAAGGCACAAAAAAAGAACAAATGCTCTCTGGTACATGGACAGTGTAAAAAGCCCATCATGTCACACAGCATTGGATTCACATTTCCATAGGGTACATTTTGCACAAAATTTATTACGCAAGTGCACCTTTTTAGAAAAATAGGCACAAAATGAACATAGACAAAAAAGGTGCAAGTAAAAGAACTAACATGCTCAACATTTATCAAGGAACTGCACCTATTTAATAAATATCCACTGCAAAAAAAAAAAAAACAGTAAAAAAAGGCTGTGAAAATTTTAGATAAAAAAGGCAAAGTTAATAAATATCCCTCACTGGGTATTTACAATGGTGCATTTATGAAGACTGGCGTTAGTCACGCCAGTCTTCATGGCCCTGTAGCAGGCAGAGTGTGTGCCTCATTGATGATGAGGCACATGCCTCCATATAAATGAGGAGCACTCTTTGTCATGATGTGTGCCTTGGGGCTCGTAGCTTTGGCATAGATTTCCTCAATGATTTTGTGCCAGATTTCTGGCATAAATGATAATTAATCTAGAGGGGCTGCATTTGCCATGCCCCCTTTACTGGCAGATATCTGGTATACAAGACAGAATAAATCTGCCCCATTATATTATTTATCATATACGGAGCCAGAGTTATATGATATGTATTATACTCCAGAGCTGCACTCACTATTCTGCTGGCACAGTCACTGTGTTTGCTTTTTTTTTTTAAACCCCTTCCTCCTCTATGACAAATATATTCATCATGAGCAAGGGGCGGATGATGCTTCATGGTGAATATATTCGTCATGGTTATTGCGTGGGTACTGCCAGTGTACCTGCGCGATCATTGGCAGGAGCCTTGCTGACACACACAGCCAGGTTCCTGCGCAACTGCTGGACATGGATCCCCTACAATTTAACCCTTTACATGACACAAGTCATTAGCCACCGCGGCATGAAAGCATGAAAAGTGGCTAGAGAGAGAGAATTGGTTCCCCTCTGTCAGCCACTCAGCCTCCCACACTGCAATTGCAGGGTGCTAAGGAATTCCCATGGCAGTCAGAGGCTTGACTGTGGCCTCCTGCAGTGCTATGGATTGAAGTCTATTAGGCCCAGCCAGAGACTGGGCCTAATGGTCTGAATGTCAATGTTACACAGAAGTATTGCAGGGTATTATACAAGAGATAACAGGTTCAAGTCCCCTAGTGGGACTAAATAGAAATGTAAGAAAAGTGTTAAAAAATGTTTTTAAAAAGTAAAAAAAAATCATTAAACATATCACAGTTATCCCCTAACACACAACTTTATTATGTTAAAAATGAAATAATAAACAAACCAGTACATAATTTTTATCGCAACATCTAAAATAAACTGCACTAAAAAACTGTTATTAACATGTTATTTAACCTGCACAGTGAATACTGTAAGAAAAATAATTAAAAAAAACCACCAAAATTGATATTTTTGTCAATCTCATCTCCCAAACAATCAAATAAAAAGTGATCCAAATTTTGAAAGCACCTGAAAAGAGTACAGATGTAAAGCACAGCTCGGCCTACAAAAATGTGCCCCTACACAGTTCCATCAATCGAAAAATTAAGAAGCTATGGGTATTAGAATATGGCGAGTCAAAAACAAAATATTTATTTTATAAAAGTGCTATTATTGTATAAAAGTAGCAAAACATAAAAAACCATGTTATAAGTTAGGTATCTCTGTAATCATGCTGACCCACAGAATAAAGTTAGTAATTTATACTGTATGGTGACCAACGTAACAACAAAAAGCAAAAAAATAAACCAAAAATTGAAGAACTTCTATTTATTTTGTTATTCCCCCCACCCCCCATGAAAATAAATAAAATAAAAGTTGTTTTTTTATGCGTTATATCTACTCCAAAATAATTCCATTTCCAGATGATGTATGTCACAACCTTTGCCCCTTCTTTAATAAGTCATATTATACCTTGACCTTTTTTATACCACTATGTTTTGTCCACATAGGCTCTCCAATGGGGAAGACAAAAATTTCTGTAACAAACCACACTGCTATAATGATGGATCTCACAGCTCAGCCTCCCTAATTGTATACTTATGGAATATTTAGGAGACTAGAAAGAAAAGGATAAGTCCACTGCCCACAGTATGTAGATATAGCACAGTCTCTAGCTGCCCATGTGATGTTCTGCTGATGCATCATGGGATAGATAGCATAGCAAAAAGAAATAAAAGCCAAGATGGAGTCTGATCACGAGTTGGGGAGAATCTGGATTGTAGGGATATGAGTGCAGTATACATGAAAAAGGCCTGGATAGTTACAGACAGTCAGGTAAGGGGTACATGGATGGAAAAAGTGTTTTGTTGGGGGTTCTCCTTTAAGGCATCTATAAGATATGGCACAACTGCAGTGGGTTATGCAGGGTTGTAGCTGGGAAGGAGGCAGACAGTGCATGCACCTCTGGTGTTTAGATGCCGGTGTAAAGGGCCAACAAGCCAATTTTCCTCAGTCTGGGTATTTACATGCAGGGTTAGGGCAATGAAGGAAAAACTAGTATACAAGATTTCTCCCAAGTTGCACCACTTTTCTGGAATGCTGTATCCTGGACTATCAGATGAACCCCCAATTTCTACAGCTGCAAGCGCAAACTAAAGACATATCTTTTCAGACAAGCCTATCACAACTCCTAATGTAAATCCTTCTGTAGTTAGATTCCCTAAAACGTACCCTCCTCTGTTCACATTCCCACATTACCTCACAGGATATGATGCTGCATCAGACTAACTTTATATGTCCAGGCACCATCTGCACATTAAAGGACAAGACTGATGACAGCTCATATAGCTTTATATATGTGTAATGACAGTAACCTCTATTACAAAATTGTCTGACCATTGTACAAGCAATGCTACCTCCGATACCGCCCCTGCTACCTCTTGTGTCACCCCCTCTACCTCATAGATTGTAAGCTCTTGCGAGCAGGGCCCTCAGTCCCAGTGTGTGAATTGACTATTTCTTTGTAATGTATCTTTTTTTATCTGTACTTGAACCCTACAAATTGTACAGTGCTGCGGAATATGTTGGCGCTATATAAATAAAATTTATTATTATTATTATTATTAACTAGCTATACTTCTAGCCAATACAATAGCTCCCCTGAATGGCCCCGACTGAGTAAGTGTGTTGTATGCTCTGCATAACTATAACCATTTTGGGATCATTTTCTGGCTGAGAATACTTGAAACACTTTTCCGCTGCTCTGATTCCATGTGCCTCCAGCTGTTATTTGTAGACAAGGTGAAAATCATTGAGAAAATAATATTGCACACTCCATAGTGCGACATATGACATATGGGGAGAACATGGTTCCTGTTGATGACACTAAGGTGACAGGTGGAGTGGCTGTGGTGCACATGGACATCCTTCTAGTTTGCCAGTGGTACATCCATTGTACTGGCAGGTAACTATGTGTTGGCCAGGCACATAATAAAAAGCTCCCCTATTGAATTATATTGATTGATAATATTTTTTGACGTTTTCTCTGAAACCAGGTCATATTTTTTCAGACAGTACATTGAAGATATGTGTTCTTGGCATAGCATTGTCAGCCTAGATACTGTCTGCACGTCACTGGCGTCTATTCTGCCCTGGGAAAAGCCAACGCATATCTGTCATTCCATTCTACTCTGACAAGTGGAAGCAGACAGAGAAGGAGCAAGAGCACGGGGCACTGCCACTACTTACCCAGCGTCCTCTCACATCTCTGCAGGTGAGCAAGCCCTTCTTGTTAGGAGGCAGATCATTTACATTATTGCTCTAACTATTTACACGTGTTAAGGTGTTATGTATAGATGCTTGGAACTGAAAGGTTCCTGCAAGGGGTTAAATATCTTCAACAGTGTCTCCCCTATTTCACTGTATAAAGTTTTAGTTCAGCAGCCTGTCCTTGAAGTTTCCTTGTCCATGATAAATTAACCTAGTGAGATATCCTGCGGTCGCCCCCCTGTGATGTGGCCGGGCTCTAATTGTCACACCGTGCTGAGAATGTACAAAAAATTGGATCATGTAACCAGGCAGGAAGGTCCATGAGGGGGAAAGTATACTTATTGAATAATAAAGGGTTTTACAATGTTTTAATCTACATCCATTTACACGTACATCCATGTATTTGCATAATCTCTGCTTTATGTCAGTGAATGGGATTATTTGATTTCTAGAGACTGAAATCCCACACATATTTCTCATAGTTGAGGGTTTCCTATCATTGTTTCCATCTCCTGTTGATCATGTCCAAAGACCTTAAGTTCCTAGTTTATTAAAGGGGTTGTGTTAAAAACTTTGTCTATTAATGTGGCTCAGAGACTCAGTTATGTCTATGTTATACTTGCTGCACAGAGTATGTACAACCACAAGGGTTTTAATAAAGTCGGGGCTCCAGCTTAAAGATAGATATTCCAGATGCTCAATGAAGGGGCCAATTTGTTGTATATGTTATGGACATGTCTGGTCCTCAGAGAGTATTGGAGGAAGTAGCCAAATTGATATACAAGGCATTTACAGTATGACTACCTAGGGAACTAAAGGTGTTGGGGTATGTGGGGGGGGGGCACTTCCTTGGGAGATAAATAAGAAATTGGATGTAGCCAGATATTCTACCTGACATATTAAACAATAGCCAAGAATCACAGAGGTCATAACCTGACAATCTGGTTTAAAAAGATGGTGTACATTTGAAAGTGGGTGTCCCAAAATTTATGAAACCATGGAAAAAATGGATTGAATGTTCAGGCTAGTTTTGGGGGCTTTGCTTAGAGACCAGATTTTTGGTTTAGGGTAATAGAAAAAGTCTACTCATTATGACTGGGGTACCTGATGGTCGAAGGCAGGGGGGTAGGAAGAAGGTTTGTTTTCTAATGAATGGTATATACTGTATTCTTTATTGATGCATATGATGCTTGATGATTTCAGACTGTATGGGGTGACTAGATATATTTAAAGGAGTAGTCAGGAATATCCAATCTTGAATAAACATGGCCGAGATGAGAATATGTGGTTCCTTCTACTGACCACAAGGTTAGGAAACCGAAACAGCTAAATGTGACTGTTCTAAGTTCTTCTGTAACCCCCATTACGGTAAATAGGAGTTACAGAAACAGCTTAGAATAGTGGGCTACACTGTCCATAACTTCAGGAGTTACAGAAACAGCATTGCCCTCTGTGCTAAATGTATTCTGTTACAGTACCTCTTATTTACCTCTAGGGGAGTTAAGGAAACAGCGTAGAACATCTGTGTGTTCGTATTTCTCTAAGGGAGGCACACACAGGGCCAAAATGTGTGCAACGAGCCTTAAAGGCTTTTCCATGACCTGTATGCCAGTGTTAATAGGGATCTGAGTGGAGGCCGCAGTGTTCCCCCTACATGCATTGCTGACAGGTGATTGGGACTGTTTTGGCTATAATACATATTATTCATTGTATTGTGCATGCATTGCCAGTAGGTGTTTGGGATTGTTGTGTTTATACTATATAGATATCATCCATAAACTGCATGGTGACGTGTATTTACAATTAACTGATTGTATATCTCTAACACAGCCTTGCTGTATACCTACTATATACATTGGTATGTGCATGTTCTTTTCAATTATTGCATCAATTACTAGGGGTCTTCATGCAATATATGTATGTACTAATATAAGATCTATTGTTACATGTGTGCCATATATATATGTAATTCTGTTGGGATGCCTTGTGGGTTGCCCTGTGACCTCCACAGATTTTTTAGATGATTTTAAATTTTTGTTTTTCCTTTTTTTTTTCTTTATTAATAAAATTCTATTTGATACACTTGAAATTGTGTTTTGGTATATATTGTTTATTTATTGAGCGTTTATACCAGATATATTAGGTATATAGGCGCTATATATCGCTAATTTAATGCTAGTGTAGAGAAGATTGTAGGATCTTAATAGGGATCTGAGCTGCAGTAAAGCTAGATTCACACTAACATTGTTAATGTGCGTTGCTGTCTTCCATCATAGGATGACAGCAAAGGACATTAAACTGTGGCAGTGAACAGACACAGACTGATTCTGTATCCGTTCCCAATGACACTAATGTAAACAACATGAAGGGTGCTATCTTCCATCATGTTTGTTTACTTTTGTAACAAAAGAAAAAGTCCTGCATGCAGGACTTTATCTTCTGTTACAAAACATGACAAAAGATAGCGTCCTTCATGTTGTTTACATTAGTGTCAATGGGAACGGACACAGAATCAGTCTGTGTCTGTTCTCTGCAACAGTTTAATGTCCGTTGCTGTCATCCTATGATGGAAGACAGCAACAGACATTAACAATGGTATTGTGAATCCAGCCTAACCTGGCAAGATTCTACAAAGTGGGTGGAGCTGTGTTATACCACCTAGGTACACTGGGGAATATTTACAAAGTAAATGCACCACAATTCTGACTTAATATTCTCCAAAATGACCTACATGCTGTGCACCACATTTATTTTGTGTTTCAGACACTTTTTTCACTTTGCTTGCCAAGGGGGTGTGGCTTAGTGTAAATGGCATAGGCTTTGCATAAAGAAGTTTAAGATGTAAGAAATGTGTGGATATGCCATACATGTCTGAGATGAGAATATTATTTTAAGGCTAAGGCCCCACTTTATTTATTGCAGATTTTGCTGTGGATTATTGAGCCAAAGCCAGGAGTGGATTGAACAGAAGGGAGAAGTATAAGAGCTTCCCTTATACTTCCCATTCTTTTCATAGCCACTCTTGTCTTTGGCTCAAAAAACTGCAGCAAAATCTGCAACAAAAAAAGCAACTTTTCCTCAATGTGGGGCCTCATCCTACAATTATAATACAGTGACTAACATAATATAATTTAATGATATGTGTGATATATGATAATGATTTTTATGTAGAATTAATGTTTTTTTTTATATTACCAGCATTATAGACATGTCTGGAGGGATATTCTCTCCTCTGGAAAATCTCCATGACCTGGACAAGGCCAATTGTCACCCACTTGCCTGTTTCCTGTGTCATGAGCAGTACGAACACCCATGCCTTCTCGACTGTTACCACAACTTCTGTGCCAACTGCCTCCGTGGTCGGGCTGTAGACAACCGGCTCACATGTCCTCTTTGCGGGTAAGTAACCATTTAAGAAAAGTTTACAACTCCGCATTCTACCATCAGAATCTAGGACACGTTCACTGTCTACAAGCAGAGATATGAAAATGATGAAATAAAGAGTTTATTTATTACTGTGGCTTCAACCTGTCCTGGTACTACTCTATTTGGCACTATTACTTATATTACTTAAAGCTAAGGCATTATTAGAGCAAGACACATGTATTAGCTGTGGTTCGAAAACATGGTTTTACAAAGAATTGGTATGGTTTCTTGAATACTCTGCTTGCTGGCTGTAAATGGAAATGTTATTGTTGATATATAGAGGCTAGAAGTTATTATGATGGGATTATTAGGTTGTTTCAATCTAGGTTTTAGTTTCTCTCCTCGCCTGGGCACTGGTTATACTTCTTATTACGCTGTGGACGCCGCACAGGGTTAATACTGTTTTTCAGTCTTGGGGTGTTATCATGAATATTATAGTTTTCACACTGGCCATTGACTCACACACAATAAGTGGACACTTTTTATTTTCTTCAGCATGCTATTCAGCTTTGCTGTGTAGATTGAATCCAATTTAGCACAGTCATCTCATTATCAGTATAAGGAGGGGGATTTAAAGGGGTTGTCTGGATTACATTTGTTTGAAAAACAGATTCAGAATTATATAAAAAAAAGTCATACCTTGCCTGTCTCCTGCTGCTCTCTGCTTCCTGGTCCCTCTTGACACAAAGGAAATGACTGCTCATCCAATCACTGAGAAGCAGGGGGACTAGGGAAGTGTCAGAAGGCTAGCTACTGGAATCAGAGAGGAGAGTAATGTTTGTTTTATTTTCTTAACCCATTCTTTCCCTTTTCTAAATAGGTGACCAGCCTGTGTTTTTGGGCATGGATGCAAATGGTGCATGTCACCGCTTCATCCATAATGGATATCCTGCTGGACACTAAGAAACTATTAGACAGGTTACACAAGCTCTGATCCCTCATACATTGTTAGGAGGGTTTATGGAAAGGTTAAAGGGGTTGTCCAGGCAAAAATGGACAACCCTTTTAACTTTTAAATCAGCCGGGGTCATTGAAAAAAATAAAAAAAAATGCATACACCCCTATCCCCGATGCTCCAGTGTCCTCCAGGCATGTCCCAGTGGCGGCTCCCTGGGTCTCTTCCGGAGTTCCGCTGAAGCCGCTGATTGGCCTCAGCGGTCACGTGCTTCTGAGGCCAATCAGTGAATGGCATGCGATGTCATTACCTGTAACATCACGAGTTCTCTTCCTTAGGCCTGCTGAGGCCGCTGATTGGCCTCAGCTGTCACGTGACTGCTGAGGCCAATCAGCGGCTTCAGCGGAACTCCGGAAAGACCCAGGAGAAGCTGCCACTGGGACGTGCTGGGAGGACACCAGAGCATCGGGGACAGGGTAGTATGAATTTTTTTTTTTTTTTTTTTCAATGCCCCCAGCTGATTTAAAAGTTAAAAGGGTTGTCCATTTTTGCCTGGACAACCCCTTTAAGATGTCTTATACCAACATTTTAGAGAAAAAACATGGGACGCACATCCCAGTATTACACATTGATTTATGCTTCTCAGCAAAATCTACAAAATGAAGATGAGGTTCTCAGTCTACGTTTTGATCAAGGTTTGTAAACCCACTATTTTATGGTGATCTTTGTATAGTGGGTCCCTACTATAATGGGTGTGGGACTACACAGCAACATCACCACCACAATACAGCACTCTCAGGGGGAGCGACCCCGCAGCTCAATAGCACTTCTTGTGCCTGGTTCAGCCCCAGGCTCTGGGCCACAACACCCCACAGGCGCAGTACCACAGCAATGTTTTATTGTCTTATTAATGCCTTATTCTGGCTTGCAAAGGAGACATTTCATACATTTAGCAGCTTTCCATTATTACGTTCCATATGATTGAGTGGATTGTGCTAATTCAGGTCTGTATGGAGGATGTGATGATACTTGGAATATTGCGCATATCCAATGAATCTTAAAGACAAATCTGGCAGCAAAGCAACACATTTCATTCTGGACCCCAGTATACTGTATATTGCATAGCACACTGATGGCAATGATAATTTTTATATAATGCAGAAGAGATAGTGATATAAAGGTCAAATAGCGGGGCAGATAAACAAACCCTTTGTTTCCCCACATTCATTCCTAACTTGACACATAGCGGATCTCAGTAGCTTTAGCCCTGAACAGCTGCAAGTGAAGTGTTACTACTTTTAGCTCAAACATAATGCCCGAGCAAAGGCTTCAGGGAAAGTGATAAGTGGACTATGCTAATCCTGATAGCGGACTTTTGTTACACAGGGAGATAATACTGCATTTGCAGCCATGTTTATGTACAATGGAACCTCATTGTAAGCCAAGCTCTGTGCACACAGCTTCTGAGCCTTTTGTCTGTGGTATATGTCGGGTATATTTCCCAATATACAGGAGGCGTAACAAGTAATCATAAGGCCCCATAGCAAAACTTGTAATGGAGCTGCACTTTAGAATAGAACATAATAACTTTATTAATCCCTAGGGGGAATGTGTTTGCCTTAGTGGCAGCTGAGCACAATATGAGGCAATATAGCAGCACAAGTAACCACAACACAATATAGGGAGTGGGGTGTATGTAGAGTGGGGTGTATGGAGTGGGGTGAGGGAAGTACAGCACAATATAAGGCAATACAATACAGCGGTACAGCAAAACACAACACAATATGGTGTGTATGGGGGGGGGGGGATTACAGCACAGTGCAGGACAATGCGCAAACCACAACAAAATATGGGGGAGGGTGGGGGTTTTTGGGTGTCAGGGAGTCTGGGGGGGGCTGCGGCAAAGAGTACAGCACAATACGAGACAATACAGTAGTACAGTTCAAATCAACATAATATACATTATGGGGGGATGGTTGGGGGGTGCAGGTCAGTACAGTCCTGTGGGGCAGGGATATGGGGGAAATCCGTATATTTTGTGCTCCTGGGTCCTGGGTCCTTCCATGTTACCCCACCATTCGTTGTGATGGTGGCAACATCTCCTAATCCATGATGGCAGTCTGATACTCCTTTCAAGGGTCCGTCGGTGTGTACCTCTAGTGGACCGTCATGCACCTCACCACTCCTCGCAGTCTCCTCATTCATTTGTGGCAATGGCCAACAAAGTGGAGTAAGGAAGGTCCTAAGGTAGGCCGTTCTGTGTAGTAGTTGCATCTCTGTGCTTTCAGGCACCTCTCCGGCTAGGTGGAGGCCCAGACTTTAGTATGGGGAGAGGGACATCTGTTGGGGTTGTTTCAACTCCAGGGAACAGAGGGATTTCGGTGAGTACATTCAGAAGACATTGGCTGGGTAGTTTAGTCATTATGCGATTGTCAAACATGGTGGGGGCCCTGGTAGGCCAGATGTAGGTTAAGGCTTTTGTGCCCAGGTTGGGGTAGGGACGGCATTGTTGGTCATTCCGTCCGCTGGTCTTGGGATTGGGGTTTGAAGAGGACCGTTATGTTGTGAGGCGTGAAGGACATGAGAAGGATCCTTGTACAGGGGTCATGAGCTGGAGAGATCATGGGGGGAGAGTGTAGGAGAATTGGGGGGGAATTAGCTCAGCTCACCAAACCAGCATGCAGCCATTACAGCACACCGAACGTATACTCTACCAAGACCAAAGAGGACCTTTCACCACCTCCACCAAGTCCAGATTTTTACATCAATTAATAGGTGCTGCTCCACTGATTCTGGCGCAGTTTTTTTTTTCTCTAGTCCCACAGTTCAGCCCGGGGTGGTTCACGTAGGATGACTACTGACCCTCAAACTGACCTCTGAACCCCAGAATCCAAATACTCCTGCCCTCACAAGGGCAGTACCAAACTGTCCCTAAAAATAATCCTAACTATGTCTCATCAATCTGATGCATTTTGACCCATGGATAAGGGTGATCATCAGGGGATATAGAGTAGAATTCCAGCAATCCGGAGAGAGGGTTCTCATAGAGCGCTACCCTGTGAAGCAAGGGAGCTCTGGCCAGTCTCTTCAGTGGCAGACTAACTAGGTTCCAATTGTTTTTTAATATTGGTATACCTCATTTGACCTTTTAACTTTATCTTATTAAAAGTTTTTTTTTTTTTTTTTTTTGATGTATTGGGTATCAAGCTGATCTGATGCTCAGACCTGAAGACTGCAACACCCTTTTATCCTGTAATGAACTTTTCTGTTTGTGTTCTATTTTTGTGTAGAGGACAGTCTGTGTGCAAGGTGTCTAATATTCTCATATTCTCATTATGAAGATTACAAGTACCTGGATACATGTGATCTTAGAGATTGAAAAATATAGAGATAAAAAAAGTTAAAAAGAAATAAAGTTAAGATGACCACTAGGAGGCATTGCAGTCAATATTTTATTCTCTTTAGCCTATTTTTTTTTTTTTTTTTTTTATGGAAAGGAAGCAATTATTTTATACTGTATGTAAGATGCATGTACTTGTATATGTCTTTTATATAATAGTTATGTTTAGTTTCATAAAGTTTTATTGAAGATAATACCAGATATAATGCTGTTACAATGGTGATAAGCATGCATATTCCCCATGCAGAAGGCTGTAGAGCAGTGATGGTGAACCTTTTAGAGACCAAGTGCCCAAACTGCAACCCAAAACCCATTAATTTATCGCAAAGTGCCAACCCGGCAATTTAACCTTAATACTGTGCGGATCCACAATTATGGACAGTTACAGACCCGCAAAATACAATTGTGTAAATGGGGCTTTACAGAGCTTTCAATAATACAAACAACTTTGTACTGAAAGGCAAAAGTTTGCATTTGATACTTTTGAACAATTATTGTTCACTATTTACATCGCACAGGATCTGTTTTATAGTGACCGTGCAATGTTATTACAGTCTGTACTAATATCACATATCTGCTATAAAACAGATACTGTGTGATATAAATAGTGAAGGGCCCCCACACAGTACAATCTGCTCCACAGTGGCCCTCAGACAGTACAATCTGCTCCACAGTGGCCCCCAGACAGTACAATCTGCTCCACAGTGGCCCCCAGACAGTACAATCTGCTCCACAGTGGCCCCCAACTCAGTGTAATATGCTCTACAGTGGCCCCCCAGTGTGATATAGTGTGTGGGGGCCACTGTGAAACATAATATACTCCACAGTGCCCTCCACACTGTATAACATACGCCTGTACTTACCTGCACTCCCACAAAGAGCAGCCGGGCGGTCTCCTACCAACGCAAAGCAGGCGCTGATGAATGATGTCATTGCGGTCCCACGACCTACACTGACAGTTTTCAGGTGTATGTGTATTTGCATATACACCTGAAGGAAGCACTTGCTCGCTCACCCGCCAGGGGATCTGGGACAGCTGTCCCAGATTCCCCGTCAGTGAGTAATCCAGAAGCCTGGCTTGGGCGACAGTGTGCGTGCCCACACAGATGTTTACACACGTGGACAAAATTGTTGGTACCCCTCGTTTAATGAAAGAAAAACCCACAATGGCCACAGAAATAACTTGAATCTGACAAAAGTAATAATATATAAAAATTCTATGAAAATGAACAAATGAAAGTCAGACATTGCTTTTCAACCATGCTTCAACAGAATTTTTTTTTAAAAAGAAAACTCATGAAACAGGCTTGGACAGAAATGATGGTACCCCTGAAAATAATGTGACCAAAGGGACAAGTTAAATCAAGGTGTGTCCACTAATTAGCATCATAGGTGTCTACAATCTTGTAATCAGTCAGTGGGCCTGTATATAGGGCTACAGATAGTCACTGTGCTGTTTGGTGACATGGTGAGTACCAAACTCAACATGGACCAGAGGAAGCAAAGGAAAGAGTTGTCTCTGGAGCTTAGAAAGAAAATTATAGACAAGCATGTTAAAGGTAAAGGTTATAAGACCATCTCCAAAGCAGCTTGATGTTCCTGTGACTACAGTTGCACATATTATTCAGAAATTTAAGATCCATGGAACTGTAGTCAACCTCCCTGGACGTGAGCGCAGAAGGAAAATTGATGAGAAATAAAAGAGAAGGATAAAACGAATGGTAATAAAAGAGCCCATAAAAACTGCTAAAGAGATTAAAGGTGAACTTCAAGCTCAAGGAACATCAGTGTCAGATCGCACCATCCGTCGTTGTTTGAGCCAAAGTGGACTTCATGGGAGACGATCAAGGAGGACACCATTGTTGAAAATAAATCATAAAAAAGTCAGAATGGAATTTGCCAAACTACATGTTGACAAGCCACATAGCTTCTGGGAGAATGTCCTACGGACAGATGAGACAAAAATCAAAATTTTTGGCAAGGCACTTCACAGACGGAAAAATGAAGCATATCTTGAAAAGAACACTGTCCCTACTGTGGAGGAGGCTCTGTTATGTTCTGGGGCTGCTTTGCTGCATCTGGCACAGGGTGTCTTGAATCTATGCAGGGTACAATTAAATCTCAAGACTATCAAGGGATTCTAGAGAGAAATGTGCTGCCCAGTGTCAGAAAGCTTGGTCTCAGTCGCAGGTCATGGGTCTTGCAACAGGATAATGACCCAAAACACACAGCTAAAAACACCCAAGAATGGCTAAGTGGAAAACATTGGACTATTCTGAATTGGCCTTCTATGAGCCCTGACCTAAATCCTATTGAGCATCTTTGGAAGGAGCTGAAACATGCCGTCTGGAAAAGGCACCCTTCAAACCCTAGACAACTGGAGCAGTTTTCTCATGAGGAGTGGCCAAAATACCTGTTGAGAGGTGCAGAAGTCTCATTGACAGTTACAGGAATCGTTTGATTGCAGCGATTGCCTCAAAAGGTTGTGCAACAAAATATTAAGTTAAGGAAACCATCATTTCTGTTCAGGCCTGTTTCATCAGTTTTCTTTTTTAAAAAATTATGTTGAAGCATGGTTGAAAAGCAATGTCTGACTTTCATTTGTTCATTTTCATAGAATTTTTATATATTATTACTTTTGTCAGATTCAAGTTATTTCTGTGACCATTGTGGGTTTTTGTATCATTAAATGAGGGGTGCCAACAGTTTTTTCCACGTGTGTATGTAATATGTTTACATTGTGAGTATTCTAGGCAAATATAAAGATGTCTCTTCTAAATAGGGCTACTGGTTATAGTTTACAGGAGCAAAGGTATGTTAAAGGGTTTATCCAACACCCAAATATTATCTGTAAATACATCCAAAGCAGGGTTAAATGCTCACTGTTCCCCTCTGCACCCTTTGCTTGGTTTTATTTTACTTTCTGCTACTTGTATCACTGTTATTTACATGCAGTGAATCTGTAGAAAAACTAAATTTCCCATGATTCATCTGCCTGCTCCCACTCTCTGTGTACCTCTCCCTTCTGCATTATCTCTTGGAATTAAATAACAGGACACACACACTACCTGTATGCAAACTCCCTCCCTAGGATCTGTGTATCAGATTTCTTCTCCAGTCTGTGCAGCACTGCTCTTCTCTACATATCTGACCAGGTAATAAATCACTCCCACATCTAAGGTCAGTATGAGTGGCTTAAAGCAGCAAGAAGGTCATGTGCTTCTGTGATGTTTTGTTTGCTGGTTCAACTGCTCACAGGTAGGGGTAGTGTGCTTGTAAACGAAACGTCACAGCCATAGTCAATGACTTGAAAATATATCAGATAAACGGTGCCGAATGTAAACAGGATATATTAGGAATGTTTTGTATTGACATATCCTTTTATTTGGGTCATATTTTTTAAACAACGGCATAAACCCTTTAAGTAATAAACCAGGATTAAGTTTGGCCCCACGTTGTGGTGATAGTGTGAATGACTAGGTAAGGATTTGAGATGCTTGTGAAATAATCCATGACTCCTAGATATTAATAAATCACTCATAGGTACCTGCTCATGTGGCCTCAATCCTCTCATATAACATTAAATTAATTCTATCCTCAACTACAGCAAAGGATAGTGTTGGAGATTGGCACCTGGCACCAATGTGTATCTTCGCTGCCTGTGTAACATATTGGTGAGATTTATCCTAGGTTTGAATCCGACCAACATCTGCAGTTGTATCCCCTATCCCCTCAAGGTATTCCTCTTGCTTTTATGGGGGAAAAAAATCCTTTAAATTAGTTTGGGCAGTTTTGCCTAAAAATAAAATCTTTATTTTTCAAACATTGGTGTTTTTCAGTTTTAATCTTTTGATGTTTTTGCTTAGGTAAACAAAAAAAAAAGTTCAATGATTTGCCAGAGTGAGAGGCAGCTATATCTGATGGAGGCTTCCAGAGGTATATCCTGAAGCTTTTGGGTCCCAATGCAAAATCTGTGACAGGGCCCCCATTTCTGTGTGCTGTGTATACTTCCAGGGCCCAGTAGTGACTGCTACCTCTGTACCCCCTATAGTTACACACCTGCATGCCTCCTAGCCCTACCACCCAGCTATTCACTGCAATGAATGAACTATTAATCATAGCTTGTTGCAGGAGAAGGAAGCCTGGCTGAAATATATCAGAATCCTCGGCAGGGCCAGCATTGATTTCACAATTCTGATGAAAATCAGAATGGTGGTTCATTGAAATGGCAAATTAATTGAATTAATTTGATTAATTGACCAACCCTATCTTTAATATGGCAAGACAATGGCATGACAAGTCAGAAGCAGAGAAGTTATTGGGGCAGATTTACTATATTGGATGATAAATCTGGTTTCTAACTGTACACCATCTATATACAAAATGTTATGCAAACATCTGACTAGAAGATCTAAAAACACTGAAGCAGCAAATTTTTTGAAAACCAAAATTTGGCCACAACTGTGTATGTATTGTAACATAGAGATACTTTATGTTTGCATTCTGTAGGCAACAATCTGTAGTGAAAGGAAGCAATGGTCTACCCCCAGTGGACAGATTATTGAGGTTCCTAGTGGACAGCTCTGCGGACTCTGGAGAGATTGTACAGTGTGCCAACTGTGACCTGGAGAACAAAAGGCAGGTATGAAAAAACTAAGAGGGATCCGTTACTGCTGTACATTACCTGACTCAATGGTACTGGCTAAAGTCACATGACCAGTGCAGTATGAGAGGCTAAAGATTTAAAGGACATTACCAAGGCATAAATAATGGTCTTGATTTGAAAAAAATGCCCTACTGACTTCAATGGTGGGGTTCTGTTCCATTCCACTTCGTTCCCATGCCACAGAGTAGAGTAGGACCTGCTCTGTAACCATCAGAATGGAACAGAGTATCAGACTCCCCCATTGGGAGAGATTCAACCTTGAGATTCATACTTGGTCGTGTGCATGAGCCTTTACAGTCTGTCTCTGCTTGTGCGTGTGCAGTATGTTGGCAGATATTTCACCTCATCCTGGCTGCAGACAGTGGAGGAGGAATATTATAGAACAGGTAAGTGTGTTATTATGATGCTGGCACCATGGATACTACTTGCAATGGTACTAAAGGGACTTTTATGAGACCAGTACTGCTGGATACTACTTTGAGGCTAGCACTTTGGATACTGCTCTTATTATTGACTTGAGAATCTGATCAGGAGCATTTTAGAACATGTGACCAAAGTATTGAAGGACAGGGCTTACTTTAGTAAAAAGATAGTCGTAGTCACAGTATGAGCCAGACATCTACCCACCAAACATCACCATTGTACAATGGAAAGGCTGGGATTACCCTGAATAAGCCAGGAGACATCTATTGCATTGTCTACTCTAAAACTTTATTCTGTACCATGTATCCATATAGCAGCAGTTATCAGTACAGGCATGAAGGTAACATTATAGACAGGTGGCTAGCGATAGAAGAGGAGAACAGCAGATTCTGTGATTTCCTTGCTGCAACTGGATCCACTGCCTGCTCCATATCCGTCCCAGTCGTAGGAAGGAAAATCTCCACACTGTTTGGGGCTTGCTTCTGGGAAGTATCCCCCTCCTCCAATGCAGTGCTGCAAATGCAAAGATGAGCTGTAAATAATGCAGTGAGATACAGAGAAAATGTAGCATGCTTATGTCCATCTGGAACTCTCTTCTTGTACTGAATACCGATTAGGTGGGTGTTATCATTCTCCTTGTCAAAGGAGGTTTGCCCCTACACAGTCTGACACTGGCAGCACTGACTGGGCAGCATTAGAATGTGTATGGATGGCTACATCCTCAGCTGGTAACACCCAGCTGTCAATTTATTCAGAAATTTCTAGAAAGAATAACAGAGGAGCAGTATAATACACAGTTGTAACTAAAGATGTGCCAGAATTTTCATTTCACAAAGTATAGAAGTATTTACTAAGACAAGCATGTCAGGTGAAGAGATAGGTACTTCTTAAAGAATATGTCTGCTCTAGATTCCTTTCCATATATTCTGGAGTAGTTGTCTTCCTGCCTAGGTGACCGCTACTTAGTTATGTGTAGTTATGTGTACTGAGGTGGTCACACAAAGTTCTATCAGAACTACAAAACTTTATCCTCATGGCCAGGCATAGATGGATTGATAAATCTCCCCCATTGTGTAGGAAACAAAGACTTTACATGTTATTACTTTAGTACAATACTTACATGTTCTGGATTACACCCAGTCACCTTCATTCCTGGACACAAAGCCAGCGCTGCTTTTTCATTGTTAAATACACGAAACTGAATAAAGCCCGGGACAAATTCAGCTGCAGAAACAGGAGATAATAAAGGAAGATGCTGGCTCATATCTTTCTACATAAAAGGTTAAATAGTTTATAGAAGTGCAAAACATACAGGAACATGGCACATGCAGCATAATATAACTGGGGGCCCTTTTACTTTCATGTGATCATTCGCAGGCCCCCCTCCTCTAATACAGTTACATTTGTGTATGTGGCACACCACCTGTATGCACAAGGAGATGTCCTGCAGACACTGCTTATTCTTATGGCACATAAAAGATGTGATGTATGACAAATGAGTGTCATATTATTTTCAGATTGAGTGCTGGGCACCCTTATAGTGGGCAGTGCTTGTGAAGAAAGATCATATGAATGATAGCTCAGCTGATCCTTGCCCTGTGTAAAATGCCTTAAGAGGGGGTAGTTCTAGAACATCAGTAATTCATGTTTGTAACTGTCTGCTGTTGGCTCTCCTGACTCTACTGTAAACTTACATTACATTCACATTTGGCCTTGCATGCAAGTTTATTTCAATGAGACGAGGTTATCGCTCAGAGAACAAAGAATCGGACGCCTTGAAATCAACCATGCTGAATTCTATTTTTTTCCTTTCATCTGCTGCTGTAGGAAAGTCAGGATATATAGGGGCTCATATATATGGGGTTAGAGAACCCAGAGCCATAGTGATCATCTCAGCTCTAGGATGGCTTCTAAGGTGGGTCATACACATTAGATAGCTGTAGGGCAAATGCTAGTTTAGCCAACAACTCTCCCTCCCGATACACATGCTGGAGTAGAAGATATGATATCACTCAAAAAGAGGAAAGCAAGGAATTACTCTGTGTAGGTGATTTTGTGATCTTTTTACCTCTGCCAGATGGTGAGTAGTAGTTAGCTGCCGTGACAGCACTTCCAAAGTCATATACAACAGGAACATCAGGTCCGTTGTTAGTTATGCAGCTTCCAACATTGTACTTCACTGGGTATTTCTAATCAGAAAAATTAAATATGGATTGGATATGATGGATATTAGATATAACAACATACCTTGCCCATCTTTTATCTTCTAAGGAATGTAGAATCTTTATCCCCTATATACAATCATGAATAATAGCTTTATTTGATGCATACCCCCAATAACTAATCTGCATTGCATCAGTAAGTAGGGTGGTGTCTCCGTATTACCTTATATAGTTGGAAGAGGTTTCCACCTTCTCCAGGAAGGAAGCCAGTCTCAGTGTGGTATCTCAGAAGAGCTGAATCTCTCCATCGAGACAATGGAGTGTCATTGGGAACATGCCAAATACCGAGGTCCTCAGCACTTATGTCATGATATCCTGCGTTCTTAATAAGATGACAAACACTTTGTAATTTGATAGGCTAATGCCCAATAAAGTTAGAAACTTAACTTGGTCACATTGCTTGACCCAATAGCTCAGGTTAACAAATCATGCCTCTTTGTAATGTTCAAGGGTGCCAAGCCAAAAACTGGTGTTTACAGGACATAAAATGAACCTCTGCTTTAGACTGTGAGTTGATCAGCTGAGTGTTTAATTGTAATCCTCCCATTCATCATTAGATATTAGGTCAAATATAACACATTTGGGGAGAGGAGACATACAGTACTTATTTTGTTTGGTTGTCCAAGAGATAAGTCCTATCTTAATCTACATTATACAGTTTTTTACCTTGTAATCATCACTGGTGGCCCCTCCAGGAGAACCAAAAGTAGCATAGTTTGCCCAGTTGCCATCTCCCTGTGGGCTTTCAGGTCGATTACCCTGTTGGCTGGACCAGCGATCCCCCACAGTACACCTTCCGTACACATCATTCTCATGGACACTAGCAACTAAGGTCCAGCCTCCACCTTTGGTTGTCATGTCACAGAAGGTCTGGTAAGATTCGCCAACAGTAGTCATCAGTGTATATATGCCATCTGAAACAGAAAAAGCATCTTAGACACATTACATTAATAACAATAAACACCGCTAATATCAGTCACACATTCGGTATGTATCTTGAGGTTCTCAGCACAGGAGATATGTGTGTAATGATTATAGAAACTTCCTGATGGTTATTCAGTTGACCAGTGTATATGTATACAGTCAGCCTCTCTCTTCAGACTGAAATGGCTAGTAGCAGCAAGCGATAGATTACATTGATCCAGACAGCAAACAAAAAGAACAAGGTTGCCAATATATTGTATCTAATGGCTCTTTAAGTAGACCTGTGATATGCGTGTAACTCTAGCAGGCACTTTGCGCTGGTTAGGAAGTGATACCTGAGAATCTGTAACACTAGATACGACTATGATACAGTCATTGTAATCACATCTAAGGAGTCACCTGTAGCATTTGGTTCAAAGAGCTTGATCTCTTTGCAGGTCCTGTGGCCAGCTATATAAGGCACCATGATGGGGTCAGGCACAGGGGGTTCAGTGTCATCATTCCAACACGCCAGCAGGTTCAAGATGTTCTCCTTCTTTTTGGAAATTGAACAGTTTTCTATTCATATACAGAAGAGGCACATGTTGTAACTTGGAATTCACATTCATATACCTCTGTAGTATTTTTTTTATTGAACTGTTATTGGAGTTTTTATAGTCTACACCCAGACCTCCACTGCATCAGTAAAAAAAAGAACAAGCAGCCGTGAAAAAATAGGTATAACTCAACTGGCTAGATAACCGTAATGAAACACAAGAAACATAGATGATTGATGGCAGAAACAGACCACCTGCTCCATCTAGCCTGCCCTTATTTTATATTCCTATTTTTTTTTTTTTTTTTTAATCATAGGCTAGATTTATTTTTATCCGAGGCAAGTTTTACTTCACTTGCTGATGATTTTCCAGCCACATCTGCAACAGCCAAAGATTTCCTGTATGCTGTAAATGCCAACTGGGGTCCCCATGAGTATAAAGAAAACCTATGATATTGTACATGTAATACAATCTGGAGGGAGAATGTTATAGAGCAGGAGTAGCTGAGCAGGCTGATATATAGTTGTGTAGGTTAAGGTTCAGTCCAGTGGGCGGTCCTATTCAGTGAAGGGCAGTTATCTCTGTATGCACACTCATAACGGAGAGGCTGCCAATCATATTGGGACTGCCCATGTGACTCCTAAACCCAAAATGAGCAGAGATTTAAATGCATAAATGACAAGTTATACTGTATCTTTTCCTAAAAAAAACTATATGTCAATTTGCTCAGCTCCTGCTCTATGACATGCTGCCTGCAGATTGCCTGCATTTATGGTGTGATAGGTTCCCTTTAAGGCCGGGGCCCCCTGTGGCAGAAACACCGCAGCAAAAAATGCGGCATTATACAGTCACTGCAAAGTGAAAAACCGTCTTGTTTTTGGAAATCAGAGCATGTCAATTATACCTATTGAAACGCTGACAGTTTCCCTATAGGTATAATGGAAGCTGAAAGTCTGCAGAGGAAATTTTTGCAGACTTTCTGTGAAAAGCGCTGCAAGAAAAACCATGATGTGTTGCTGCCGTGGTTTTTCCCGCAGTGGTTTTTTGCTGTGCCCGCTACACTGAGGGTTCAACTGCTGGGACCTCTACCAGTTCTAAAAACATTCATCCCTATATGACTGGCGAAGAGAAAACAAGTATAGTGCTCAACTATCTTTGGTAGTCCCATAATGATGAATGGAGTGGCAGTGCACATGTGCAAGCATCACCCCATTCAAACAGGGGTTCATGAGACTTTGTTCTTGTGATTAGTGGGGTTCTAGCAGTGGGACCCCCAAACAGTTAGACACTTGTCCCCATCCTGTGCATAGGAGATACATCTTGTTCATGGAAGGCCACAGTAATCCTATAATTTCTCCCAATGTACCATGCTATGTGACAAGATGATGCTTGAAGCTCAAAGACGCTTGGCTAAACTGAAGAAAGCAGTGAACATATTAGTACGTCATTTTACAGTCCTGTAATGATCTGTAATCTGTCTCCCGCAAAAAAATCTACATAGAAGGTATGTTGTTTGTTCACTTATAATTTTTTTTTAGAAGGTTTCATAGCCCTCATTCACTGTGATACTACTCACCACATGAAGTGCATGTTGAAATGTCTTGTTCACCAACCACTAGGGGGAGCAACAGCAGAAAGCGCAGGAACATTTTGCTGGGGGCTTCGAATAAGCATTTTGTTATGTTAGTATATGAAATGATACAAAATGATGTTCTTAAAATTAACACAATATTATAGAAGAAGTGTAATGCAAAAAATGTAATGGCAACATTGTCATATGCCTATAGCTATTTTAACCTGTTAGGCAGGTCTCACACAGCAGAATTTGTAAAAACATTCTGCTTCAAGGGTTCATCTAATCCACCTAAGGATCGAGCATGACGCTTATTTTTTCCGCTAGCTAAAATAATCAGAGGAAAAAAATCTGTATCTGCTTCCTATTGAAGTGAATGCAGGCTGATTCCAGATAGAATTTGGAGCTGATTTTGAGGTGGAATTCCTCCGTGTGAATATAATTTTAAAGGGTTATTCCAATCTAATTCAGTGATGGCATTACACTTTATGATCTGCGGGGTTCTGATGTCAGGGGACAATTCTACAAATGAAGGAGCCAAAGGACTTGTTTAACTCTGTATTTCCTTCATCTCCAAGTCAGCAAGCACTGCTCTGCTTATTGACTTTTGGTTGAAGGGAATGGCATATCCACAGGATGTGCCATAAATGCCTGATAGATATCTGGGATCTGTACCTTTCTAGAAAAGGAGTCCCCCTTTCACCCCGTCCTGTGGCAGTGGCTGTGGTGGATGGAGGGTGGTTGCATTTTCATAGCTCTCTCTATTGACTTATTTTCGAGTTCTGAATACAAAGAAGCACACGTGCATGCATGGCCACCTATCCATTCACAGCACCCATGCAGGAGAGGGGGTCAGGGGGACCCCAGTTTGGAGGTAACTACAGGTCTATCAGGCATAGCAAAAATGTCTGAGAATACCTCTATAATAACTATATTTTTCAAGATCACTGCTTGCTGTCAGTAAATATAATTTTTTTAGTTTACATTTAGAGGTTAAGGTATCCTGTCAGATTAATTACATTGTATCGCTACAGGTAGAAGATTGTAGCCTGGAGTCAAGGACAGTGGTAAAAAATATGTGCACCTATTTAGCTTACAAAGTATTTTCTAAGGTGAACACATTGTAACAAACTCTCAGCTGTGAGCATACATACTATTATTAGACAAAGTCATATCTAGTCTTTCTTTTCCAAAGGCAAATATTATTTTTTTCTGCCCTAGCTCAATATCTAAACTTCTGAATAGTTGAAGTTCCCCTTCCTATCCAGCAACTGGGGCACACACTCCTCCAGCCCCCCGGTTACATCACTATCTAATCATTTCAAAACCCACCCTTGATATTGGTAAGACTTACCTTGTGGAGTGCTGTAGGTAAGTAACTGAACCCTGGTATATGGAGTAGGGGTTGACAAATATGCTATTGGGGTCCGCTGATCTGGCAGAAGCCAGGTGAAAAGACAAGCTGCATCCTATCCTCTCCCCATCGGCTACCATCACATCACAACACGACTCCACTGCTCAGCTGTCAGTCAATGTTTAATTGAATAGTCTTAATTCAGCATGTGTCTCTTCTACTGACCTCCAGTGTAGGAAAAGTGTCACCTTCTGCTTAGTGCCCTCCTATGTGCTCTCATGAAACAAGAGTGCTAAGCCGGGTCACTTCTTTCCTAGTTTGGGAAACATTACAAGATATACATGGTGAATTGGATTTTTGACTCTGACTAGAGACTGGTAATACTTCATAGGTGCATCCCTATCCAAAAGTGAGACTCACCATAAGAGGGATCCATTAAAATGGGTGTCCCTCAGGTGCAAAATGGCCGTGAAAAATGTCCATTTTTCAAGGCCATTTTGTACCATGGTCAGGTGAATGTAGGTTAACACTGAAATACTCTTTTCTGTTGAGAGAATGTGCTTCTTATTCTTTCAGTGTACCTTCTACTCACATCGTCATGCTGCCTATATCAAAAATATCCATGTCCCAACTAATATTAGAGGGCAGCTCCATGTCTTATCCAAAATCAGCATACTCCTTACCTGAAAATATTTACCACATTATTTTCATAATATTGCTTAGCAGATTTTTTTCATCAGATAAATGTACAATATAATACTGCCCTGGTCATTGACATGATCACGAGTAGACAGGTCACTGTCTCCTTACTGTCTCATCAATCTGTGCTGTTTTGGATCCTGTTCCTTCCTTTTGCTTACCTCCTGTTTGTCTTTATATTCCTCATATTTTGCTAATACTGCGCTGGTCTTTAACATAATCATATGAGATGACAGGTCACTGCCTCCTGCAAAATCAACATACTCATCACCTAAATTAATCTGTGCTGCTTTGGATCCTGTTTCTTGCTCTTGTACCTAACCTCTTGTTTGTCTTTATATTCCTTTTCTTTTTATAATACTGCCCTAACCATTGAAATAATCATATGAGAAGACAGGTCACTGCCTCCTGCAAAATCACCATACTCATCACCTGAATTAATCTGTGCAGTCGTGGAACCCACCCTGGCCCTGTCACCAGCATAATTACATAGGTGCACTGGACAAGTCACCTTTCTCTTCTGCTGCTGGGAAGTGACACCATATTTATTGGCTACAGACAGACTATATTAATAAAGTGCAAGTGATAATAGTATTCTGTGATTGGATACTGTAAGTTAGTAGTATAAGCACCTATTATAATTTTTGTTCTAGGACGGAGATATGATGTCTTTTTGCAACACCTGCAATCAGCCCCTGTGCAGCAAGTGCCGAGATGAGACCCACAAAGCTAAGATGTTCTCCTGCCATGAGATAGTGCCCCTAAGTAAACGTGCAAAGGATATTCACAAAAAGTGTGGTAAGTATGGTGTCACAACAACACTTAAAGTGACATTACACTTCATATTTACATTCATACTCCACAATATGAAGAGCTGCAAACAAGCGATGGGATATTGGTTCAAAGGTCATGGAAAGGGGTTGAAAAAAAGGTCACACAATCTGGGCAATACCTAGCACCATAACAGACACTCCATTTAGATTTTTGCTATGAGGTATCCCTTATTCTATGTGAACCACTATTGATAAGGGAGGGGATGTGTTGTAGGGCAGTAGTAGGAGCTTTATTCCATGTCACCCTTCATTGGTTATTCTCACCACACTTGCTGTTCGATCTTAGTAAAGCTGAGGCACCATTTTGGTTCCTTCATTGATGAATGTAGGTGTAACAGTAATAGTCAGTTTTCTTCCATTGAATGGTTTCAGTGTCCAATGATCCACTTGATTTAAAGGAGACAACCATACCTGATATTTTTCTATATACAGCTTTCTAATCATTGTCAAACATTCTTACAGCCTTACATGAGGAACCCTACATTATGTTTTCTACAGAGAAGAAATCTATGCTGTGCATCAACTGCTTCCGTGATATGCAAGTGTAAGAGATACATTTATTGTCTATCCATCTGCCTTCTTGCCTGTCTATCATGGTTTTTATATCAGATAAATTGGAAAATTACTATTATAATGTGTCGAAGGGAATCGATTGTGATCATGTCACTGAGAAAAGGAAGTGGAGCTCACCCAAGCTTAGGATAGGGATAAAATCATAGTCTTGGAAACCGCTTTAAAGGTGTTGTTCAATTTAGAAATACCATTGTCATATATACCCCTAGGGAATTCTGAGTTAATGTAGGGGGTTATCTGTTCAGATCTGTATCTCTTGGGCCAGAGTGGGGAGCTTGTGAAGAATATCGCCTCGCCCAGCCGCCTGGCACGCCTGTGATCAAACTTCTTTCTTAACCTCCCACTCACACACCGTGAGTAGACTGGGTCATAGGATAAAAACGAAGCGAGCGATATAAATTTTATATGTTTAATAACCCAAGTGGGTCGGTATGGATTAATAGCATATACAGAAATATACAATATTAATATGATCAAGCATAAACATACAAGCAAAAGGGCAATGATACAATACACCAAAATAAAAGGAAATAAAGATTAGAAAAAATACCTAAGCACACAGCTTTGTCCTAGCTGTCTCTCTTCCATGCTCAACACAATAGACTCGTAGTCCGTTTCTCTAGGCCACAGCAGAGTTTTGGGCCTAGGGCGCAAGCTTAAGCAAGTTGCATAAAACAATCCTTCTACATGCTGTCCAGAACTAGGCCCTCAAAGCATTCCTCAGTAGGGCAGGCCCTCTCATCTTCTCCCAGATCAGAGCTCCTTACTGCCTCTTTGCTGAATGACCCCAGAATCCAGGTCTGCCCACAGCATATGGCTAGTGCTCCACCCACCCCTTGCACCCAGGCAGCCCCCCTTCTAACACCTTTGCAGAACCCTTGGAGAGATGGGTGAAGTTAAGGCTTGCTATCCCCCATCCCATCTGGCCAGGGATAATAAAAGTGCCTGGCTATAGCAAGCCATCTCCAATGAACACACATAAATCCAGTGAAGCCTATGGTCCAGCAATGTGGACTCAACTAAAGCACCGCATTCCAAGTGGGGGAAGGACTGACCTAAGCAAGTAAAACACACTTCCAAGAAAGATATAAAACTGAGGGTCGGTTCATCACACCTCCCCCTTTTAGAGCGTGTCAGGAGGAAGGATGATCCTAAGATCGCCTTCCGCGGACACCTTGGCGGCCTCACCCCGCCGGACCTGCGCTGGTCCCTGACCATATTCCTGGCGTACTGATACCCTCTTCCTCTCCTGTCTGAATGGAGACTCTTCTAAGGTTCAGGCTCTGAATTAAGTAGACCTGGCTACCTCCTGCTTGCTCTGGGTCCCTCCCCCGAGTGCTGGCGTCCCTCAGACCCACACTCACAACCCCAGGCCCTTGTGGTACCGGTGCTAAGACCCCATCCCGGCAGTCTCCGCCCACCTGGCTACCCCCGGCCTGCACTGGGACCTCGTTCTGAGTGCTGGCATCCTGCAGATCCACACTCGCAAGCCCAGGCCCTTGTGGTACCGGTGCTGAGACCCCATCCCGGCAGTCTCCGCCCACCTGGCTACCCCCAGCCTGCACTGGGACCTCGTGCTGAGTGCTGGCATCCCGCAGATCCACACTCGCAACCCCAGGCCCTTGTGATACCAGTTTAGAGACCCCTTCCCGGCAGTCTTTCAGGGTCTCTCCCACACTAGCCGCTAGTTGGGAGAGTTCTAGGGGATTCTGCATCTCCCCCTTTGCTTTCAAACCTAGGGGCACCTCTGGTTCTGGCACAGGTATGTTTGGACCCTGTCCTCCCTCCCAGACGCCTTGCCCCTTTGGGCCTACACCCTGTTCCTCCTGTACTTGGGTGGGTGATGGTGATACCTTGGGCAAATGACTGAGATTATGCTTCCCCAAACCATCCCTCCACAATACATTGACAGGTAATACATTTGACACACCCCCTTCTTGGGTCCCACCTCCAGCACCCCATGCCGTCTGCACTTGGGCCATGGGCACGACTGGCACACCTTGGATGGCTGTTTCTCCTTCCCAGGACTCTTTCACAAGAGTTAGGGGCCCCCGTACACGTCTCCCGTACAAGAGCTCAAAGGGGAAGAACCCCGTTGAGGCTTGCGGCACCTCCCGGTAAGCGAACAGCAGGTGCGGGAGATAAGGCTCCCAGTCGCACCCGTGGGACTCG
The DNA here is from genome assembly GCA_947044405.1 of Leptodactylus fallax. Lineage (NCBI taxonomy): Eukaryota > Metazoa > Chordata > Amphibia > Anura > Leptodactylidae > Leptodactylus > Leptodactylus fallax. The sequence goes on from CAMRHE010000025.1 coordinate 11,242,307, forward strand.
ACTAACATCCTGGGCATCTGCTCCAGGGTGCCATTGAACCGTTCACACAGGCCATTGGTCTGTGGGTGATACGGGCTGGACACCAGATGTTGCACCTCTGTTACCTTACACAGGCCTTGCATCAAGGCAGACATGAACTGGGTACCTTGGTCTGTGAGCATCTCTCTGGGAAATCCAACACGGGAGAAGATGCCTACCAGAGCCTTGGCCACTACATCAGCCCGGGTGGAAGACAGCGCGACAGCTTCCGGGTACCTAGTAGCGTAGTCTACTACCGTTAATATGAAACGTTTCCCGGTGCGACTGGGAATGGACAGGGGTCCAATGAGATCCACAGCCACCCGCTGGAAAGGTTCGGTTAGGATGGGCATAGGTATCATGGGTGCTTTGGAGCCTTGCCCCGCCTTGCCCATCCTCTGACAAGTGTCACATGAACGGCAGTATTTAGCTACATCTGTCCCCATCTTAGGCCAGTAGAATAAGTGGCTGAGGCGAGCCTTGGTCTTAGCGATCCCCAGGTGGCCTGCCAGTGGAATATCATGAGCAATCCGCAACAACTCCACCAGATAGGGTTGGGGTACCACCAAATGTTTCTCCCTGAGCCGACTTTCTTTTCACTTTGTGGGGATCGTTTCCCGGTACAACCTCCCTTGCTCCCAGTACACGCGGTCCTTGTCCGACTCCAAGGGAGGTTGATCAGCACGCTCCTTCAATGCATCCAGACTGCGGTCAGCTTGGACAGCGTCCCTGAACTCCTGGCTGGAACCAGACAGAAGAGATGTGCATGTCATATACCCGCCGGGCTCCTCCGGCTCCAGTGTGGGGAGGTTAGTCATGGCGGTGTCAGTGCCATCTCCGGGTGACAGAGGGAACGGCTCAGGGGTCGGAGCGCCTTCCACCCCTCTAGCACTCTGGCTGCGGGTCACCACCGCAATACCAGCAGTCCGTTCCTCATCCGGATCGGCCCTGAGATCCCCGTGACCCACCTGACCACCTGGCACATTGTCCTCAGTTGGGGTTGCCCCCAGCATCTCAGAAGAGCTACCCTGTAAACCTGCAAGGCAAGAATTAGCAATTAAATTGACATTGCATTCATTCATTGATTCACAGTGAACTGCATGGGTGACTGGCTGAGCCAGGGTCACACTGAGGGGGCTCTCATCACCCGCAGATGTGGGCGGGGCTACAGCCAGGTCAGCATTCCACAATGCCTCATTCACATGCTCACTGATTACTTTAGCTGGACACACAGCAAGGGGAGACAAAAGGCTAACCCCTCACTCTGCCTGTGTCTGTGCCTGTGTGGCAGGCTTCAACACCTCATTAAAATCATCCTTCAGTACAGACATTTTGTCTCAGCGAGGTGGGGCTACTCCCACCTCATATTGGGACACCAAGGGCCCCAAATCTCTTCCCAATAGTACATTGGCAGGCAGATCAGACACTAGCCCCACATCACGCATCCCTTTTCCCGCACCCCAGTCCAAATGGACGCAAGCCATGGGCACAGTTACGCGTTCTTGTCCAATACCCTTCAGGGTCAGAGTTTTTCCAGGGATAATACTGTCCGCAGGGACCAAGTCAGGTTGCACCAGAGTAATCTGCGACCCAGTGTCCCGAAATCCCATGACAACTTTACCCCCCACAATGACCTGTTGACTGTTGGCATCGGATTGCAACCCCTCCCTCCCCACCAAGTATACAGATGGGCCAGCTGCCATGGCTGGGGAAACAGGGGGGTTCTTAGAGCGGTTGGGGCATTCTGCCTTGAAATGTCCTGGCTGGTTACAGGCGTGACATCGCCGGACCTCTCCTTGGGATTTAGAGGGGGTCCCTGGGGCGCCCAGAGTTCTTGGGACAGGGGAAGTAGAGGGGGCACCCGGGACAGAGTTTGTCTTACCCCACTTGGAGACCGCAGGCTGTGGTGAACTCCAGCTTTGCCCCTCCTTCCCGCTTGGGGGTCTCTGCAGTGTGGCTCCTCTCTTGATCCCTTGCTCCCTGGTGGACACATAGTCGTCAGCAATCTCTGCAGCCTTGTCTGCTGTTTTGGGTTTCCAATCACACACGAACTGGCGGACCTCCAGAGGGCACACCTGGAGAAATTGTTCCTTTATCATAAGATCCCCAATTCCCTCAAACGTGGTGACAGTAAGTCCTTTGATCCACTGCCAGAATGTAACCTGTAAGTGGTGCAGAACATCTGCATAGCTCTCTGTGGGACCCCGCTGGATATTCCGGAACTTTTTGCGGTACACCTGCGGCGTGAGCCGGTATCTCCGGATCAGCGCCGCTTTGATGGTCTCATAGTCCGTGTCCACTGGTAAGCTCGTGGAAACATCCAGGCCTTTTCCCTTCAGCCGGGGAGACAGGTAACGGGCCCATTCTGCCTGGGGAATATGATGCTGCTTACACACCCGCTCAAATCCCCGCAAAAACGAGTCCAAGTCCCTGTTATCTTCCAAGATTGGAAAGTCCTCGGATCGGATCTTTAGTGCTCGGGCTCCTGGAGTTGGTGCAGGGGAAGGTTGCGCCTGCTGGCAAAGTTCCAGCTTTTTTAGCTCAAGCTGATGCTCCAACTCCGCCCGACGCTCTGCAGCAGCGGCCTCTCTTTCCGCCCAGCGCTCTGCAGCAGCAGCGGCCTCTCTCTCCACCCGGCGCTCTGCAGCTTCTCTCTCCACCCGGCGCTCTGCAGCTTCTCGATACTGGAGAATCACCTGCAGACGGGTGCTAGAGTCACTAGCGTCTATCTGCTGTAAGGCCATTTGCAAGTATAAGTCCGTTACCCCCACAGAACTGGGGCTACTGGTCCCTCCAGGCACAATTACCTCTGGGGTCCGGGCACCTGCGGAACCGTCTGGCATGGTGATGTTGTCTGGTGCCAGCCTCTCAGGACCTTGCTCCGCCTCCTGCATGGCTATGGTAGCTTCCATATCTGCCATCTCCTGGAGTTCAGCAGCAACCAAGTCCTGCAGACGTTTGGTTATGCTTCTGGTCCCACCAGCCATCCACTGGAAGCCGTTGCCAAATAAAAGATAGGACAGAAAAAAGAAGAAGGGAGGGAACAGTACTGTACCAAACTTTCACCGTATTTTAAGCTTGATCTCATACCGCGCTCGTTCCATAGGATTGCCGCAATCCCCAGTGTCTGCGTGATACCACACCCACACACTGTTACCCTAATATCCCACAACGCTGCCACCACTGTGAAGAATATCGCCTCGCCCAGCCGCCTGGCACGCCTGCGATCAAACTTCTTTCTTAACCTCCCACTCACACACCGTGAGTAGACCGGGTCATAGGATAAAAACGAAGCGAGCGATATAAATTTTATATGTTTAATAACCCAAGTGGGTCGGTATGGATTAATAGCATATACAGAAATATACAATATTAATATGATCAAGCATAAACATACAAGCAAAAGGGCAATGATACAATACACCAAAATAAAAGGAAATAAAGATTAGAAAAAAATACCTAAGCACACAGCTTTGTCCTAGCTGTCTCTCTTCCATGCTCAACACAATAGACTCGTAGTCCGTTTCTCTAGGCCACAGCAGAGTTTTGGGCCTAGGGCGCAAGCTTAAGCAAGTTGCATAAAACAATCCTTCTACATGCTGTCCAGAACTAGGCCCTCAAAGCATTCCTCAGTAGGGCAGGCCCTCTCATCTTCTCCCAGATCAGAGCTCCTTACTGCCTCTTTGCTGAATGACCCCAGAATCCAGGTCTGCCCACAGCATATGGCTAGTGCTCCACCCACCCCTTGCACCCAGGCAGCCCCCCTTCTAACACCTTTGCAGAACCCTTGGAGAGATGGGTGAAGTTAAGGCTTGCTATCCCCCATCCCATCTGGCCAGGGATAATAAAAGTGCCTGGCTATAGCAAGCCATCTCCAATGAACACACATAAAACCAGTGAAGCCTATGGTCCAGCAATGTGGACTCAACTAAAGCACCGCATTCCAAGTGGGGGAAGGACTGACCTAAGCAAGTAAAACACACTTCCAAGAAAGATATAAAACTGAGGGTCGGTTCATCACAGAGCTGTTACAATGAGGATCTCTCACTTTGAAGGGCCTCTCCTGTACTGTATTACAACCTATTCATTTGACTGGATACTGTGTAGTTCTTATTCTCCCCTTAGTAGTCCAGCAGTGAAATTGAACACTTCTAGTTTTTTTTCTATAGTCTACAGCTTCTTGCTGTATTTGTCAGCAGGTAGACACTTGTGGTTAGTTTATTTTTCTGGGATCATTCCAACATGTAGTGATTGTTTAAAGCAAATCCCTTTAAAGGGGATGTGCAGGGAGATTTATCTTACGTCCGTGCTCTGGGGTTTTTTGATTCCGGACCTTGGAGTTCTGGGTTGATTCCAACCCCAGGTCACCACTTCCAATACACGGACTCTGGGTCACTCTGCCTCCTCCTTCCTCTATGCTAGCACAGCTAACTACCTGTGAAAAAGGGAGAGGAGGGAGGAGGTGGAACAATCTGGGGACCAGGGACTGGCTGTGATCACGTGACCCTAGGTCTGAACCAGCCCAGAACCCCCAAGTCGAGCACATGTAAGTAATATAAAACTCCCTGGATAACCACTTTTTGTAATATTTAATTTCACATTTCATCTTACTGTTTTTTTCACCAGGGAAAGCCGGGCTCACTGCATTGACATTGAAACAGCTTATATGCAAGGATGTGAGAAGCTGGATCATGCTGTTATGGTATGTGTAAGTGTACGCTGTAATGTTTCTTCCAGAAATGTGTAAGTTAGTTTGTCACTGGCTAGACTGGGGTGTACAGTCTCATGATTCTTTATGTTTAAATCCAACAAGGAGGTATGGACTTTTTCTGGTCAGATTCCCGAGTTGTGGTCCCAAGAATAGTCACCACTTTAGTGGCAGTAGGACTAATGCAACAGAAGTGTAGTCAGAAACAGAGCCATGGGTCATCATGAAGTGGGCAGTCATGTGATGGACCAGATGATAAGAACATAGTCAGGAGTTAAGGGTCAGAGCTAGGAATAAAGCAACAGATATTAATCCCGGAACGGTTTTGGAAATCGCAGCATGTCAATTATACCTGCGGAAACTACAGCGGTTTCCCCATAGGTATAATTGAAACAGAAAGTCCGCAGAGGAAAACTCTGCAAACTTTCTGTCTAAAGCACTGCGGGAAGAACCGCGACTTGATCCCAACACAGTGTCTCCTGCAGCGCTTTTTTTGCTGCGGACGCCACGTGGGGCCTTAGCCTTAAATAGGCCACCAATTGTGTCAGGTAGGTGCCTTTAATAAAACCAGAATCATTCCTTTGTGGACACAAACCGTTGAAGCAATGTAGACATAATCATCTTTTTATCGATATGCGTATCATGTGCATGTCTGTGGGGGATGGGGCCTGATTTACTGTAGACTGCCTGCAGACAGTTGCAAATGCTCTGCCTGTCTTCTAGAATCAGTGCCCAATGTCTCTCCTATAGCAGGCTCTGTCAGCATCACAGTTGTGATCAGGTCTGCCCACTGTCCACTTAAGGCTAATTTGCATATCCATAAAAAGATAATTACCTCTGCGTTGTTTTATTGGCTTGTGGCCTGACAGGTTTGTTTCTGCTCCTATTACAGGCTCCTGCATGGCACAGTTATTATTTTGGAAGGCATTTTGGACCTGACAGACTCCTTTAAGTACTGATCTGTTATATATTGATATCTGTTCATTACATACATTTCCAGACTGTATATTTACAGTATTGGATGTTTATTACAGACAGTGAAGGAGCTGCAGACTTCAACCAGGGAGGCTATTATTCTTCTGAAGGCCATGATTGAAGAGGTGCGGAACAGTGCAGATGAAGAGGAGACGTCAATCAATACCCTGTTCAGCAGCATGCAGGTATCCTGGGGACATACACAGCATGCACCTACAACGGGACTAATAGTACTAGTAACACATATTGGACATGTTTACACACCATAGTAGTGGTAAGTAATATGTACCCAGAATTACTACTGGCACTACAGTACATGATCTGCACAGTAAGATACATACAGGCTGTACAGTGTAAATGAGTTGCAACTAACTGACAATTTTTTTGCATCTGTTATTAGAACAACAAATACCTCCCATTAAAAAATAATAATGGCTTTTTATTAGCTCATAAAATTTCAGTCCCAGAAGACTTTTTTTCATGCAGGTCCACAGGGACTGAAACATTGTATTTTTGTACTAATAAAAAGTTCTTCTAATTTTTTTTTAATTGGAGTGCTGATTTGTTCCTGTTTCACATATGTGATTGACCACATCCACTATTGGCCATAGGTCATGTACCCGCTGTATTTTTGGCTAGTGCTGCTTTCTTCCTTGGTCTATCTATCTATCTATCTATCTATCTATCTATCTATCTATCTGTCTATCTATCACTCCAAAGACATACTGATAGGGAATATAGATTGTGAGCCCTATATGGGACAGTGACTGTCAATGCCTGTAAAGCACTGCGGAATATGATGGCGCTATATAAGTAAGCATAATAATATTAATAATAATTATCTATCTGTCTACTGTATCTATCTATCATACTCAATATCATAGAATATGAAACTAATATTTTCTATGATCAAGTTATAAGAGAGCAATCTCAATCAGTTTTTAGAGTGTTTTCTATTGATCCTTTGAAATCTTCACAGGAAAAACTGGCAGAGCGCAAGAAGATCCTTCTGAAAGCTGTTCAGTGGTGAGAAATGACATTGAACTGAAATTTTATTTTTGCTGAAGCTAGGAGGTCCAAAATATAATAAAAATTAAGTGGGATATACGCCTCAATTTCCTACAGAAGCTAGGAGGAGTAACATCATTTTAATTACCTGGACCCTCTACGTAACCATTAAAGACGGACAAACTTCATGAGATTTGTTTTGCGAGTTTGTCTCATGTCCGAATCTGAACTGCTAATAATAAGTCCAAACACAGCAGTGATCCAGCACTTCATTTAAAAGTCCATCATTTTATTAGTAAGTCATTAGTCCTGCATGTCTGACTTTGTTTCCGACCAAAAAAAGCCGCTTCGCGGCGCAGAGGCTGGAATCGGACACCTGTGGGTTGCTTTAAAAACCCATTGAAGTGAATGGGTTTCTTACAAACCGCTTACAAACCTTTTCCAATCCTTTTTTCTGATATTTAGGTAGGATTCACGGCAGACGGACTCCAGGCGCAAGTGTGAACCAACCCTTACTTTACAGCAATATTTTGTTACAGTGACACAAAAACACATAATAAATGGACTGAATAGAATTAGTCCATGACAATAAATGGGAAGACAAGCCCTTGTAATACCATATATTCAGATGTTGTGGTTAAGTTGCAATTGGAAACTGCATCAAAACCGCATCTGAATGCAGTATTAACGCAGTTTGCAGAGAATTTGCAATAAAATAATTGGCCATGCAGTTTATATGTGAAATAAATGTATTTTTCACCTCTTAAAACCTTGTGACCAAAATAATGCATTGCAAAGCCAAGGTAAATCAGAGGGGGTGTTGATGCAGTTTTAAACTGCACCTCAACTGCAACATCTGAATACATCCATATGCTCTGTTCATATCTGCAATGGGGGCCCGTCGGTAGTTTTGTCAGATATCATTGCAAGAAAAGAGTTATACTGGCAACGAAGGACACTAAAATGGAACCACAATGGAGCCCATCATGGCTGACGGTGCGGATAACAACGCTGTAGTATATGGCAACTTATAACCAATACCTCTGATGAATCTGGTTCTTATATACACCAGTAGAAACGCGTCAGGTGGAGGGAAGATATTTTGTTTAATATATATGGGGGAGGAGAGTGTAATGTAAGCTCTTTTCTGGGCATGGTGATTTACTCTAGACCAGTTTAGCTGCTGTTAATGGAGGTGTGTGCTGTGGAATAGCTCTGTTATATGTTGGCTTCAGAAAAAAAAAAAAAGTAATTTAGCCATCCTTCTGTCCGCTCAGCCACACTTTCAGTAAACTGACTCTTAAGCCGGTTGCACACGACCGTGTGCTAACTGGCTGCCGTGAATGAATAGCACAGGCGGAGCATGGGGGACATGCGGATGTCACCTGTGTGTCGCCCGTGCACCGGCCGTGCTTCCGCGGCCCCTTTCATTAAATGAATAGGAGCCGCAAAATAAGACAGGAATAGGACCTGTTCCATATTTTGCGGCCCGGACTGTCAGCCAGCACACGTGACCATGTCATTCACAGTCATGTGTATGGGCCCATAGAAATGAATGGGTCAGTGTGCTATCTGGGAAAAACTCTGATAGCACACTGGTCATCTGCAAGGGTGCTTCGTTAGAGTCTTTCTAGTGGAGTACTATTCTGGACCTCAGCTGTTTGTTGGCGAGCTGCTTCATTAAGGATATGCTAATAAAGCAATCGAGTATCTCTGGAGAAGCGATAGTCATGCTGGGATTACCATATTGAGTGTACCCACATAAATCAAAGAGTGAAGTACATTATGCTCTCTTTATATCGTTTCCAGCAGACCATTTTGACCATTATTTAGTGGCCATTCTTTTTGTGTGGAGCACATTAGACCAGAACTTACTAGGGCTATTACTTATTTATGCCAACTGTGGCAGGGCTGGTAGACTGTGTAATGTGTATGGAGGCTGATCCATTATTCCCATGGGAGATAAGCCACTACTTTTGGCACCCTGTACAGTATAAGGAAAAGATCCCTTGTTTTATGGCATAGAAAAACACGGTTATGCAAAGCTTAAGGAAATTGATAAATTCATTTATTGTGTATTAATTAAAACACATTTCCAGACAGAACTGGGCTCTTCTTACAGTTACAACGCAGTTAGAGGTGTATGGACACTTCAGAATGTTTTAAATGGTTAGAAAGTCTTTGAGCTACAAACTGTTTTTATGCTAAGACTCCATGTTGTGGAAATGCTGCTTTATTTGTTGCAGATTTTGCTACATTTTTTTGAGCCAAAGCCAAAGTGGCTTGAAAAGAAATGGGAAACATAAAGGAAACACTTAGACTTTTCTCTTCTGGCTTTGGCTCAAAAAAATGCAGCAAAATTTGCAAGGTAAAAAAAGCAGCGTTTCCACAACGTGGAGCCTTAGCCTTCGGCTGGGGCCCAGTGTAGCGAAAACATTGTGTTTTACAGCACCTGCAAAGTGGTCCGGATTCTGGCTAATCCCATCCATACATTGCAGAAAAATACCCACAGCGGAAATGTTGCAATTTTAGAAAACCGGTGCGTTTTTGTAAATCGCAGCATGTCAATTATACCTACTGAAATGCTGGCGGTTTCTGTATAGGTATTATAGGGACAAAAAGTACACAGAGTAAAACTCTGCGGACTTTATGTGAAAAGTGCTGCGGAAAAAAACGTGATGTGCAGCACTTTTTGGCTGTGGCTCGCTACGTGGGGCCTTAGCCTTACAGTGTTTTTTTTTCTCTTTATTTCCACATTTGAAGCCAATATGAAGAGAAGGAGAAGGCCTTTAAAGATCAACTCTCTCACTTGGCCTCTCTTCTACCTACCCTACAAGTAAGAGACCGCTTATTTATTATGAGTGCTATTACACATAAGATTTTATGTTTCTGCATGCTGTTACACGTAAGGGTTTGCTCATATGGCGAAATTTTGGGCTGAATTTAAGGTGGATTCCACTTCAAAATCGATTCCAAATTGCGCTTGAAACCAGCCTCTATTGATATCAAAGGGAGACAGACAATGAATTTTTCCAGCTAGTGGAAAAAAAAAAGCATTATACTTGATCTTTAGGCGGATTCTGCCTAATATTTCCCATTGAAGTAAATGGGAGGCGGAAAAATACTACATGGAAGGTGTGGAATTTGCAAATTTGATAAAAGTGATAAAATTCAGCTTCAAATTCCTGAAGTGGAATTTTTCAGCTAGGAAAAAATTCTGAAGCTGAATTTCTTTTAGCTAGGAATAATTCCACCATGTGAACACACCTTTAAAGTTTCAGTTAAAAAACATGTGTTTTGCTTTTTTTAGGCTGAGGCCCCACATTGCGGAAACACAGCTTTTTTGTTGCATTTTTTTGAGCCAAAAATGGGAGTGGATTGAGCAGAAGGGAGAAATATAAGTACTTGCTATATATTTTTCACATTACTTTTGTAGCCATTCTTGTCTTTGGCTCAAAAAAACGCAGCAAAATCTGCAACAAAAAGAGCTGCGTTTCCGCAACGTGGGGCCTCAGGGTTAATCACTGTTATCAAGATATTGGAGGATATTGCACGACAATACAGTGCTGGCCAAAAGTATTGGCACCCCTGCAATTCGGTCAGATAATACTCAATTTCTTCCAGAAAATGATTGCAATCACAAATGCTTTGGTAATAATATCTTCATTTATTGTGCTTGCAATGAAAAAACACAAAAGAGAATGAAAAAAAGTCAAATCATTGATCATTTTACACAAAACTCCAAAAATGGGCCGGACAAAAGTATTGGCACCCTCAGCCTAATACATGGTAGCACAACCTTTAGACAAAATAACTGCGAACAACCGCTTCCGATAACCATCAATGAGTTTCTTACAATGCTCTGCTGGAATTTTAGACCATTCTTCTTTGGCAAATTTCTCCAGGTCCCTGAGATTTGAAGGGTGCCTTCTCCAAACTGCCATTTTGAGATCTCTCCACAGGTGTTCTATGGGATTCAGGTCTGGACTCATTGCTGGCCACTTTAGAAGTCTCCAGTGCTTTCTCTCAAACCATTTTCTAGTGCTTTTTGAAGTGTGTTTTGGGTCATTGTCCTGCTGGAAGACCCATGACCTCTGAGGGAGACCCAGCTTTCTCACACTGGGCCCTACATTATGCTGCAAAATTTGTTGGTAGTCTTCAGACTTCATAATGCCATGCACACGGTCAAGCAGTCCAGTGCCAGAGGCAGCAAAGCAACCCCAAAACATCAGGGAACCTCCGCCATGTTTGACTGTAAGGGACCGTGTTCTTTTCTTTGAAGGCCTCTTTTTTTTTTCCTGTAAACTCTGTGTTGATGTCTTTTCCCAAAAAGCTCTACTTTTGTCTCATCTGACCAGAGAACATTCTTCCAAAAAGTTTTTGGCTGTTTCTCAGGTAAGTTTTGGCAAACTCCAGCCTGGCTTTTTTATGTCTGTGGGTCAGAAGTGGGGTCTTCCTGGGTATCCTACCATAGAGTCCCTTTTCATTCAGACGTCGACGGATAGTATGGGTTGACACTGTTGTACCCTCGGACTGCAGGGCAGCTAGAACTTGTTTGGATGTTAGTCGAGGTTCTTTAGCCACCATCCGCACAATCTTTCGTTGAAATCTCTCGTCAATTTTTCTTTTCCGTCCACATCTAGGGAGGTTAGCCACAGTGCCATGGGCTTTAAACTTCTTGATGACACTGCGCACGGTAGACACAGGAACATTCAGGTCTTTGGAGATGGACTTGTAGCCTTGAGATTGCTCATGCTTCCTCACAATTTTGCTTCTCAAGTCCTCAGACAGTTCTTTGGTCTTCTTTCTTTTCTCCATGCTCAATGTGGTACACACAAGGACACAGGACAGAGGTCGAGTCAACTTTAATCCATTTCAACTGGCTGCAAGTGTGATTTAGTTATTGTCACCACCTGTTATGTGCCACAGGTAAGTAACAGGTGCTGTTAATTACACAAATTAGAGAAGCATCACATGATTTTTCAAAGGGTGCCAATACTTTTGTCCACCCCCTTTTTTATGTTTGGTGTGGAATTATATCCAATTTGGCTTTTTGACAATTCTTTTTGTGGTTTTCCATTGAAGACAAATTAAATGATGATATTATTACCAAAGCATTTGTGATTGCAATCATTTTCTGGAAGAAATTGAGTATTATCTGACAGAATTGCAGGGGTGCCAATACTTTTGGCCATCACTGTACCTGTTCACAGTTTCCTTTTTGGAGTCATGGCAATAGGGAGGAGTAAGAGGCAGTGTACACACTGCTTCTCTGATGTCAGTACTTGAGGCGGGAGTGATAGGAGAGGAGACGAGGCTGTAGGTGTACACTGCTTCTCTAAGCTCGGTCCCAATGAACTGGAATAGGTGGGGGGCAGGTTAGTAGAGATAGAGGATGGGTGGCTTCCAACAGGTCACATAGTGTTGTGACGTTTTGTTTGCAGGCCTCAGTGCTCGCAAGGAGGGATACTGATCACAGATGTGGTCACGTGACCTGAATGTACATCAGGTAAAGGGCACAGAATTTTAACATGATGTATATTACAAACTTTTTTATATTGAGGAATCCTGTTATATGAACAATATTTTAATACGCCGGATAACCCTTTAAAGAAAGATAGATGCTGGAACTTGGAGGTGGATTGCAAAATGTTTGTTATGTAATTGAAGGGGATTTCTGGTTTTATCTAGACTAAGCTTATTATGTAATAAAAATTAAGATATCTTCCTGATATAACCTAGACTTAAGATCTCTGCTTGCTAAATTGAAACATGAACTTAAAACAACCTGAAAGACCCATAGTGGATTAAGTAGACAATAAGTCCTGAGCTGTTCACAAAACCTGCAAGAAATTGTAAGGGGGAGATTTATAAAGTAAAATGCATCAGCATTCTGGCATAATTTGCACCAAAAAACTGTCTAACATGCTGTGCGTCACATTCATCAAGTGTCTTAGACACTTTTGCAACTTGTGCGGAGAGGAGCGTGGCCTAAGTTGTGACTCCTTGTGGCCGTAAATGTGCCAAGAACTTTTAAGCCACTAATATGTGGTGTATTGTTAGACTAGACAGTGTAACAATACACAGGATTTATCAATCTGCAATAGACACTTTGATAAATCTGGCTCAGTTTAAGACTGTCTAGTCTAAAGTTGCACTGCACTATTGGTAAATCTGATCCATAGTGTCTTAGAAAGTGGCAGCACATTTCATTATTTATATAAGCATAGGGATTGCTTTTATCTGTTATTTTTTTGCAGTGTTTCAGGGGGATTGGGGACTTTGTGCCCGGTATGTCACAGGTATGGGTATTTTTTTAAGCATTTATTTTTCTCTGTGTTAGGTCCATCTGGTCACTTGTTCTGCATTCCTCAGCTCAGCTAACAAAGCTGAATTCCTGGACCTAGGATATGTAAGTCTTTATATACAGTATATAGGTATATATATGTAGTTTAGAGTATATTATATATATATATATATATATATATATATATATATATATATATATATATTATATAGAGAGTAAATTATATATTTGTCTGTGGAACTAATCTCATATATGTCTTCACAGCAACTTATGGAGCGTCTGCAAAAAATTGTGAAGCTTCCACATCGCTTGCGGCCATCACAGAGCAGCAAGGTGAGTTAGTGTGCCCAGACTGTATACTATTAAAGCAAACCATCACCTCTGATGATATTAGATTTGTATAGGCTTTTAGCCTGCAGATGAGATAATAAAATGGTTCCATTCACTGACATCAAGCAGAGAGAGATCTTGTAAAGAGGAGTTAAAAGACAAATTATATTACAAAGTTGCATAACTTTTCATTACACAATGCTGGAAATTCCAATAAATGTCCTGGTGTGAATTGCAGATCAATACAGACTATGCAGCTGAGTTTGCTCGTTGTTTGGAGCCGCTGCTAATGTTCAACCTCCGGCGAGCTGGCAGCGTGAGCAGCACATGTGGCGCCCCAGGACATGGAAATGGATGCCTGTAAGTGCTACTGGTTTTAGAATCTTCTCATCACTCATAGATGTGTACCAATAACTGATACGTTTTTGTTTGTCAGGAGAAGATATTTTACAAGATTTTCTGTCTGTATATATGCAAAGGAGAACATTTCAGTAAATCAGGGGGAGTAACTATGAGCCCCAGGACAAATTTAACCTGACCATCTTCCCAACCAATATGCTGCTCAGATGCAAAGGCCTCAGTAGTGTGACCAGGGTGTAAATTACACCTATATACAAGCCATAAATATTATCACCTTACTGTTACTGAAAAAAAAAAACCAGTATACCAAAGTCAGTGTTACCAATAATGATACTATTAAAGGCCATATAGTCACCACATAAAAAAAAAATTGCATAAAAATCTGCAACTTTTTCATGGCTTGTACACAAAGTTGCTATCCAAAGTACCCCAGACAGTATTAATTTCCCTTACAGTAACAGAACCTCTTTTTTGTGCCCCACCCAGTTCACTAATAGTGGCCTACAAATAGTAATGTACCTGTTTAGGCCCACAGAGTAATAGCACCCCCTTTAGGCCCCACACAGTAATAGTGCTGTCTTTATAACTCCACACAGTAAGTGCCCCTTTGTGCCCATACACAGTAATAATGCCCCCTTTTGTGTTACATACACACACTGTCCTTTGTACCCCCGCTCAACAGAAGTCCTCCTCTGCCCCAGTTACTGTTAGTAATATGTGCAGTCAGTATTCTATTCATATTGCCCTCTTTCGTGCCAGTAAAGAATGACTGGAACTCATTCCCATAATAAGCAGATTAGTCTTTCCTCTTCCTTCTGCCTGCTGTATGTGGCCCGTCAATTCGGCATAATGCAGTGATGTTATTGTACCACCAAACATCCTCTGTGTGCTCTCAACCTCTGTTATACAACCTGAGTAATATGGCAGGGAGTCAATTACTCTCTTCTTCACCATCGTTTTCAATGAGAGTGAGAGCAGGCAAATGCATTATGGGAAATTTAGTTTGTCGACAGATCCACTGCATGTAAATATCAGTGCTACAAGGAGCAGCAAGTAACATAAAGCCAAGCAAAGGGTGCAAAACAGTGAGTATTTAGCACTACTGTGCAGATAATTTTTGGAAGCTGAATAATCCCTTTAAGCATAATATAGCAATATTATTTGGACAAAATCATGAAAGTAATACCCTCCACTTACCTCATTCCAAATGGAAAGGGGACACATTTTTTGGCCAGGGGCCTCAATCAATCTTCATCCAACTCAGAATGATTCATATTTGGCATTTACTTTTGGCCGTCAGGGGTTTTTCAGGACTTGTATATTGGTGACCTATCCTTTGGATTAGCTAGTTGAAGAGGTTTCAGCATTCAGGTGAGTGCTGTGGCCTCGTCACTGAATACCAAGTAGAGGGCCATAAATAGTGTAGGGTCTGTGCTTGGTATTGCAGTTCAGCCCCATTCTCTTGAATGGGACTGCACTGCTGTACCATGTGACCGATGAACCTGACCTCTTTGGAATAGGGAAGAGGCTGCAGCACTCGTGAGCTCTGTAACCTCTTCAAGCAGCTGGCTGGAAGAAGTCCCCCACTGATCACAAACTGTTGTGTTTTTCACTGCTTTTCTGCTGTGTTTTCGATGTATTCCCTTCTCCGTTATAAATATATGGAGAAAATGCACCGTTTTTGCAGTTAAAATAAACATATTGCTTTTTTTTCTGCAATATGGGGATGGGAGTAAATAAATTTGATTCAGTTTGCTGGAGCTGTAAAATGCAGTGTTTTTTTCTGCAAAGGACAAATATGCTGTGTTTCAGCAACGTGAGGCCTTAGCCTTAAGGAGTCGATGAATATAAACAGGGAATGGTGCAGACTTGTTGTCACTTTTGTGTTCTTTGCTTACAAATGTTATAATATGAGGTGTCTGAACTTTTTAATATTCATTTTGTTGACCTAAAATGCTTCTTTGCTGTGATTTTTCTCCACTTTGTGACTCCTATATTTGCTACCGGGCCATTATCTGATCATGTTCTTGTCACAAAGACTGCATACAGCTGTACGGATTAATGACAAGCAGGCGTCTGGTTATGACAAGGCTGAGCACTGCACGAACTGATATTTCCAGGAATAATGGACATAGAATACAAGATTAACTGCATAGAGAGAAGCCAGCGGCACAGGAATTTAGGGCTCTATCTTCTGTTCTAAGCAGCTACTCCAATGTCACAACCAATAGGATTGTAGTGGTGATATTTTTGTCAATAGGGGGCAGTATTGGAATAGTTATATTCTTGACAATAGAAAGTAGTATAATAATTATGATAGTCTTATACATAGTGGGCAGTTTTATACTGTTATATTTTTGTATATAAGGGGCCGTTTAGTAGTAGTTATAGTCATGTACCTAGGAGTAGTATTAAAGTAGTTATAATTTTTTACATATGGAACTTATTATAGTAGTTATATATTCTTGTACATAGGGAGTACTATTACAGCAGTTATAGTTTTCTACATGGCCATTATTATAGTAGTTATATTTGTGTATGTTGGGGCAGTATTATAATAGTTGTAATCTTGTGTATAGGAGGCAGTATTATAGTATTTATATTCTTGTATGTAATGGCAGCATTATGGCAGTCAGATTCTTCTGCATAGGAGCAGTTTTATTAGATTCGACAAGAGAGCAGATTAAAGCGGTTAGGGTTCTCAGGGGCATTATTATAGTAGTTATATTCCGGGAGGGGGGTTTAAAAAAGATAAAATCTTGTATAAAAGAGGGTAGTGTTTTCTGTGTTGGCGCTGGCAGCGCTGGGCGTTTGAAGTTATATTCTTGTAGATAGTGGCAGTATTATAGCAGTTAAAATTCTTCTGCATATGGCCAGTATTATAGTAGTTATATTTTTGTACCCAGGAGCTGTATTATAGCTATTCTATTTTTGTACACATAGGGCAGTATTGTACTAGTTTATACTGTTTATAGGGGTAATGTTATAGTGGTTAGGCTAATAATTAATTATATTTGAAAACAGCTTACATTACTATGTATGCATAACAAAATATACCATGTATATATACAATATTATAATTTTTTTAATTTGTCATTTTTCATTTCACTAATTTTTTGCATCTGGCAGAAGACCAGCAGCATTACTTTTATCTACATTGTTCTCACGCGTTCCACAGTCAGCAGGTCACATGCCCCCTTTATATTTGCCCCTGGGTGATTAGTGGCACGTCGGGGTTACAGACAAACTTGTGAGCACGTGCTCTGACCAGCACTATTTATATCAGAATTTCAGGGAACTCTTAGAGCTCAAATCTTTAGCACCGTCTATATATATATTTAGGCCGGCGAGTTTCACATAAAGCTCAAGCATCTTACATGTAGTTCAGATGGAAGGTGGAATCTAAGAGAGGACACATTGTCTGAACGTAGTTGCTTTGGCACCAAGGCGGATTTACACAATACAAAATCATAGAACTCTGCTCAGCACAGACCGAGTCAACTGATTCAGGTAATTTTGTTATTAATGGGTTAACACTTGACATGTGGGGTGCGATTGTTCCCATCAGTTGGGGTATCAGTGAATGATAATGATCAGAGACATGTGATGAAACCTTCACAAACTGCTTTATATATTTTGTAGAAATCACTCATACATGTGCATATATTGTACTATATCTTATTTTAGGATTTCCAGCAGTCAATGCTCGAAGGCTTTAATAATGCCTGGATGTACATCCTCCTGCGACAAAATGTCCATCACTGGCACCATTGTACGTAAACCTACCATGCATCGATATATCAGCACCAAAGTCTTGCTGGCAGAAGGAGAGGACAACCCATTCACTAACCATTGCCGAAATTTCGAAGACATGTACAGGGTAGGTGATGGATCCAGTCTATACTAAAATTGAAGGTCACATTATCTTAATACTAATAAATACCACTGCTTACTTTCCAGTATTTGACATTTTAAGTCCTGCTCTGTTCCACCTACATTGCACCCAAATGTGATAACACTTCATGATATAGAGATAGCCTTTTACCTGCTTATATACACAGTTGGTGGTCTGGTCCTTAAACATGTGTCAATATATTTATGATGATCTAGGTTCAAACCAGCTGTCCAAGCAATTGGGGAGCTGTATGTTGATTGTTGGGGGCCCTAAAGAGAAGAAAGAAGTGCAGAGCACTCAGTGATCGCTGTGTGTGGAATAGAGGCAGCGGCAGCATCACTGCATCCTTTCGGACTATTGGTCAGGTGATCACTGGGATGCCGGTAGAAGGATGCTGCTGCTAAAAAATAATACACCCACCACTAATCATTTTCATTATATTAGGCATGTAATATATTAAAATTAACAGTAAAATTAGAAATAAACATTCTATCACACTAGGATTACCAGACATGAACTAGAGTGTAAAAATGCATATAAATTTTTTTTACTATTTTTTAAACTGTAAATCTAAAAAAAAGTAATTATGTCAATACTTCTTTGAATAAACCTGCTAGCCAATTAAAACAAGGTTTATAAGAAAGAAACTTGCTTTGGTCACACAAAAAATACATCTAATTAAAAAAGTAATTGAAAAAAGACATAGAGCAGATTGGAGTTTAAGATAGAATACGATTGCCTACATTGATACAGTATAACAAGCCCATCAGCTGTCACCAAGACCAGGTCAGGGCCCGCGTCTCAATATAAGCATTGAATGTTTCCATTCACTGTCAGCATGCCCAGGTTTTGAAAATGGTGCAGAATTTATATACAGTACATTCATTCAACTGAAATTATTAACCACATGTCATTTTGCCTTCAGACCATCCAGATAGAGATCCAGAACCTGAAGGACCAAGTCCAAGAACTGCACCGAGACCTCACAAAGCACCATTCCCTTATTAAGACTGACACAATGAGTGATATCATACAGAAATCTCTGCAGGTGGATGTTCAGATTGCCTCTGAATACTCATCAGTAGAAATGATGAGGACAGCATTTGAAGAGGTGAGTCCCCCCCCACCCATGAGGGTTGTACACAGAAATTATGGGCCCCATAGCAAAAGTCAGAATTGGGTGCCCCCTTTAAAACAAAAAAAACAGAGTAAAGAAGGTCTGTGGTTGTAGAAATAATGGGGGGGGGGGATTTATCAATTGCTCTTGGTCAGTTTTCTGGCATAGAGGGATGATATTGTGGTGCAAATCTGGTGAAAGGTCCATTTGTGTGCCAAACGTATGCCACAGTACCTGTTCTGTGCCTTGCTTGCAACGTGTGAATGTGGGCAGAATTTTCTGACATGACTTGTAAAGTCTACGCCAGTTCCTAAATGGCACAGATCTCCTTTCTGGCGCCCAGGCATGAGACTGATTTATGAAGAGGCCTGAGGCCTCTTCGTAAATAAGCTGTGCCCTGCACCTATCAGGGCATTTAGTAAGATTGGCATAAGAAATGCCAGTCTTCATAAATCTGCCCCAATGTATTTTCTTTTATTTGACTTTACACTACTACTTTTGCATTAAAAGGTTAATGGTCTCCTGGCAGAGCAGTCTCAGTGGGGGGCTAAAGATTTACAATACTTAGACTGTCAGACATCTGTAGAGATCAAAGTGTTTTGCGGAGAGGGGCCTGCAGGCCCCCTGCCTCTACAGCCTCATAGTACTTGCTTACCCTGCCTATATGGTAAGAATTACCAATGGTACCATCATCTGTCCTGAACAGTGCAGGCTCTGCTACCTCATAACAGGAGGAACCTAAACCAAATGTAAGCAAAAAAAATCTCTTTTTCATGGAAGTTGTGGTTATTTTGTGATGTTATCCACAGACAATTCGTAGATACCCTTTATAAAACTGAAGCCAGCCCAGCGATCAGCTGATTGACATACAGTAGATGTGGCTTTAGAAACAGCACCTAATTCCTCTGTAATATCTATATGCCCTAACATGGCCCTATAACACTGTAGACCAGACAAACTGTCTGCATTTTACTATATACATGTAGCTATTATATTTAACATTTCAGTTTGGGTTTTTTATCCTAGATATGGGAGGAAACTTATCAGAGAGTTGCAAATGAACAGGAAATTTATGAAGGTAAGATGGCTTCCCTTTTCAGATGAAAAGATACATGCTTCCCCCAAGTTATCATGTCCTGCCTAGATTATTCACATGTGATTTTTTTTTCTGCATTTTGTCAAAAACCGCTGAAAATGGTGTGATTTTTGCCACATTGTTGGAAGAAGCTCAATAAAAACCATGGCATAACTGCAATATATATACAACCATTTGATGGCCAGCAAGTTTCATGTACGTGGTCCATTCTAATCAACTGGACACATACATGAAACTTTCTGGGTGTTCCAAATACTATGTGAGATTGGGCAGGACACAGAAGACAGAGGGGCTGGACAGCCCCCTTTAACTAATAGTCTCCTTGTAACTACAGCTCAACTACACGACCTCCAGCAACTAAAACAAGAAAACAGCTACTTAACCACTATTGCCAAGCAGATTGCACCTTATGTACGCTCCATTGCCAAGGTTAAAGAGCGTTTGGAGCCCAGGTATGAATGGAGTGTTATAGAAGTATAACAATGTAAGCTTCTGAACTATAGAATAAGGAGGTCCTCATCCTCAGGAGGTCGCTCATGTGTGTCATAGAATGAAATGGGAATAACTGGGTGTTATAGAAAAGCTTGAGTGCTTCACCTGGGGAATGGGACTGGACCTGCTCATTCTCAGATATGGTGAGGGTCGGAGCTCTTGGACCCAATGGTGTGTTGAACGCTATAATAAATAGACTGAAGTGTATGTCTTATGCCACCTAGACTGAAAGAGCCAAAAGAGCAGAAGGATGACGTGTCAGAGAAAATGTTTGAGGATTCTTCATGGATGGAGCTACAAAGCAGGTACAAGTAATACAAATATGTATAACCTAGCTTTACTTACATTTGTAAGCCTTGTTTTTGCTCTTTCCTATTTAGCTATGTGCTATGATAATGGGTAAGGGTTTTGCTATTGAAAATACTTTTAAGATAACTCTTTCCAATCTAGATACATATCATACATAAAGTTAGGGATGATCAAATAAGACTGTGAGCCTTGGGGACTACACAAAGTTGTGGTGGCAGTATTCAATGTAAAAGGTCAATTGAAAGGTACAAAGTACAATGTTACCTTTTAGGTCCATAAAAAGCCCCATGTGAACACTGTAAGAAATTGGGTTACTAAGTCTTCAATTCACTGTGTTTAGAAACAACAAAGAACGGAAATGGAGCAGGCAGATAACCAATCATAGTGGTAATATCACTAGAATATTAGATATGGCTTCTCTCCAGATAGTCAATTAAATCCATTCCCCATATCTCAAGGAGAGACAGGAATGTGATGCTGATAAACTCCCTAAAGAGAATGAAGATGGCTGTAAGCGGCGGTGGGGGGTAAGATGTGGGGCCAGACCAAGTCCATTGAGTCTAAAATGCTACATACTGAAAGCACTTAAAAGGGTTCTCCAGGCTTTTTGATGGCCTGCTGTCAGGATAAGTGATCAATATCTGATCGGTGGGCTGTGAACCCCCACTCCCTGCACCAAACAGCTGTTCAGGACTGCTGGTGGTATATCGGTAATAATTTGTTTAGTAGCTAAAAAGTTAAAGAAATCAATTTCTGAAAGTCTGGGGGAATATTCATAATCCACTTATTTATTAGGGCCTCCCTGGATCTCAAAATGGTGGCCGGTCACCAACTGGATGAGATATTAGGCTCGTATCTAGAGGCTAAGGGGCAAGACTACTAGATATGATGGGCACCCTCTGTAGGAATTGTCTGGATAACCTGGTACTGTGTGGGCAATTTAGTGGGCACCAGGTACCACCTGAATAGGACTTTATCCACTTCAGAACAAAGCTAATTTCCATGGTTCAGGACCAGACACATTTTCGTTTTTTTTATGCATGCGGTTTTGAGGACTATAACATTTTTTTTTTCTTTTGGCTTATTCAAATAGTTTTTGCACTTTTTTGGTGATAAATAGGGCTTTATTTATTTATTTATTTTTTTTTTTTTTTTTTTTATTTCAGTATGTGAGAAAATGTAAACAAAAAAAGAGGAAAATGTGTCTTTTTCACATCTTTCTTGTTTATTAACACAAAGTGCTATTAATTTTTTTTTAAATAGTTGTTCTTTGTTATTGTAATTTTTATATACAGTGCCTTGCGAAAGTATTCGGCCCCCTTGAACTTTTCAACCTTTTGCCACATTTCAGGTTTCAAACATAAGGATATAAAATTTTAATTTTTTGGTGAAGAATCAACAAGTGGGACTCCATTGTGAAGTGGAACGAAATTTATTGCTTATTTTAAACTTTTGTAACAAATAAAAAACTGAAAAGTGGGGCGTGCAATATTATTCCGCCCCTTTACTTTCAGTGCAGCAAACTCACTCCAGAAGTTCAGTGAGGATCTCTGAATGATCCAATGTTGTCCTAAATGACTGATGATGATAAATATAATCCACCTGTGTGTAATCAAGTCTCCGTATAAATGCACCTGCTCTGTGATATTCTCAGGGTTCTGTTTAAAGCGCAGAGAGCATCATGAAGACCAAGGAACACACCAGGCAGGTCCGTGATACTGTTGTGGAGAAGTTTCAAGCCAGATTTGGATACAAAAAGATTTCCCAAACTTTAAACATCCCAAGGAGCACTGTGCAAGCGATCATATTGAAATGGAAGGAGTATCAGACCACTGCAAATCTACCAAGACCCGGCCGTCCCTCTAAACTTTCATCTCAAACAAGGAGAAGACTGATCAGAGATGCAGCCAAGAGGCCCATGATCACTCTGGATGAACTGCAGAGATCTACAGCTGAAGTGGGAGAGTCTGTTCATAGGACAACAATCAGTCGTACACTGCACAAATCTGGTCTTTATGGAAGAGTGGCAAGAAGAAAGCCATTTCTCAAAGATATCCATAAAAAGTCTCGTTTAAAGTTTGCCACAAGCCACCTGGGAGACACACCAAACATGTGGAAGGTGGTGCTCTGGTCAGATGAAACCAAAATCGAACTTTTTGGCCACAATGCAAAATGATATGTTTGGCGTAAAAGCAACACAGCTCATCACCCTGAACACACCATCCCCACTGTCAAACATGGTGGTGGCAGCATCATGGTTTGGGCCTGCTTTTCTTCAGCAGGGACAGGGAAGTTGGTTAAAATTGATGGGAAGATAGATGGAGCCAAATACAGGACCATTCTGGAAGAAAACCTGTTGGAGTCTGCAAAAGACCTCAGACTGGGACGGAGATTTATCTTCCAACTGTAACATCCTTGCCTGTTCAGGCTTTGGCACCATCCTCCAGGCGCACGCTGCGGCGCAGGAGGCGTGCCCGGTTGTGATTCCTTCCTTTGGGTTTCTGGTGGCGGTGGCCCCCCCCCCCCCCCCCCCCCCCCCCCCCCCCCCCCCCCCCCCCCCCCCCCTGCATTGCATTTCGCTTACTGGCTATACTCCTTGTTCCTTGTTACCTGCTCTTCTGATTTTCTGACCACTGGCTTACCTTTGACTTCTCTTGGATTGTGATTTTGTACTGCATTGCTCATTTGTTACCGACCCCTTGGCTAGCTGACCTCCCTTTGTTTTTGTGCGTCCTGTCTGCGTTCTGTGTTATCACTTATTATAAGGAGGGACTGTTGACTGGTTGCTGGCTGTCACCTAGGACAGATCGGGCAAGTTAGCCAGGGACAGTGGGGGGGATTCAGCTTACACCAACAAGACAATGATCCCAAACATAAAGCAAAATCTACAATGGAATGGTTCACAAATAAACGAAGCCAGGTGTTAAAATGGCCAAGTCAAAGTCCAGACCTGAATCCAATCGAGAATCTGTGGAAAGAGCTGAAAACTGCTGTTCACAAACGCTCTCCATCCAACCTCACTGAGCTCCAGCTGTTTTCCAAGGAAGAATGGGCAAGAATTTCAGTGTCTCGATGTGCAAAACTGATAGAGACATACCCCAAGCGACTTGCAGCTGTAATCACAGCAAAAGGTGGCACTACAAAGTATTAACTTAAGGGGGCCGAATAATATTGCACGCCCCACTTTTAATTTTTTAAATTTTTTACAAAAGTTTAAAATATCCAAGAAATTTCGTTCCACTTCACGATTGTGTCCCACTTGTTGTTGATTCTTCAAAAAAATTAAAATTTTATATCCTTATGTTTTAAGCCTGAAATGTGGCAAAAGGTTGAAAAGTTCAAGGGGGCCGAATACTTTCGCAAGGCACTGTTGGTGACAATTATTGTTTTGTCTCCAGGGTGGGGCTAGAAACTGTGATGGGTTTTTTTTTGCTGATTTCTCCTGTAACTGGGGTTGATGCATTAGATGCAGCATTTGGACAATTGCTTATCAAACACAGAGCCGTACATCATATAGTGGCTGTGCTTGGTATTGCAACTCAACCCCATCCATTTGAATGGGATTGAGCTGCAGCATAACC
This sequence comes from Leptodactylus fallax, assembly GCA_947044405.1. Lineage (NCBI taxonomy): Eukaryota > Metazoa > Chordata > Amphibia > Anura > Leptodactylidae > Leptodactylus > Leptodactylus fallax. Next base: position 11,266,503 of record CAMRHE010000025.1, read on the forward strand.
ATGTGACGTGATGTCACTGGTTTGATAAGAAGAAGTGAAGCTCACCAAAGTACCACACAGTCTTCAAACAGCTGATCGGCGCAGGTTCTGGGTGTCAGACATTACTGATCTAATATTGATGGGCCAGGGGAGTACCTAGTAAAGACTGGGCTCCTAGCAAACTTTTGACTTGGGCCCCCACCCGCCCCACGACATAGCGCCCCCTTTCCTGGCACCCACACAGTATAACTCCCCATTTTCATACACTATAATGCCCCATAGTGGCCCCTGCACACAGTGTTATGCCCCACAGTGGCCCCTGCACACAGTGTTATGCCCCACAGTGGCCCCTGCACACAGTGTTATGCCCCACAGTGGCCCCTGCACACAGTGTTATGCCCCACAGTGGCCCCTGCACACAGTGTTATGCCCCACTGTGACCCCTGCACACAGTGTTATGCCCCACTGTGGCCCCTGCACACAGTGTTATGACTCATAGTGGACCACCCATGAACTATTATTATACTTTGGGGTCTTTTCAGCAGCAGGTAACGGCCTATTAAAAAAAAAAAAAGAAACATCAGGGGCCCACCGGGCCCCCTAAGGTTCCGGGCCCTGTGTCAGCCACTGTGATGGGCTGTTCTAAGGATAATTCATCCATATGGTAGTCCCAGGAAACCCCTTTAACAAGGACCTTTCACCCCCCTCCACCAACTTCAATTCATTGCATCCTTCGCAATTGGGATTTTTTCTTTAGTCTCCACCATTTCTGAGCAAGCAGTGCTGTCAGGTGGGCAGTCTACGAATGTGGTCCTGGGCAGGAGCAGACAGCCCAGGACTGACCACATGACAGAGAACAAAACTGAGCTGAAAATAACAGTAATGAGTCAGAAATTATTTCTCAGGGACAGTCGGGACAAAGAGAAAAAATTCCAAATGTAACATAATAAGTGGAGCGGCGCCTATGGAAAGATGCAAAGAGTTGGATTTTGTGGGTAGGTGAAAGGTCCTATCTACGCTTGCTGAATATGTTTCTAATTGCCATTTTCCATTTTAGGAACGACTTTACAGATTGTCCTGAGGAGCAGCAAGAAAAATCACTGGAGCTAAAAATGAGTGAAGATGCATTACTAAAAAGTAAAGAATACTATAGGCTGAAGCAGACCACCATGCCAAATAGGAAAGGGTTAAGTACTTGAGGGGTAATGCATGCAAAAGGGCGACCATAAGTAGCATGTATGGCCTGTGAATGTTAGTTATTCGAGGATAAAAGGGACATCCACAGCTCACTTATCTTTCTGCAGTTTCTGCAGTGGACATGTTTATTTAATTCAGCATTCAGGGGCCTTGTTGGGTTCAGATTATCAAATATTCTGGATTAGGGTGGGTTCACACCTGCGCTTGGTGTCCGTCCGTCGCCAATCCAGTGAAAATCTCGGCGAACTGGATTGGCGTCGGATACAGACCGGTCAGCGGCGCATTGGTTAAAACCCATTCATTTGAATGGGTTTTAAACAGGCGTGGGTGTGCGCTTACACCCTCTGCGCTGCCACCCGGAAACAAAGTCGGACATGCAGGACTTCGTGTCCGACAAAAAAAAGGATTGGCAGCGCAGAGGGTGTAAGCGCACACCCCGCACTGCTTTAAAACCCATTCAAATGAATGGGTTTTTAACCAATGCGCCGCTGACCGCTCTGTATCCGACGCCAATCCAGTTCGCCGAGATTTTCACTGGATTGGCGACGGACGGACACCAAGCGCAGGTGTGAACCCACCCTTAATGGACGGTCATAGAACATGAACACTATATGAAATATAGTGATAAGGGTAAAGAACCTCAAGGACAAAGACAGCCCAAAATAAACCCCTCTTGTAATAGGCTACCCCAGATCAGTGTTCTGGCCTTCTTTAAAGGGGTTGTTTGACCAAGAATGATTTAGAAAATGCTCACAAGGGTGTAAAAGCATGCAGAAAATTATACACTCCTGTTTTGCTACTCCGGGGTTCCTGCTGGTCTTGAAACAGAAGAAATGACCGCTCATCAAATCACAGATAAGGCGGTCACTACTGTGGGCAGTTACCAGCTGAATGGTCATCTGCTGAGTGTCGAGGGAGGGCAAGAAATAGACTGTTGGGAATCTAGGACATGAGAGCAGCAGTGCAGTGGGAAAGTGAATGTGACTTTTTTTTTTTGTTATTGAAACTACTAAATCTTTTCTAAGTAATTTTATATTGGCCAGACAATCCCTTTAATTGAAGATGATCATTCAGTTCTGCCAAGTGTGATCAAAATTTTTAGATGATCAAATGCTGTAATAAAGGAATCTCACTGTAGACATGCAGTTATATATCTAGAAGTGAGTCAGGTATCTGATAAACCAGAATATCTAATGGTTTGTGTGTTAGACTTTTAGGCTAGTTTTAGACGGGTTTTTTTTTAGTTTTAGAGGTTATCTACTTTTATTTAGTTTTTTTGGGTTTAGTATACTATTTTATGACCAACCAATAATCCAGATTTTTTTTTACTGTCTCACACCTGTCTGGTTCCTGTTAATGCTAGACAAAAGAAATGTTCCTGTTATTATGTTAAGAGTGTTTCTTCATGTGATTGTTCTATACTTAATATATAGCTTTGGACACACACCATGTAACTAAACTTTGCTTGCATTCGGTACATTATTGTACAATAGATAAGAGAATTGCTCTAAGGGGTTTTCCAGGCTAAATAGTTGATGACCTATTCTTAGGATAGGTCATCAATTAAAGATCAGCAGGGCTCCGACACCTGACACTCTGGCTGATCAGCTCTTTGAAGAGGCTTTCCAGTACTAACCAAACACAGCGCCTTACATTTGTATAGTGGCTGTGCTTGGTTTCACAGCTCAGTCCATTGACTTGAATGGGACTAAGCTGCAATCAGACCATGTGACAGATGAATGTGATGTTACATGTCCTGTGAAACAGAAGTGGCGCACTGGGAGTAGTTTTAGGCTGTGTTCAAACGGAGGAATTTGCCGCGGATTTCGCCCCCCAAATCCGGAGCAGATTGCTCCCGGAATCCACCTCCCATTGTTTTCAATGGGAGGTAGAGATTGCAGCAGGGCGCGGAAAAAAGAAGTGTCCTGCTCGGTCTTGCCGCGTCTCGAGGTGCCCTCCTGATTAAGCCTAATCAGGAGCGGGATGCCGCGAAAGAATGCTGATGCATCGGCATCTCATCATGACTAGACCACAGCAAAAATGCCAGCGGCGGAAAATGAAGAGGAATTCCTCTTCATTTTCTGCCTTGTGAACATACCCATAAACAGCTAAACCTTGGGGGTCCTAGATGTCAAACCCCTGCTTATCTTTAAATGATAACCTATCCTAAGGATAGGTCATTAATTAAAAGGTCCCAGAAAACCCCCTTCAAAAGGAATTTTCTGGGACTTTACAATTAATGGCCTATGCTTAGGATAAGTTGTCATTATCAGATTAGTGATGATTCAGCTCCTGGCAGCCCCACCGATCAGCTGATTGACGGGGCTGTGACATGTGGGTGACTGCTGCAGCCCCTTCAAGGTTTACCAGGCACATAGCCATCCATTTTGTAGCAGCTGTACCCTTTATTGCAGCTCAGTTCCATTGAAATGAATGGGACTGAACAACATGCAGTACCAGGCAGATCCACCAGCATGCCTGATAATAAAGAGGCCCCAGCGCTTCAATCACCTGATCGGCAGAGTGCCAGGAATCACACCCCAACTGATCTAATGATTGTTAGGATAGGCCATCAAAGTCACAAAAAACTGTATTCAACCCACAGCACAAAATGACTTGTGCGTGAGTTTTACCCCTGGATTTTGGCCTTTGTATTGCAAAACTCCAAAGCCATGTGGGACATCAAAAAACCTACAGGTGAACTGTGCAAAAACTGCCTGATTTCAGGTGTTTTTTTACCAAGATGGCTTGCAGGGTATACTGCAGAATTTCTGTTAAAGCAGACTTCTCTTTGCTATTTTTTTTTTCTTATATTTTACCCCACCACCAGTCTCCAGTTAGTACTTCAATGATCCTGGAAAACCCCTTTAGGCTGAGGCCCCACATTGCGGAATTACAGCTTTTTTTGTTGCAGATTTTGTTTCGGTTTTTTGAGCCAAAGTTCTTATACGTCTACCTTCTGCTCAATCCACTCCTGGCTTTGGCTCAAAAAAATGCAGCAAAATCTGCAACAAAAAAATCTGCGTTTCCACAACGTGGGGCTTTAGCCTTAGGCTACGGCCCCACGTTGCGGAAAAGCAGATTTTGTTGCGATTTTTTGAGCCAAAGCCAACAATGGCTACAAAAGGAATAGAGAATATATAGGAAGTTATTATACTTCTCCCTTATGCTCTATCCACTCCTGGCTTTGGCTCAAAAAAACGCAGCAAAATCTGCAACAAAAAAATCTGCGTTTCTGCAACAGAGGGCTTTAGCCTTAGGCCGGGGCCAAACGTAGTGTAAACATCGCGAAAACCGCAGAGTTTTACAGTAACTGCAATGTGGATGGGATTCTGGCTAATCCCATCCACACAACCGTCATGTTGTAAATCGCAGCATGTCAATTACAAATGCTGGTGTTTTCCCTGTAGGTATAATTGAAGCAGAAAGTCTGGTCTGGGCTATTCTCATTATTTCAACCAGTCATTCCATTCTCAGGCCTCTTTCAATGACTGAGACTGGACAGATCAGTGCCACCCATAAGTTCTCTCAAATACTCTGTGCTGCTGTTAACATTTCAGTAACTGGCCGTAACATTGTGTACCTTCTAACATCAAAAGGTTATAAACATTGTTTGCTAGAAAAAAAATAAAAACATAAAGAGAACACGAACAGGCAAATGAAGAACTGATCTGAATCGAGTAGAAATGTGTAAAGCGATATAATTCTTTATTATACTATCGGTATAATGTGTTACTATTTACACATGCAGAGTGTAGAGCAGGTTGTCTGTTACGTACAACATATACAGATATATAAATCATTGACTGCTGTGTAATCACAGACTGAAGATACAGTGCCCAAGTCCGACGGTTTAAAACTAACTTTATTTAAAAAGAACAGAAAACAAAAATATAGCAATTCCAGTCCGAGTCCTCAGGCTCTCCAAAAAGTATTCTGATATCTGATTGTCTGAAGGAAAGCACAGGCAAGGCTACGGGGGGGCTGAAACTTATGCGCAGGAGGCAGCCATATTGTGGTATCTAGTATCTTTTCTAATGGAAACAGAACTTTTTCTTTCTTGAACAGAAACCTATGCTTTTGGACCCCAACTCATGAGTAATTTTATTAATACATTGCTTTGCTTTTGTTGTATGGACTCCATTCACGTCCAAAGTAAAAACTAGAACTTTAGCGGATTTCCAGTTACCACAGAGCAGTGCATTGTGACAGCTCCGATGTCTGTTTCCAAGGTCAGTCAGCAGAATTTTGAAGACCGCTTCGGATGCAAATGGAGAAGACAAGAATTGTGTGCAAAAACAGTCAAGCGACAAGGAATTCCATTTTCTTCAAGCTGACCACTGGGACTCCAACCAATCAGAAGAGGGATCCCTTGTACTCCATACGGGGCAACTGGTCACAAATGAGTGATCACTCCAATCGCTGATTTGGGATGGCAGAGATCTGTACTTGGCCATCTCCTGCAGTTTCCTAGAAAATGAGTAGTGAGGCAGCATGTATGCTCGACTTATGGACACACATCATTCACACGTTTATTTTTCTATCCTTTAAAATGGACAAATCTGGCGGCTGTGTGAAATGGTCTGTTAAAGAACGAGATGCAAATATACCCATTCACTCTCATTGCTTTTAAAACTGTCTATCACCGTCATGTGAATAAAGCCTTAGGCTGAGGCTACATGGGGATTTTCATCATACAACTGAAAAATGTGCGTGGTTGGTCCTTAACTAGCGATGACTGCTTTAGGGGGCACACACACACACTAAAAAAAGGGGAAATAATTGCTGACATGTTGTGAGTCAGTCACATAAAGTAAGTGATATGAAGTAACATAACCACATCCAGAATCATTACCTGAGGTGTTGCAATGAGACACTGGTGTCATGCAACCAAAGTCACTGTGTAGCCTTAGCCTAAAACAAGTTGGAGATGGGTGGAAACTGCACAAAGTCACTCACTGAGCATTGTTAAAATATATGCACCATTGTCCTGATTTCTACAGTGTCGCCCCTAACACAGTCCAATCTTCATCACTGATTTTATGGCACACTGGACAAAACTAGGTCGTTGATAGAGGGTCATCTGACCAGACCCATCCATCATGCAGTGTTATTCAGTGGTGGCCACTGATGGTATGAGCACAAAAAATCTCTACCAGCGGCCTTGTTAGGACCATCACACCATATAGTCATTGAAGAAGATTGGACTAAAAAAGGGGGCAGCACTATCAGAAGATCAGCTCACATCTACCAACATTATATTAGGCCTCATACACACAATCATGTTCATTGTACTGTCTGCAAAACCACAGATCCATATTCCACAAAAAAACATTCCATCTGTATTGCATCTGTAATCACAGCTCAATATTTTGCGGACAGTTTCTTTGGCCCAGATGATGATCTGTAAAAACTATGGACGTATGTTTGGGGCCATAGAAATAAATAATAGTATAAACACACGTGGACAAAATTGTTGGTACCCCTCGTTTAATGAAAGAAAAACCTACAATGGTCACAGAAATAACTTGAATCTGACAAAAGTAATTTGCCAAACTACATGCTGACAAGCCACAAAGCTTCTGGGAGAATGTCCTACGGACTGATGAGACAAAAATCAAAATTTTTGGCAAGGCACATCAGCTCTATGTTCACAGACGGAGAAATGAAGCATATCTTGAAAAGAACACTGTCCCTACTGTGAAACATGGAGGAGGCTCTGTTATGTTCTGGGGCTGCTCTGCTGCAACTGGCACAGGGTGTCTTGAATCTGTGCAGGGTACAAAGAAATCTCAAGACTATCAAGGGATTCTAGAGAGAAATGTGCTGTCAAGTGTCAGAAAGCTTGGTCTCAGTCACAGGTCATGGGTCTTGCAACAGGATAATGACCCAAAACACATAGCTAAAAACACCCAAGAATGGCTAAGAGGAAAACATTGGACTATTCTAAATTAGCCTTCTATGAGCCCCGACCTAAATCCTATTGATCTTCTTTTGAAGGAGCTGAAAATTGCCGTCTGGAAAAGGCACCCTTCAAACCCGAGACAACTGGAGCAGTTTGCTCATGAGGAGTGGGCCAAAATACCTGTTGAGAGGTGCAGAAGTCTCATTGACAGTTAAAGGAATCGTTTGATTGCAGTGATTGCCTCAAAAGGTTGTGCAACAAAATATTAAGTTAAGGGAACCATCATTTCTGTCCAGGCCTGTTTCATGAGTTTTCTTTTTTAAAAAATTCTGTTGAAGCATGGTTGGAAAGCAATGTCTGACTTTCATTTGTTCATTTTCATAGAATTTTTATATATTATTACTTTTGTCAGATTCAAGTTATTTCTGTGACCATTGTGGGTTTTTCTTTCATTAAACGAGGGGTACCAACAATTCTGTCCACGTGTGTATCAGATAGTAGATAGAGAAAACTATAGTCAAATGCATGGGGCCTTAGAGAGTTGACTGTCCCGTTTCCAGCACATCAGGGAAACAAAAGATGAAGTGGCCAACCCTTTTTTTGTTTTTTTAAAGCGGCTTTATAATGCACGTTTCATACTTATGACCTATCCGCAGTTTCGGCATCCTCCGGGGCAGTAAAGCTGCTGCAATGTACTGGGGCAGAAGCAGTCTGCCCCTATTCAAGTAATATGAGTGGGCCTGCAGCCCTATCCACTGTATACAGTGCTGGCCAAAAGTATTGGCACCCCTGCAATTCTGTCAGATAATACTCAATTTCTTCCAGAAAATGATTGCAATCACAAATGCTTTGGTAATAATATCTTCATTTATTTTGCTTGCAATGAAAAAACACAAAAGAGAATGAAAAAAAAAGTCAAATCATTGATCATTTTACACAAAACTCCAAAAATGGGCCGGACAAAAGTATTGGCACCCTCAGTCTAATACTTGGTAGCACAACCTTTAGACAAAATAACTGCGAACAACCGCTTCCGGTAACCATCAATGAGTTTCTTACAATGCTCTGCTGGAATTTTAGACCATTCTTCTTTGGCAAATTTCTCCAGGTCCCTGAGATTTGAAGGGTGCCTTCTCCAAACTGCCATTTTGAGATCTCTCCACAGGTGTTCTATGGGATTCAGGTCTGGACTCATTGCTGGCCACTTTAGAAGTCTCCAGTGCTTTCTCTCAAACCATTTTCTAGTGCTTTTTGAAGTGTGTTTTGGGTCATTGTCCTGCTGGAAGACCCATGACCTCTGAGGGAGACCCAGCTTTCTCACACTGGGCCCTACATTATGCTGCAAAATTTGTTGGTAGTCTTCAGACTTCATAATGCCATGCACACGGTCAAGCAGTCCAGTGCCAGAGGCAGCAAAGCAACCCCAAAACATCAGGGAACCTCCGCCATGTTTGACTGTAAGGGACCGTGTTCTTTTCTTTGAAGGCCTCTTTTTTTTTTCCTGTAAACTCTATGTTGATGCCTTTTCCCAAAAAGCTCTACTTTTGTCTCATCTGACCAGAGAACATTCTTCCAAAAAGTTTTTGGCTGTTTTTGGTAAGTTTTGGCAAACTCCAGCCTGGCTTTTTTATGTCTCTGGGTCAGAAGTGGGGTCTTCCTGGGTATCCTACCATAGAGTCCCTTTTCATTCAGACGCCGACGGATAGTACGGGTTGACACTGTTGTACCCTCGGACTGCAGGGCAGCTAGAACTTGTTTGGATGTTAGTCGAGGTTCTTTAGCCACCATCCGCACAATCTTTCGTTGAAATCTCTCGTCAATTTTTCTTTTCCGTCCACATCTAGAGAGGTTAGCCACAGTGCCATGGGCTTTAAACTTCTTGATGACACTGCGCACGGTAGACACAGGAACATTCAGGTCTTTGGAGATGGACTTGTAGCCTTGAGATTGCTCATGCTTCCTCACAATTTTGCTTCTCAAGTCCTCAGACAGTTCTTTGGTCTTCTTTCTTTTCTCCATGCTCAATGTGGTACACACAAGGACACAGGACAGAGGTTGAGTCAACTTTAATCCATTTCAACTGGCTGCAAGTGTGATTTAGTTATTGCCACCACCTGTTATGTGCCACAGGTAAGTAACAGGTGCTGTTAATTACACAAATTAGAGAAGCATCACATGATTTTTCAAAGGGTGCCAATACTTTTGTCCACCCCCTTTTTATGTTTGGTGTGGAATTATATCCAATTTGGCTTTTTGACAATTCTTTTTGTGGTTTTCCATTGAAGACAAATTAAATGAAGATATTATTACCAAAGCATTTGTGATTGCAATCATTTTCTGGAAGAAATTGAGTATTATCTGACAGAATTGCAGGGGTGCCAATACTTTTGGCCAGCACTGTAGAGGCGCAGGCTGCTTCCACTCCCTGTTGTCGATTCCCTGCTATATCACAATTATAATAATGAATGCATTTTATGAGTTATATCTGCAATACTATAATATATATCAGTAGTTTCACCCCAGCACACACAACCCCTCCCACTAACCTCTATTTAATACTGAATTCTCTGTAAGTGTGGTTTTCATTGCAAGAGGGTGACAGGCGATGATCATAGTTGTGTTATAACTATGGGGTAGTCACCTAGAGAATAAGGCAAGGTGACCCCTTTATTGCCAGGAGCATAGCAATTGTGAATCAGCCAGACTGATGCCACTACTTCCCATGGGTTTTAGGTGATCCTGCCAGCATGAGGCCACTTATTTTTCCAAAATTTGCTTCTTAAGGCTGGGGCCCCACGTGGCATAAATGTTTTACAGTAGCGTTTGTATTTTAATGCAAAGTAGCGAATTCCATCCCTACTTTGCATTAAAATGTGCATTGCGGACACGCGGCAATTTCCAAAACTGTTGTGGTTTTGGAAAACGCAGCATGTCAATTATACCTACGGAAATGCCAGTGGTTTCCCTATGCATATAATTGAAAGTCCACAGAGGAAAATTTCTGACAAAAGCGCTGTGGGAAGAACCATGATGTGTTGCCGCCACGGTTTCTCCTGCAGCTCTTTTTTGCTGCAGAATGCCATGTGGGGCCTTAGCCTAAAACTACCATACATCCAAGTTCTTCAATGCCGGACTACAGGACACCCCACTAGGAAGTCTCTATAACATCAGAAGAGGAAAGATATAGTAGCCATAGTAATATTACATGAGGTACCCCGGGATAGGACTGGACACCAGAACAGCCATAACCCATTAATGCCCACCTAATTTTAGAAAACCTCAGTTCTTATCACCATGGCACAAACTTTGCTCTTAATGATTGCTTAAAGCTAACCACCCTGTATGTTCATCACCAGAACACTATAGTGCCACTAATACGGGCACATTTTAGCATCCATGTTACAGCTACAATACCTGGAACCTCCCTCAGTTCTACTGACCAGGACATGATACCTGAAGTGTATGCTGGATATAGAAGAGGGAGGAGGGGGGGGGGAAGGTAAAACGGTATAAAAACGCAAAATTCAACATCAGACCCTGTAGATACTTTTGAAATATAAGGTCTAGGTCAGTCTTTGGTCCCTGTACCCTCATACACTGAATGGCTATGCCAGGCTATGATCACTATAGGGGTGATGAAAAAGACATATACCAGGAAAGTGTCAGAAAACCACCATCTTCAGAGGTCCAAGTGTCAGTAAGTGCAGCCAGTTCTGATCAATACTGTTTGTGGAAGCCTTGCTGGATATATAATCGATTAAGCACAGCACTTTTTTTTTTTTTTTTTTTAAATTTTGGCCTCTTCTCATTTCTACATCCTACTGCACCATCCTGCATAACCATGTACAGTCATGGCCAAAAGTTTTGAGAATGACACAAATATTCTATTTTCACATGATCTGCTGCCCTCTGGTTTTTATGTGTGTTTGTCAGATGTTTTTATCACATACAGAAATATAATTGCATTCATATTATGAGTAACAGAAGCTTATATTGACAGTTAGAATGAGTTAATGCAGCAAGTCAATATTTGCAGTGTTGACCCTTCTTCAGGACCTCTGCAATTCTCCCTGGCATGCTCTCAATCAACGTCTGGACCAAATCCTGACTGATAGCAGTCCATTCTTGCAGAATCAATGCTTTAATTTTGTCTGAATTTGTTGGTTTTTGTTTGGTCACCCGTCTCTTGATGATTGACCACAAGTTCTCAATGGGATTAAGATCTGGGGAGTTTCCAGGCCATGGACCCAAAATCTCTATGTTTTGTTCCCTGAGCCATTTAGTTATCACCTTTGCTTTATGGCAAGGTGCTCCATCATGCTGGAAAAGGCATTGTTGAGCGCCAAACTGCTCTTGGACGGTTGGGAGAAGTTGCTCTTGGAGGACATTCTGGTACCATTCTTTATTCATGGCTGTGTTTTTAGGCAAGACTGTGAGAGAGCTGATTCCCTTGGCTGAGAAGCAACCCCACACATGAATGGTTTCAGGATGCTTTACAGTTGGCATGAGACAAGACTGGTGGTAGCGCTCACCTCTTCTTCTCCGAATAAGCTGTTTTCCAGATGTTCCAAACAATCGAAAAGGGGATTCATCAGAGAAAATGACTTTACCCCAGTCCTCAGCAGTCCACTCCCTGTACCTTTTGCAGAATATCAGTCTGTCCCTGATGTTTTTTCTGGAGAGAAGTGGCTTCTTTGCTGCCCTCCTTGAGACCAGGCCTTGCTCCAAGAGTCTCCGCCTCACAGTGCATGCAGATGCACTCACACCTGCCTGCTGCCATTCCTCAGCAAGCTCTGCACTGCTGGTAGCCCGATCCCGCAGCTGAAACACTTTTAAGAGACGGTCCTGCCGCTTGCTGGTCTTTCTTGGGCGCCCTGGAGCCTTTTTGGCACCAATGGAACCTCTCTCCTTGAAGTTCTTGATGATGCGATAGATTGTTGACTGAGGTGCAATCTTTCTAGCTGCAATACTCTTCCCAGTTAGGCCATTTTTGTGCAGTGCAATGATGACTGCACGTGTTTCTTTAGAGATAACCATGGTTAACAGAAGAGAAACAATGATGGCAAGCACCAGCCTCCTTTTAAAGTGTCCAGTGGTGTCATTCTTACTTAATCATGACAGATTGATCTCCAGCCCTGTCCTCATCAACACCCACACCTGTGTTAATGGAGCAATCACTGAAACGATGTTAGGTGGTCCTTTTAAGGCAGGGCTGCAATGATGTTGAAATGTGTTTTGGGGGATAAAGTTCATTTTCTAGGCAAATATTGACTTTGCAAGTAATTGCTGTTAAGCTGATCACTCTTTATAACATTCTGCAGTATATGCAAATTGCCATTAGAAAAACTGAAGCAGTAGACTTTGTAAAAATTAATATTTGTATCATTCTCAAAACTTTTGGCCATGACTGTACAGTTTTGTACCTGCTTCAATTGTCGAGCAAACCCAACTGAGTCAATAGTCACATGCCAATGAGAACTCAGAACCATGAAGAATAAACAGGAGCTTCTTCTAATCTTAAAACTGTAGGATGCCCTGTAAATACTAGCGCTATAACCCGAGTCACAACCAAATCCATTGTAAGGCAGCTCAAATTGAAGCCCCCATGCTATTTTGAGATGCACGTCCTGTGTTAGATAGTAAACCATTTAGATCCGCCCATGTCACATAAGAATAGAGAGGAAAATATTACCAAGCAAAACTGATACAACATGGCTATAACAATGGACTGCCTCCACCCCCTGTGGTATTATCCTTACATCTCCATAGAACCTGCCTAACCCAGTGTGTAGAATGGCAAGGGGCAAGAGGACTGGTGTGATGGGCACATGTCTCTGCCTGACCCCTCCATCTACTACACCAATAGTAGGTGACAGGGGGGGGGATGGAGCAGTCGAAATCTCCTCCATGCAATGTGTTATGTCCCATCTGTTCAAGCAGTAGCCTTAAAAGGGGTTGACTACATTATAGGTAGTCTTTACTAATGTATATAAAAGATGTATTTCTGCTGCCTTGACTGAAACAAAGTCCCACTTTATTCACTGCTTAAAGCATATCTAAACTTTGAAACTTTTGAGTCTCCACCAGCTTGTGACATTAATAACTTGTAAAATACTACTAGTGACATCTCTGGAAATAATATCGGCAGCATTGTAGATCTCATCTTTCATATAACACCAGAACCAAAATGTTCTATGCTTTATAATGGCCAAGATATAACTGTCTGAAGTGCCCCCCTCCAGCTTTAGCTCCTCTGTATTATATGGGAGCCAGTTTTCTGTACGTAGAGTGAGAGGATTGTTGCTAGTAACAGGCACAGTGGGGAAAAAAATACATGAGGGACAGAAAGAAGTATATTACAAATTTTAATGTCACATATCCCGCCAGAAAATCTAAATTTTTTTCAAAATTTTGGGTGCAATTTAACCTATGTCCACCTTCCCCAGCTAGGCCTGCATCTGTTCTTCCAGACACTACAATAGTCAATAATATGACTGCAGATAGAGGGGCATATGACTGAACAAGTCCTGGCTGTCGGGATTCAATTACAGGGTGTTTCCACAGTGAAAGCACGATAACTTTAGTCTCATGCCCCTCCATTCACAGCCACAGTAAGATAGGCGCACCGTCCGGAGTGAACAGAAACAGGCCGAGCTACTGGAGCATAGAGTAAGAAAAAAAATAAAATGGGATGCTGCATCAATAAAGGATATATTAAAGGAGTTTTCTAAACTAAGGGATTCACTTGTTCTCCTGTCACTCATCTCCTCCACATTCTGGTAGGCAGGCTTAGCCTGTGTGACATACAGGCCAGGCCAGTGTGCTCAGAGACTAAACTTTACACTGTTATCTCTGAGATAACAGGGGATCTTGACCCTTTTCTAGCCATCAATCACAGTGAAGAAATGTGAACAGAGGTAGAAAAAACCAGTCGGCCATGCTGTGGTGGTCTAAAACCTAGGCAACAAGCTGAGAACATTCAGCTGTATCTGACAAATGGAGCAGGATAGATATGCAATTTATAAGGTAAAACACTTCAGTTAGCATAAGCTACAATGTTAAATATGATCCATCCTGGAGTTGGGAATACCTGAAAAAAAAAAAAAAAAGAAGAAGAAGAATACGCACCTGTTCCCAGTGATCTGTTGTCCGTTCCCAGTCTCCTTTCTGTTACATGACCACTGAGACCAATGAATGGCTAAAAAAAAAGGACTGGAAGCAGATAACAGAGCACCAGGGACAGGCGGTTATGTCTTTTTTTTTTTTTCTTTTACACCCACACTGGCACCCCAAGGGTTTTTCCAAGTCCTGGGCAACCTCTTTAAATACATAGTATAAATAGTTCATTTACATACATTAGTAAATAGCCAAAGGTATACCAGTTGTCCAGAAATTATGTTAGCTATCAGCACAATTTCTGACAGAAATAAATCGATTGTTTTGTCACTTTAATGCTAAGGCCCCATGCATCGGGTCTGCTGCAGGATGTCCACAGCAAAAACCAGGCGAAAATGGTGGATTTTCAGCCATAATTTCTGGGAGGTTGGTCCTGGCTTTCAACCATTGTATTGCAAAGGTTGAAAACTGCAAATAAACATGCAGCAATAATTGGCATATGTTCGAAAACCATAGCTCAAGACACTTTGCACTGTGGGTTGGTTTCTGCAGTGTGTGGATAGGATATGTTTAGATTCCATCCACTACAGTGCTACTGTACTTTGTAGCTACTACCACCCTGTGAGTATGTAACGTGGGGCCTTAGTCTAGAGGGGGATTATTATAATGAATGGTATTGCACTAGGATATGCAACTATTTACTAACAGAGGGAGTCTGACTGCCGTGACCCCCAACTTGACAATGAAGTAGCCATAGTGGTAGTTAAAGGGTTATTCCCATGTCTTAAAGTGACCTTTATCATCAACCTCTCACTGGTTTAGCACAGCGTCCCTGTCACAGTTTTCCCCTGTACAGCAGCATCACAGCCACGTACTGTATAGGAAACTATAGCCTGGCCCCATTCAAGTAAATAGGGTCAGCTGCAGTTCCTTGCACAGGTACTGAATAATATAATGTTAGGCCATAGCCTATTTTTGGGAATACCACTTTATATGCCAAATTAAATGTCATATTCATTATTCTCAAAAAACCACTATATTGCCTTTGAATACGGGCATTGGTATTACAGATTTGCATCCCGGCTTGTGGGCAAACTGACCCAAACTAGAGCATCATACGATGCTGTGAGTTCAGGTCTGTAGACCGGTAATGAGGCCTGGATGCACAACTTAAATTTAGACACATATGGAGGCAACATGCCCATCTGTGAAGGCCCTACACCGCCTGCATTTTCCAGACAACTTCCTTTTAGAGAAAAGTTTCACCAGGCCTACCAATGCCTCAGATATGTAGAATTTACATAGACACTGCTGACCAGGCACTCTCCTATAAGCACAGGATAGCTACAACAGCAACTATCAGAAGTGAGAAGCCTTGTGTCTGCCATACTTCCAGGGTCAGTTGTGTTCACGCATGTTTCCAGAACCAGCATGTGTAATATCCATGCATATGAATGATCTAGAAAGAAAAAGCATCATCTGTATGGATCAAAGTCCTTTAAATATCTGTGTATACAAAATGTTCTATAGAAAAAGGATTTCTGTTTTTCTCCCTCCCTGTATTGTGATATAGGATTCCAAAGAGGGCCATTGAGCCTATTAAGATTGAAGTGCAAAAAAAAAATAAAATAAATCCGCTCGCGTGGACAGAGCCTTCATAGCCCTTAATGAATCCTCTTAATTTAAAGAATAAGACTGTACGGTAGGTGGCTACTTATTCTCCATCTCATGTGCTGGTCTCTGGAAGCGGAGCTGCCAGGTGTATCCTCAAGTTCAGAAGTGCATCGCTATATGCTGTGGTGCCCTCTCATGGCTCCACCTTGACTCCATTTATAAATGGCAATCCTGTGGGAACATTCCTTTTATAATCTACATATTCCTGCCCGAAGAAGTGAATCAGAGAGAATTCTTCCTCCTCAACCCGTTCACGGAAAAACCTCCAAGATGCCAGAGTGTAGCCAATAAGGCAGACTGGATTACAGAGCAAAACCTTCAAAAACACAAGAGAATTCTGGTTAACAAACCAAAAATTACATATGCTTTACGAGTTCTATTCGTGATCATAAGGGGTAATATTAAAATAGTTATATGCTTGTACATTTACGGCAGTATTATATTAGTTATAGTCTTATATATAGGGAGCATTATAATAGTTATATTCTTGCACCTAACAGGCAGTATTACTTATATTCCTGTAAATACAGGGCGGTATTGTAGTAGCAATGTACTTATCTTTAGGGGGTAGTATTATAATAGTGATATTCTTGTACATAGGGGTAGTATTACAGTAGTTATATTCTTCCTAGGCCAGTGGTGTGCAATCCAGGCCTGTGGAGTCAGTAGGTCAAGCGTCCGACTCCCAACTCCGACTTCTTCATAAATGTCAGACAGAAGCAGTAAAGCTCCTCTAATTCAGGAAAAAAAAGCCAATGACTAAATTCTTCTGAAAGTAAATATGCAACAAACTATGTATCTGATTAATTATAAAATATTGATAATTGTATAATATATAATAATTATATTCTGCAGCTAGAGTTGGAGTCGGTAATTTTTATGACTCCACCTGAAACTAGCCCCAATTCTGACTCCACAGCTCAGATGCAACCTCTGGACCTGCAGGCTGTAGTGACAGCAGATTCATTTGCTGCAATATATGCTGCAACTAGAATGACTTTCCCTTTACATGTTCCTGGAAATCTCTGCACTGTCATTAGCTAACTACCGGAGACTCGATATTAAGATGCAGATGTTTAATTCCCAGACATCATTAAGACAATATTTTAATTATTCAAAATTCAAGTCTCAGTTGTTGCAGTCAAGGAGCTGACGCTGCCTGGAATGTGGAGAGCGCTTAACCCTTTGGCTGTGTTTTTTTTTTTTTTTTTTCGGACATCTCCATTATTATTATTAATAATAATATTAATATTTTTTATTATTATTATTAAATAATGATAAAAAATAATAATAATAATAATATACTGAACGTCTGGTAGCTAGGACAATTTTCACATTTTTTAAAATGTACAAATAAAATAACATTTAAAAAACCCATACTACCCCCTTACCCCATTTATTTTCGACACAACAATTTCTCAAAGTACTCAATACTTTCTACACATAGACACCTTTTTGAAATTTTTAGTAAAAATATAATTTTTCATGAAAAAGACACAATATTTGACATTAGCAGCTAAAAGTGTTGCCCAAGCAGAACATTACATGCACCAAATCTCCTAAAAGTAAAAGCTTAACATGTGCAGAGTTCATACATACCGTTAAGCCATATATCTACAAGCAAATATCTTCATAAATGCACTAGAATTGGAAGGATCAAAAGTCTCCCTCTTAATAGAGGAACTATGCACCTTGAAAGGCAAGGGCATGCCTAAGCCATATATATTTTTGAAAACAGGCAACCTGACAACTGTAGTTGTCTTGACAGACTGATGACAGTCATGTCCACCTTCATGTCACATTGAAACACAGTGGTGAATAAAATTCACATCCAAACTTAGATTTACATGCAAAAATAATGTAAAATAATATATCAAAATATATGAAGTATGAAAGTAATATACATTATATATATATATATATATATATATATATATATATATATATATATATATATATATATATCTATATATATATACACACACACACAGCACAACCAAGAATGGGCAATATTAGGCCATCACCCACAAATATGTTAAAATTGCATATTGCACGCAGCTTATTTTTATGGATCGGGGGTTTAGTGTTCCAAACAGCATAGTTGTAAAGCTGTCTGCGCAAGCATTGAAGAGAAAAAAACAAAACAAAACCACCACCCTTTATTCTTACCTGGCGCCTACACAGTGATACAGTGAATGCGGGGAAAGTACGCCTTGGCTTCAGTGTGCATGTGCAATGTAGCCAAGGTGTACTTCCCTGACTTCACTGAACCAACGTGCAGGCGCTAGGATCGATTCAAGTAAATGGGACAACGATTCAAGAACAGATATTAAAATAAATAAAAGACATAGCATTTTTTTAGTATGGAGAGTGCTGGAACCAAAAATACCACAGTATTCCCACAACTCCCATGCTCCTTTAAAACAGATGATCGACTTTGGTAATGATAGATGGACCCTCACCATTCTAACATTGAGGGCCTTAAAGCTAGGCCATCAATTTTAATAATCTGGATAAACCCTTTAAGATGTCTAGCTGCTGTGCAGGAACCTGGCAGTAAGTTTTTACTGCAATACCTCCTTCATCACTTCCAGGGAAATGGAGCATTACACAGCTCCCATAGAGATCAATGGGATGTCCAGAAAATGCATAGACCTGACACCTGTTCTACATGCTCTCCAACAATTGTTTCGCCGATGGCAATCTTATGTGTATGGTCATTTTTCGTAGTGAACAAATATGCATTATTCTTATACGCTGGGATGTACTTTTCCTGGGTAATAAAATCTGTGTTTTTCAAAAGCGTTTACCTGGGTCCCAATGCTCCAGTAGAACCAGCCCACATAGGATGGGTGTCTGAACCAGGCGTAAACACCACTGGTCACCAGAGTGTGCGTTTCTGATTTCTCATTTTGAACGATGTGATTAAAGTTGGAGCCGGCTGTGAGCATTGCAGATTTCCTCAGAGCCTCCCCGAAGAGGACCATAAACAGCCCAATGACGCTCAGCCATGTGATCTGCTTCAGTTCTGTGAAAAATGAAATGCTGTCAAGATAGAGGAGAGAACCAACAAACCTTGTGACGGGTGACTGATTCCTGTGGTGGATCAGTCATGACATGTAGCACTTACAGGGGCTTTATGGGAGATTTTTTTTTCCCTACCACTTAGACCCCCACCAGTCAGAATGGGACGGATTTGTCCCCCATTCTGAATAAAGTGGTGGTCAGGACGGCACGAGCACTACTCCATTTATTTTAATGGGAGTGCTAGAGACAGCTAAAGTACAGCACTCAGCTATCTCCAGCACTTTCATTGAAATGAATGGAGGGGTGTGTGCTGCCCCAAAAATCGCTCTGTTCAGAATGAGGGACTAAACTACCCTATTCTCCTGATCAGTAGGGGGTCTGAAAGGTCGGTCGCCCACTTATCTGTACGTTATTCCCTATCTTATGGATTGGGGACAACTTGTTAAGATGGGAACACCCCTTTAGACTTAGGCCTTAAATAGAAGGCCACAGCGAAAAAGCGCTCCAGGAAAAACCACGGCGGAAACACATTGAGGTTTATTCCGCACCACTTTCACAGAAAGTCCGCAGAGGTTTCCACTGAGGACTTTCTGCTTCAATTTTACCTTTAGGGAAACCGCCGTATGTATAATTGACAAGCTGCGATTTCCAAAAACACGGCAGTTATGGAAATTGCAGCATTTCCACTATGCACATTTTTCAGCAATGTGTGGATAGGATTCGCTTTGCAGGGACTGCAAAACATCGCGGTTTTTGCCACGGTGTCTAGGCCACATGGCACCCTGTCTGCTCTGCTAACAGGTCTGTTTTAATAGATTCCTGTGTTTCTTCATTTTTTAAAAACTGTTATGCAGTTCCTTTGTTATCCCTCCTGGAAACAAATAGTAATCTAGGCATTACCATTCCCTTTGTCAATAAGGGACTACACAGTCTGACACTGTCAGCACTGACTGGACAATATCAGTCTGTATAGGGACACATCCTACTGATGGGGAATGATAACTTTCAACGTCAATTTATCCATACATTACCAGGAGGGGCAACAGAGGAAAGGCAGAATGCAGAGTTTAAGAAAAGGTTCTTTGACATGTATTCTACATGAAATAACAGACACGACGGCCAAGTCCTCTATACTGGAACACAATGGAGAACTGACAGGCTATTGTTTTGTGCCTACAGCTGATATGCAGACCTATGATTACAGATTGTATATAATCCCTGTAGTCTGATTTTGCAGTTCTCTTACTCCCTTCCACCTGTCCCCCTCAATCTTCTACCATATGTAGATTAGGAAGGATTAGGGGGTGACATGGAAGCAATGACTATAGGGTGATGGGGCACACAAACAGGTTTCTGTCAGCAGCTTTTGCTCCAGATGCAGAATAACTTAAACAGTGCCAGTACTGTGCTGACAGGTCAAGCAACCTATGGCCACTAAAGGTCAGCTGTCAACCTAACAAGGATACAAACCTGGACAAATGGTTTTCTCTATGGTGAATTCTACCCAGGAGGAGAGGGCAGCCAGCGTGTATTCCAGACTGTGGTTGAGCAGGAAGGAGTCCAGAGACAGGCTTCTAGGATTGTTCATCGCAGTAATTAAATATTCAGAGTAGTGGAAAAATGAGAGTGAGCACATGTACCTAGAACAGAGAGCAAGTCAGAGCTGCAGCGAGCGTGAGAGCTCAACTGTAGAACCACACTGCCATTTACACTTATGAATTGAATGAAAAAAACACTATGGCACAAAAGTTCAGAACCAGGATGATGGCTAGAGGAGGACCAATCTTCATAAAGGTCTTAGAGGGGTCCTGTACTGTATGGAAAATCCATAAATGTATGTTCTGTGGGATCCAGCATATAAATATGACTGGAGTGGTTTATCACATTGGCTTTTAACACAGAGACTTGGGTGCCTATTACCCCCCAAACAATCCCACTGTAGCAATGCCAACCTTGGAGATCCCCAAACTACAAGGTAAAGTAAAATGACATGTTATGGTAGGCCACTCATTCTAGTTACTGATGGGGTCCTAGGTTAAGGAAGTTGTTCGGGCTCTGTCACATTTTTGACACTGATAAGCTATTCACCTGATAGGTCATCAGTATCAGATCAGTGGGGGTGCGAAAACAAACAACTGGACCAGCCAGCCTTCAGGCCAGAAAATACACAGTGGACGGAGCCAGAGGAAGCAGAAGACATTGGTGTACTACAGCATAGCTCCTATTTAACCCCTTCCCACTGGTGACATTTTCCTATTTTTGTTTTTGACTCCCCGCCTTCCAAACCCCATAACTTTTTTATTTTTCTATTTACAGGACCTTAATGTTTGCGGGACAAATTGTTCTTCATAATGATACCATTTTTTATTCTGTACAATGTACTGGAAAGCTGGAAAAAAAATTGGGTAGAATTGGAGAAAAACTGCATCTGTGTGACTTTCTTATGGGATATGTTTTTATGGCGCTCGCTCTGCAGACAAAATAACATGTCATCTGCATTCTATATTTTGGTACGATTCCAGGGATACCAAATTTATATAGTTTTATTTACATTTTAACCCCATAACAAAAATCTAAAACTTGGCAAAAAAAACAAAAAACCTCTCTCTAAAAGTCACCATATTCTGACACCCCAACTTTTTATATATTTACGTGTATGGGGATGCATACAGAGTCTTTTTTTGTGGGGCCAGGTGTACTTTTTCGGGGACTGTCTATTGCTTTGATCACTTTTTATTCAAATTCTGTCGAAACAGAAAATAAACCATGGTTCGGCATTTTTGAATTTTTTTCCCCCCCCACTACGGCGTTCACTGTACAGGAAAAATATTTTTTTCTAGTCCGGGCATTTTAGGACACAGGGATACCTAATGTGTTTCACTGTATTTTTTACTTTTATATGTGTTCTAGGGAAAAAGGGGCGATTTGAAGTTATAGTTTTTTTTTTATCTGGCATTTATTAGATCTCCTAGGGATCTTGATTGCTAATGCATTGCAAAATATCGGCATTTGTATAACAGGCTGCATAAAGCAGCCTATCATACAAATTGTAGCCAAACAAGCCTGGGAGCTTTCAATAGGTACCCGCCTGTCATGGCAACTGCCGTCCCCGGGAAAATAGTCAGCATTGACTGAGGCGCCGAGGGTTTTAATGCCTGAGGCTCCTCAGAAGCTGCCATATTTAAATACCTGACATCCACCGCACTATTACAGTGGATGTCAAAAAGAGGTTAAAGATAACCTATCACCAAGTAGAAAATACTAAATAAAACATAATTTGATTCTTGCCATTCCCTTGATAAATTTGGCATTTTTCTTTTTAAATCCGCCCAACCATTCAAAAGATATGGCCCCTGGAAGATTATAAGTGAACTAGCTCGGATTCTCCATGTGCGGGAACCTTTTATATTCTTATAGAAAAACATAAGGTTCCTGCCTACATGGAGAATCCAAGCTAGTGAATGGGTGGAGAGTTTAAAAAAAAACAAAAAAAATCACCAAATTTATCAGGGAAATGGCAAGAATCAAACAGTTGGTGACAGGACCTCTTGGGACTTAAAAGGTTGTGAGGGGACACGTCATCAGTAGTATAGCCACAGGCTTTGGGCTGATAAGATCAAATGATTAGATTTTAGATAAGAGATTAGAAAGAGTCAAATATTTCTCTCCCATTTTATTTGTCTCAAAGACTAAATTCTGCCACAAATATAACCTATAACCTTCTAGCAGACTTCAGGGAAGAAAAGGTAAGTGATCCATATGACTGATCTGTAGACAGGTCTATAATTATTACTCACCACCCAAAGTGCCTCCATGGTGACTGCGTGATGCTCACCAAAAAGCCACAACCAAACGCAAAGCCTAAGAAAGCAGCTCTGATGGCGACCTGCGGGCACAGACAACAGATGGCACAGTTATAGAAGATGTTATATGATATCTGATCATTACTGACAACCTCTGTGTCCTCAGATCCCAACCCCCTCTGCCCTGCTGTCAGCTCTTTTTAGTGTGATCGCTGAAATCTTCTTAGATGAAATCTCCTCAATCCTTTAACCTTCTTCCTCAGGGCTGACCTGGACATGAAGTAACAGGCTGAGACAGCAGCTCATCCTTCTGTGGTGATAGAAGGGTCATATGTATGATATAGATCTATGCACCAGCACCAAAAGGGTGTCAGATTCACCTTATGTTCTATAAGGACATCAGTGTCAGGTTGGGGGTCAGTCAGTTGCCCCCTCTATGAGTCAGAGCAGATGAGTCAATGGCATTATGTAATACGTGGTTGATCTGATCATTGAATTTTAGGTGTATTACATAAGAAATAATAATGATGTGGGGGTTGTAGGGATGGTTAAAGCAGCTGGACCTAGAAAGGGTGAAATCTGTGTGAAAATCTGCAGCATAAAATGGCATGCAACTTAAAAGTCTGATCTGCTGACCAATTTCCACTGCCGGTTTATGCAGTGTGTTGATCAGATTACTGCTATTGTAATGTGCTGCAGGTTTTCGGCCTGCAAATGTGGATGGAAAGTACAGGATAGGTCATCGGTATGTAATCTGTGGGAGTTCGACACCCAAACCCTGCACAGACCAGTTTTCTGGCAGTCTCCAGAAGCTGCTGAAGTGTATGGGGAGCGCACGCAACAGCCTCATCCATTGCATCGCAGTGGCTCCAGGAAATTGTAGCGCTGCTCCTATTGTTTGAAAAGGAGCAGACTGTTGCGCTCCCTGTCCACTGCACCAGTTTCAAGTGCCTAGAGGCTGCCAGAACTACTGATCTGCGTGGGTCTGGGTGTCAGACCCCCACAGATCACATAATGGCCTATCCTAGGCCATCAGTATGAAAACTCCATTTGGGGTCAGAAAACCCATTTAAAGGCTTGGCCCAGTCCAGACCACCATCTGATTCTGGGAAAGATGAAACTTGTTGCTGCCATTACAACTTTTATACAATGTTCCAAAAGGTGTGGAGGGCACCTCTTATATATATAACGAAGTAGGGTCCCAACTCTTAATATCCACCAATAAACAGACTTTGGATACGTAAATGGATGCAATGCAAGCGTTGTTTTATTCACCAATTGTAAATACATGCACAGCGTACTTACTCTACGCATGTATTTAAGATTGGTGAATAAAACCACACTTGCATCGCATCCATTTACATATACGAGTTTTTTTATACAATGTTGTCACCCATCTTTCCCAAACTTCTGGTTAAGCTGATTAGATGTGAAGGGTATACAGCCGCCCCCTTATAACAAGGCAGATGTACTATACAGTAAGCTGGCTGACTGCTGGCAGTGATCTGAGGGTACAAGGAGGATACATTACTTAGAAATCACTGAAAAGTCAAGTGGGGTGGTCCATATCCTCCGTTCTTGAAGTAACTTCCCCTATTGAGGCGCTGATCTTAGGCAGGGTCCAGTGGAGTAGAGGACCGTCCACTAAGATGTCGCCCTTTAAATCCCCAATAGTTGCTTCCATAAGAAATGGTCCCTTTCTAATAGTCGCCAACAAGCTCTGCCTCTTACGACAATTATATAATACGGAGCCCCCAGCCCCAATAGTAGCTGTCACAGCCTGCAGGGTGTTTAACACTTTCACTCCCAGACTGCACTGAGATAGCCACCTATTATACAGTTGCACAAGAAACAGGAGCTATGTTAGATAACGGGGACAGTGACACCCATAGTGGTACCATCACCTTCCATGTGCCCCAGTCCACACTACCTGGTAGAGATGAGCCCGGTAAAGCAGCAGCAGGATCCCGTTCACAAGCGCTACAAACACGAGCAGCGTTATCCTCCCCGGTGAGCTGCCCAGCAGGGTCTGCTCCGGCTCCGTGTACCTGCTGGTGATGAAAGGTAGCGAGATTACCGACACCCCGAGTAAGAAACTAAGCAAACTCACTCTGCCCTCTACTACCAGCCCATTGCCGGCCATCTTGGAGGAGGCAAAGAGGAAGCCGGCCGCGCAGTTCCGGTCCGCTGTCTGAGGTGGAGAAAACGAGGAGGCTCCGGTACAGATAGAGCGACACCTGCTGGATGAATTTCGGTAATGCAGCTCTATACTATAATTCTGTATGACGAGGTCATCTGGATTTGGAGAAGTGAATTATAATTATGGATTTTATCTTTTTAGCAAAAAGATAATGTTAATGAAAAGTTTTATTTTCTTTGTGTATTATTATCTCAGGTTTATACAGTCATGGCCAAAAGTTTTGAGAATGATACAAATATTAATTTTTACAAAGTCTACTGCTTCAGTTTTTCTAATGGCAATTTGCATATACTCCAGAATGTTATAAAGAGTGATCAGCTTAACAGCAATTACTTGCAAAGTCAATATTTGCCTAGAAAATGAACTTTATTCCCCAAAACACATTTCAACATCATTGCAGCCCTGCCTTAAAAGGACCACCTAACATCGTTTCAGTGATTGCTCCATTAACACAGGTGTGGGTGTTGATGAGGACAGGGCTGGAGATCAATCTGTCATGATTAAGTAAGAATGACACCACTGGACACTTTAAAAGGAGGCTGGTGCTTGCCATCATTGTTTCTCTTCTGTTAACCATGGTTATCTCTAAAGAAACACGTGCAGTCATCATTGCACTGCACAAAAATGGCCTAACTGGGAAGAGTATTGCAGCTAGAAAGATTGCACCTCAGTCAACAATCTATCGCATCATCAAGAACTTCAAGGAGAGAGGTTCCATTGGTGCCAAAAAGGCTCCAGGGCGCCCAAGAAAGACCAGCAAGCGGCAGGACCGTCTCTTAAAAGTGTTTCAGCTGCGAGATCGGGCTACCAGCAGTGCAGAGCTTGCGGAGGAATGGCAGCAGGCAGGTGTGAGTGCATCTGCACGCACTGTGAGGCGGAGACTCTTGGAGCAAGGCCTGGTCTCAAGGAGGGCAGCAAAGAAGCCACTTCTCTCCAGAAAAAACATCAGGGACAGACTGATATTCTGCAAAAGGTACAGGGAGTGGACTGCTGAGGACTGGGGTAAAGTCATTTTCTCTGATGAATCCCCTTTTCGATTGTTTGGAACATCTGGAAAACAGCTTATTCGGAGAAGAAGAGGTGAGCGCTACCACCAGTCTTGTCTCATGCCAACTGTAAAGCATCCTGAAACCATTCATGTGTGGGGTTGCTTCTCAGCCAAGGGAATCGGCTCTCTCATAGTCTTGCCTAAAAACACAACCATGAATAAAGAATGGTACCAGAATGTCCTCCAAGAGCAACTTCTCCCAACCGTCCAAGAGCAGTTTGGCGCTCAACAATGCCTTTTCCAGCATGATGGAGCACCTTGCCATAAAGCAAAGGTGATAACTAAATGGCTCAGGGAACAAAACATAGAGATTTTGGGTCCATGGCCTGGAAACTCCCCAGATCTTAATCCCATTGAGAACTTGTGATCAATCATCAAGAGACGGGTGGACAAACAAAAACCAACAAATTCAGACAAAATTAAAGCATTGATTCTGCAAGAATGGACTGCTATCAGTCAGGATTTGGTCCAGAAGTTGATTGAGAGCATGCCAGGGAGAATTGTAGAGGTCCTGAAGAAGAAGGGTCAACACTGCAAATATTGACTTGCTGCATTAACTCATTCTAACTGTCAATATAAGCTTCTGTTACTCATAATATGAATGCAATTATATTTCTGTATGTGATAAAAACATCTGACAAACACACATAAAAACCAGAGGGCAGCAGATCATGTGAAAATATAATATTTGTGTCATTCTCAAAACTTTTGGCCATGACTGTAGTATCTCAGCTTGATGTTAACTTTGAATGACACCTTACAGAGGTGTAACCTGAATATGGAGCACTGTTTGTCCATAGTGCATTTTGTAACCACAGAATACAGCAAAAATATGGGAACATACTAAAAAAAAGAAGAAAAAGAGTGAAGAACAGTATTGGTATAAATATAAAGAGAAGTATAATGAATTTCTTGTGCTTTGTAGACATGGAATGAATGGGTTATATGTGCAATTTATAATGGAATGTGTGTGTGTATATACTATATATTTTATTATATATATATATATATATATATATATATATACAGGCATGTGAAATATATGTTCATCTCACTATACATTTAACCTTAGATCGATTTGTTATATGGCTGTATGCGGAATATATGTTTATCTTTTGGAATGTGCTTTTCCCATGGGAGTTA
The DNA here is from genome assembly GCA_947044405.1 of Leptodactylus fallax. NCBI lineage: Eukaryota > Metazoa > Chordata > Amphibia > Anura > Leptodactylidae > Leptodactylus > Leptodactylus fallax. The sequence continues at coordinate 11,293,595 of CAMRHE010000025.1, forward strand.
GTGGCTGCCATACAGTTGCTCATCCTGTTTTTCACAGGAAGCCAATTTACCTATGAGAATATATTGTGGGAGGAGATCCAAAACACAGGGAGAACATACAGATGTTGGATTTGAACCCAGTGCTGAAAGGTTGATTGGCCTCAGTGGTCATGTGAGACGAGGACTTCCACCAGAAGAAGCACCATATTGCTGCTGGACTGGACCATGGCAGGTGATACCGGAGCACTGGGGACAGGTGAGTATAGGCTTTATATTTTATTTTTCACCTTCCAGTGGAAAACTGTATATCCTGGAAACCCCTTTAAGTATCACCCTGGAAAGGGCTCTCCCAGGTTGACATCTCTGTTGACATCTCATTTAAATACCCGACATCCGCCGTAATAGTATAGTGGATATCGGGAAGGGGCTAACTGGTGTGGGGGTGGCTGCCTGATTCGCTGTCTCATTCCTTCCCTCCCTCCCTCCCTTCCTTTCTTCTTTTCTTCTCTATTTTCCCTTGCCTCTCTCCCTTCATATGCACTGCTGTGCCCTTCATATGTCATTTTTGCTGCGCACTCTGCATGGCTTTTGGGGGTATTTTTTATCTTCTGCCTCTTGGCTAAATCTGGGGTCAGGGAACTAAAATAGAAGGTTTTTAATAACATTCTCCAGGAATTAAAAAAAAAAAAAAAAAAGTTGCCATTTTCACATTTCACATAGACACATAGAAAACTAATAGCACAGAAAAAGACCTCAAGGTCCATCTAGTCTGCCTTTATATTATTACCATTTTATTTTAGGATAGATGTGTTTAGCCCAGGCATGTATCAATTTACGTATTGTAGATTTACCAACTACATCTGCTAAAAGTTTATTCCAAGCCTGAAATACTCATTCAGTGAAATAATATCTCCTGACATTGCTTCGGACATCCCCCAAACTAATTTCAGATTGTGCCCTCTTTTTCTGAACTTTATTTATACATGTAATATATTTAAAGGTTTCAGTCATGTCCCCCCTTTTCTCAAGGCTATACAGACTGACTTGTTATGTACAACACAAAGACATTGTATTTTGCCACCTGTATCAAGTAGATAGCTACCGCTTTTACACCAGGCACAGGATGTTCTTTGCACCAGGTATGGCTATAAAGTCTGATCAGATTAATCCAGCACCGCCATGATTTTATTCTTTATCAGACATGACATCACGATCTCTCACTGTCACTTTTGTGTCTGTGTGGACGGCAGGTAACATGAACACATTATGACATTTTATTGCAAAAAGGTTTCCACCCCAAAGACAGCTGCATTCCCCCCCTTTATTAGATGCTTCAACTTCTGTGGATTGTTCTGCGAGCACTCGTGTTGGCAGCATGCAGGAGCTTCTACAAGGGGGCGCTAGCGTAGTAGTTGAGTTTTATCAGCGTATAACTGATAACTTCTATTGGGCAGAGGTCACATTAGGTCCTAGACTACTTTGTCACTGCATCCAGGGGTGGATTATACTATGTGTGATATGTGTGGTTGCCTGTGGCCCAAGGCTGTAACAGCACATTGGCCCCATTATAATCCGACCTTGTAATCAAGTGTATCAGCAGCCGATTCAGTGGGTAACACGAATCTCTGATCCGCAAAACCCATCCTGCCTTGCAGGGGCGCACAGCTAATGAGGCGAAGTGAGGCGGCCGCCTCTGGCGGCACTGTCCGGGGGGCGGACAGTTCCCGGAGTATAATAATCGGAGACCCAGGGGAGGTGAGGGAACATAAAAACCATTGTTACTCACCTCCTGCGATCTGATGTAACTCCGAGCAGACTTGAGGCCTCTGGTGACGTCATCAGGTCGCGTCGCCGGCCTGATCACGTGACATCTGTGCGCAATTAAACAGGGCCGAAAGCTGCAAGGAGTGCACCGGTGTCCAGGATAGGTAAGTAACACTGGTTTTTATGTTTGTATTCTCCCCTGGGTCTCCGATCATTATACTCTGGGGTCTGAAAAGACCCCAGAGTATAATAATAGTTCATGGGTGGTCCACTATGGGGCATAATACCCTGTGCAGGGACCACTGTAGAGCATAATACCCTGTGCAGGGGCCACTCTGGAGCATAATACAAGTGCAGGGGTCACTATAGAGCATAATACCAAGTGCAGGGGCTACTATGGAGCATAATACCGGATGCAGGGGCCACTATGGAGCATAATACAAGTGCAGGGGCCACTATGGAGCATAATTCCAGTGCAGGGGCCACTATGGAGCATAATACCAGTGCAGGGGCCACTATAGAGCATAATACCAGTGCAGGGGCCACTATGGAGCATAATACCGTGTGCAGGGGCCAATATGGAGCATAATACCGTGTGCAGGGGCCAATATGGAGCATAATACCGTGTGCAGGGGATAATATGGGGCATAATACCGTGTGCATGGGCCACTAGGGAGCATAAAACTGTTTGCAGGAGTTGCTGTGGAACATAATACCATGTGCAGTGGCCACTGCGGGGCATAATACCGTGAGCAGGGGCCACTATGGAGCATAATACCGTGTGCAGGGGCTGCTGAGAGGCATAATACAGTGTGCAGGGGCCGCTGCGGGCCATAACACTGTGTAATGCTGTGTGCAGGGGCTGCTGTGGAACATTATAGTGTGTGTAAATGGGGCGCTATAAACAGGGGTTATGGCACCTGTTTATATTATACGCTGTCTGTTTATAGTGGCCGTGTGATGTAATTCTAGCCTTGTCACATACTGTAGACATGTACAGGACGAGGCTGTAGTTACATTACATGGCCGCTATGAGATCAATGACACTATGTAAACAGAGAAGCGGTCATGGCGCTTATACAGGTACCATTCAAACAGCTGATCAGTGGGGGTCCTGGGTTTTTGAGCCCCACTGATTAGTTTATTAATCTAATTAAATCTTTTAATTAGTTAACACCTGGGGCATTATTAATAAGGGGCACTATTTATACAGGGTACACACGGATGTTATTAATATAAAGATGAACTTGGGGGTATTTTTCATTATGGGGGGTTATATCATATATTTTATAATTGGGTTAGCAGCAGGATGGGGGCTTTGTGTAGGTGAGGACAATGTGGGTTGGATGCCTGGAAAAGTGAGGAGTCAAAGATGTCTGTGTTGCAAACTTTACAGAGATAAGTCACAGCTGGAAGAAGTGGTCATGGCGGTCCAGAGGGAAGAGAAGGGAAATGTGAAGGATTAGTCAGAGACGTCACCTGTAAGTCACAAAATGTTACTGCCCTGTATTCACCTAAATGATAGAGGATAAATACCTGAGGGATGGGGGTCTGTCTGCTGAGACCCCCACTGAGCCTGAGAATTGGGTTTTTTCCCCCCACTGGGTGGGAATCCAGCCTGACCATAGCCATATATATAGGTGTGTCACTTGGTGGATGGACGAACCCGCATGGCTCTCATTCACTTCGATGGGAGCACCAAAGATATCCGAAGTCCAGTACTCAGCTATCTGCAGCGCTCCTATTATAGAGAATGGGGGCCATGTGGGCTCGTCCATCCACCAAGCAGAAGATGTGTGAAGTTACTTTCATTGTTAATACCGTGTTGTTGATCTGATACTGAAGTAATACAGGAAGAAGAATTCTTAAATACTGTTTTATAACTTTGTGTATTGTGTATATTGTGCGACGATAACAGTGTGTTAAACTAGTAGCATGGAAACTCAATTTTTTTTTTTTTTTTTTTTAGGGGGGGGGGGGGCGTCTTTCTATAGTCCGCCTCAGGCATCAAAGAGGCTAGGTTCACCACTGCTGCCTTGCCTTAGACTCTGCCCTCCAGAACAGTTTTGGATTATAGGTAAATTGTATTGCTGTCTCTAATCTGCCAGTTTCTTGAAGAATTTTTGGAATTTGCTTAATAAGCAATTCCATCACTTGGGAATTGCTTAAATGGCAAGTCCATTACATGCAGTATGCTGAGCTGGAATCAGGCAGCTCTATACACTGAGGTATAGGGATTATTTCTCTGTGGCCCTGATGGCTGCGTCTGATGCACATTAAACATTTATTGTCACTGACATGACTGTTTATAGCAGCACCGGGTACTCTTGGGTGCTACAAACATTAGATGAGGTATCTCTTCCAGCCACAATTCACACTTCTGGGAATCATGCATCTTTTCACTTAACTCTTAAAGGGGTTGTCCCATTATCGACACTTATCTCTTATCCACAGGACAGGAAATAAGTGTCCAGTCACTGGATAGTGGATAAGTGTCCATAACAGGACAACCCCTTTAGCCTACCTATACCCATGACAGAGACTAAATGCCTAGAAAAGTGATGAGATATGACCGGAGTCCATCAAAAAGTGATGGGAAGGTGGGCTTATCTTCATAGCAACCAGTAAGGATAGCTATTAAAATGGGATAGTCACCTGTCTTTCCAATGACCATAAATTGTATACAGATTTATATGGTTGGGCTGTTTTCAAATCTACCTGCTTCCTTTTGCTCTGTCCCTATAAGTCTCCACACCACAAATCAGTGGCAGTTTATAGCACAATATAATACATATGGATCTGGATGTAGTATAAAAATCCAGGAAGAAATATAAGTAGGCCACATATTTTAAATTCTCGGCGCGAGAATATTTTAAAATTCTCAGCAACTCCACTGCAAAATCTGTTGTCAAATCACCATATATGCAGATCTTTCAGTGAATTTCCACAGATTTGAAGCCACATTTGGCCTGAGATATTTACTAGAATAGTTAGCATTATGGTCTCAAGCAAGAATATTTAACAAAATTAATGTTCTCATAAATGACAATTAATTGAACAAATGGAAACTATAAATCAATTATTTTTTATATAAATCATTTTTTATTAATAAAAAGTCATCAAACTGTACATATATATTCATTACACAGTAAAACAAGTTGTGTTTTAATGAGTAATTTATAAGGTTGAAGGTGCACAAAACGTCTGCTTCTTGGTCATGTATTGTGATCAGCCTAGGGGTACACAGAGAAGGCATAGGGCCCAATAGTAAAAGTTAGTATGAGCCCTCCAGTGAGAATTCTGACAAAGTTAAGTTAATGACCACCATCATTTTTACAGATGTCTTTATAGGAGAGCTCTGGTAATAGCGGATTGTGGACCCACTGTGCTACCAAACCGGTTTGGCTTGGGACCACCTCTAAGGGCGTTGTCTAAGCAGACTCCCTGGTTTTCACCCTTTAACCCCCCATACGGGGATCTGGACTTCGCTGCAGGGAGTCTGCCAGGTCACTACCTCCTGAGGTGATTCTGGTTTGGTAGCAGCTGCACAGGCAGAATAGAACTATGGTGCGGACACCACAGAAACAGACAAAATGCATAATGTGAACACTGCCTAAAGGGAAGGCACACAGAATATGTGCACAGACTAAATAATGAGAGGAATTCAGGACTGGAAGCAGAAGTTCAGAATCCAGGAGAGACCAGAACATACAGATAACAGAGGCTTGGTCTACAAGAGAAATCCAGGGAAGGACAGGTAGCAGAGATACAAACATGGCAGAAGGCCATAGGCTGCAGGCAGCAGAGGTATTGCCAAAGCCTGATGATGTCAGGTAGCAATGGTAAAGTAGAAGCTAGAAGGCCATAGGAAGCAGAGGTCCGAAGGTCAGAGGTTGCAGAGGTATTCTAGAAGCCTGTAGGCCACAAGATATTGACTTAATGAAAGGACATACGCCCAAACATGACAGGCAGAAACTAAGACATAGTACACACCTGGCACATGGAAGGAGATATATGTCCACATGGCATCAAAAATGCAAGCATGACAGAAGTACAACGTGTCTACACAGAACTAAGCAACAAAAGAACAATGTTTTCACACAATAACAAATGCATACATGGCAGATGCCCTAAGGCCGATCATCCAGAATGGAAGGACCAATGTTCAAACTGGCAGACAGAGACTAGGATATAGCTCAGACATAAAAGTCGAGAGGAGTATACATGCGTCCAATAAATCATGGTAACAGGTAACTGATCTCATTGCTCAGCCAAAGTGTGGCTAGAGAATCAGACATATACACACAAGTGGGCAGGGCTTGCTGGTGAGCACACTAATCCTTAAACCTTTCCCGACATCCACTGTAATAGTAAGGTGGATATTGGATATTTAAATATGGCGGCCGCTCGAGAGCTGAGCATTAACCCAACCGGCGCCTTGGTCATTTGCAATGCATTGGACTGCATTAGCATTGTAATGCATTGCATAAGTGATTAGATCCCCTAGGGTTCAAGACCCATAGGGGTTCTAATAAATGCAAAAAAAAATAAAGAAAGTAAAAAATAAAAAATATAAAAAATTTAAATCACCCCTTCTTTCCCTAGAACACATATAAAAGTACTTAAATACTGTGAAACACATACACATTAGGCATCTGTGTGTCCGAAAACAACCAGTCTACAAATCTATAAAAATATTTTTTTGGTACGGTAAATGCCATAGCGGGAAAAAAAAAAAAAATCAAAAGTGCCAAACAGCCGTTTTTTCACTGTTTCACCTCTGATAAAAATTTGAATAAAATGTCATCAAAGCGATAGCAATTCTCCAAAATGGTATAACTAAAAAGTACATCTGGCCCCGCAAAAAAATAAACCATATGCATCACCGTACACGGAAGTATAAAAAAGTTACTGGTGTCAGAATATGGCAACTTTTAGAAAAAAAATATTTGTGCACAGTTTTAGATTTTTGTTAAGGGGTTAAAAAGTAAATAAAACCATATAAATTTGGTATCCTCGGGAATTGTACCGAAACATAGAATACAGGCGACATGTCATTTTGGGTGCAGAATGAACGCCTTAAAAACGAAGTCTGCAAGAAAGTCACACAAATGCACTATTTCTTCAAATCCATCCTATTCTGAACTTTTTTCCAGCTTACCAGTACATTGTACAGAATAATAAATGGTAACATCATGAAGAAAAATTTGTCTCGCAAACATTAAGCCCTCATATGGCTCTGAGAACAGAAAAATAAAAAAAAAGTTTGGAGGGGGGGGGGGGGGGGTGTCAAAAACAAAAATCGAAAAATTTATCTGACAGGAAGGGGTTAAAAAGACAGGAGCAGGTACATAGGTAGCCAGTGGGCCAGGTGTGTGGAGAGAGGTAGTATGCTGGCAAGCACAGAGCACCAACATTACAGTAATACTGCTGTGCAGTGCCAGTATCCTCCTCACTGTGTTGCATATAACAGATTTATCAAAAATGGGCACAACCTGTTGATAAATCTCCTTTTCCAACACATTTCTAAGTAGAAAAATGAAGGAATTAATAAAAATCCATTTCAGCATCTGTGTAACTCTTTTCAGTAGAAGTTAGAGAGGTTATCTAGGACATTTTGTTTTTTAATTAGGTTGGGGAAGGTGAAAAAAATAAAGAAAAAACATACTCACATTTCCTTGGTGTTCGGGTGCTCCCAGTGCGGTCCGGTCCTGCTGTTCGGATGTTTTCTTCTTCTGGCGGAAGTCCCCGCTGCACGTGACCGACAGTGAACGACAGGATGTCACTACCTGTGATGTCTCCGGGTCCTTTCCTTAGGCCGCCGATTGAACGCAGTGGTCATGTGACTGCAGAGTCTAATCAGTGGCCTAAGGAAAAGGACCCGAGACGTCACAGCCGGCAAGGACTTCCGCCGCAAGAAGACATCGGAGCAGCAGGACCGGACCGCGCTGGGAGGACACCAGAGCACCAGGGAAAGGTGAGTTTGTAGCTAAACATGTCCAGTATTTGCCGTTTTTGTCATTCGATTAATGTTTCTCCTGACCAGTTTCATATTGAAGTGGCCAGAAGGCAGTGGTCCAGGCAGCTGTCAGCCATGGTCCAGATTAGGACCTCGGTCAACCAGTTAATTATCCCTGCTCTGTAGTGTTTGAGGGTAGGCAGGAAATTTGGAACAGTGAGGAAGAGATTTCTTAAAGAAAACTTTCACGTTCTCATAATATGAGGTATTATATACCGCTAGAAAGCCGACAGTGCACTGAATTCAGCACTCTGACGGCTTTCCCGGTGTGCGCCCAGATGCAGAAGATATCGGTGCTGTTAAAGTCGGCACCGATCTCACCCCCTCTGTCAGAAGGGCGGGTCTTACAGCTCAGCATCATAGCTGGACTGTGAGGAACACCACCCTCCGCCCGACAGTACCCTTCCACATTACTCTTCTTTAACACCCAGCGATGACGCTGAGCTATAAGGCCAGCCCTTCTCACAGTGGGGAGATATCTCCTGCACCAGGGCGCACAACGGAAAAGCTGGGAGAGTGTTGAATTCAGTGCACTGTCGGCTTTCTAGTGGTATATAATATCTCACATCTATGAGGACGTGAAAGGTCCTCTTTAAGAAATATCTCTTTCACAGTTCTAAATCTCCTGCATACTTCCCTCAAACACTGCAGAGCAAAGATACTTAACCTGGACCATGGCTGACAGCTGCCTGGATCCCTACCTCCTGGCCACTTCCATATGGAACTGATCAGGAGAAACATTAATCGAATGTTTTACGAAAAATGTGGTAAATACCGGACATGTTCAGCTACTGTTCAGCATGGACCTTCACCTGATCGCAGACCCCAGTCAATGGACCTTTACTAAAAGTAGTTGAATACCCTGCTATGCAGAAAACTGGCGGTCTATACAAGGGGAAGCTGAGTCCATAGAAATTGGAGGAGTTACTATTGAACTCAATGAAAGCTGTAAAGATCTTATACAACTAAGCACCCCCTAGTGGTGGCTGCAGGAAAATGCTGCCAATCTATTCCTGGAGGGGGAAGAAAATCAGAACTGGGCCACCTCTAACCACAAGTCCCATAGCAATTGCATATTCTGCCTATAGGAAAAATTAGGTGACAAAGATGTATTTTTTGTAAACTTTGCAGAGATGAGTTGTGGCTGAAAGAAATCACCATGGTTGTCTGGTCTGATAGGAAAAGAAAGAGCAACTGAAAGACTCCCATGACACCTCACCTCATTGGCTGTAATCTGTACTGTAATGACTTTTACAGAGTGCAGACTGTCAGTGTAAACTGGTTCACGTTCAGTTAATCAGGTGTTACTATAATCATTGTATTCTCAATCATTATTATATGTGACCTGGCATGTAGCATGCCAATCATGTCACAAAAAAGGGCACATTATGCATCCACATAACCACACATAAGGGAATGAGGCTGTGCTAAAATAGGGTATAGCAGCCTCATATTTTTGTGATGTACTGATAACTCCCCCTCCAGATGGCGGTAAAACTTTGCATCCCACTCCTGCTGCACAGTACTGTATATATATGGGGCAATGAAGTCTATAATGATAATGATATAGCGCCATCTGGCTGGCTGATGAGAATAATGGACCAGATACTGTTGAAAGAGAATTACTAGATATCTGTGTGGAAATTACAGCCTAAACAGAAACTGGCTGATAACAGTGAGCAGAAGAACAAGCTATTTAAAACCAGAACAGCACTGCGAGATAAAGACAGACCCCCAAACGTCTTCACCAGGGCAAATAACCTGAAAACAAGCCGAGGGTTAGAAAATTTAGATCATTTACATGATCAGGTTCAGAGCCAAACTAGAGAACTAAATTAGTAGTCAACCTGGGTCATGAGGGAGGGGTTTTATATATGCCTCCTCAGGTGCTAATTGAACAAGCCCCGGGAAGCTCTGAAACTGCAGAAGCCTCCCACATTGACAAGGTAACTGTTAGGACTCAGACGCAGGTACAGGGTCCAGAGAAGCCAGAATAGAGAGAAGCCGCAGAACTGAACCTAACGACCACTAGTGGAAAAACCGTAACCAAACTGCTACACACCCAGTATGAGTCAAAGCCAATCTCAGGACGTTTTCACCAGAGCTCCTAGTGGTGGAGATGGACTTGGCAGAATCCTAGACCAGAGTTGACAACATAGAGGAATGTGCCACAGATTGATTAACCGCAAACAGAAGCCAGAGAGCAGAACCGCAAGCAACTCACCAGATGAAGAGTAAACGACAGAGCAGGGTCAGCAGTGGAGATAGCAGCGAAGTACTGGAGCGGGTGAACCTCTAAAACTGCAGAAGCTTCCCAGGTTGACAAGGTAACTGTTAGGACTCAGACGCAGGTACAGGGTCCAGAGAAATCAGAATAGAGAGAAGCCACAGAACTGAACCTAACGAGCCAGAGAAACATAAACAGAAACAGGAACAGGAAGCAACAAGGACTGGAACCAAAACCAAGGTGAAACCAATAGCAGGCATGGAAGTGAGGAAGCTGAAGAACAAGCTATTTAAAACCAGCAAAGCACTGTGAGAAACCCCAAGCCAGGGAAAAGAAACAAACCAAAACACACACAGCGGGAGAGGCGCGAAGCACGGGCGGGGCGGAGGAAGCGCCAACAAACCAGGAACCCCACCAAGAAACCCAGCCGAAGCGCGGACACGGCGGACCAAGGACGGACCAAAACCAAGGGAAACCAAAGGAGGGAGGGAAGGGAGAAGGGGGAAAAAAAAGGAAAAAAAAAAAAAGAAAGGAGGGGGAGAGAGAGACAGACCCCTAAACGTCTTCACCAGGGCAAATAACCTGAAAACAAGCCAAGGGTTAGAAAAGCAATCCAATTTACCTGATCAGGTTCAGAGCCAAACTAGAGAACTAAATTAGTAGTCAACCTGGGTCATAAGGGAGGGGTTTTATACTGTAAATGCCTCCTCAGCTGCTAATTGAACAAGCCCGGGAAGCTTTGAAACTGCAGAAGCTTCCCAGGTTGACAAGGTAACTGTTAGGACTCAGACGCAGGTACAGGGTCCAGAGAAGTCAGAATAAAGAGAAGCCGCAGAACTGAACCTAACGACCACTAGCGCAAAAACCGTAACCAAACTGCTACACACCCAGTATGAGTCAAAGCCAATCTCAGGACACTTTCACCAGAGCTCCTAGTGATGGAGATGGACTTGGCAGAATCCCAGACCGGAGTTGACAACATAGAGGAATGTGCCACAGATTGATTAACCGCGAGCAGAAGCCAGAGAGCAGAACCGCAAGCAACTCACCAGACGAAGAGTAAACGACAGAGCAAGGTCAGCAGTGGAGATAGCAGCGAAGTACTGGAGCGGGTGATGGATGGAAAGGTCGAGCGAGGTATGTAGCCAGAGTCAAATGCCAGAGAGAGTAAGTACAGCATGGTCGTAATCCAAAGAGAATTCCAGGTTCAAAGTCCGAAGGTCAGAGCCAGAGAAACACAAATGGCAAAAGGAACAGGAAGCAACAAGGACTGGAACCAAAACCAAGGTGAAACCAATAGCTGGCATGGAAGAGTGAAATGGAGGGGATTATAAAAACCCGGACCGGCACATAAATTAAAGCACAATTTCTTAAAGGGGAATTCATCTCTGTGGATCTGGCAGTTTTAAAGGAGCCACGGCAGATGTCACAACCTCAACAGTAACTTTAAAGTTATATTAGTTGAATTGAGATTCCTGATACATGCAGTTCTGTGACTTTTTCCATTCACCTACATGGGGATACAGAAACAGCTCAGCAATTGTGTTTGAAACACAATGATGCTCCATCTTATAAATATGTCAGTTTTACGGGCTAAGCACTGTATAGTACGTAATTCACATACTCTGTATAGGTCATTTGTACGACATAGGGAAAAATGATGAGATTCAATATACAGTACAGACCAAAAGTTTGGACACACCTTCTCATTCCAAGAGTTTTCTGTATTTTCATGACTATAAAAATTGTAGATTCACACTGAAGGCATCAAAACTATGAATTAACACATGTGGAATTATATACTTAACAAAAAAGTGTGAAACAACTGAAAATATGTCTTATATTTTAGGTTCTTCAAAGTAGTCACCTTTTGCTTTGATTACTGCTTTGCACACTCTTGGCATTCTCTTGATGAGCTTCAAGAGGTAGTCACCTGAAATGGTTTTCATTTCACAGGTGTGCCCTGTCAGGTTTAATAAGTGGGATTTCTTGCCTTATAAATGGGGTTGGGACCATCAGTTGTGTTGTTCAGAAGTCAGTTGGATACACAGCTGATAGTCCTACTGAATGGAGTGTTAGAATTTGTATTATGGCAAGAAAAAAGCAGCTAAGTAAAGAAAAACGAGTGGCCATCATTACTTTAAGAAATGAAGGTCAGTCAGTCTGAAAAATTGGTAAAACTTTGAAAGTGTCCTCAAGTGCAGTGGCCAAAACCATCAAGCGCTACAAAGAAACTGGCTCACAAGAGGACCGCCCCAGAAAAGGAAGACCAAGAGTCACCTCTGCTGCGGAGCATAAGTTCATCCGAGTCACCAGTCTCAGAAATCATAGGTTAACAGCAGCTCAGATTAGAGACCAGGTCAATGCCACACAGAGTTCTAGGAGCAGACACATCTCTACAACTGTTAAGAGGAGACTGTGTGCAGCAGGCCTTCATGGTAAAATAGCTGCTAGGAAACCACTGCTAAGGACAGGCAACAAGCAGAAGAGACTTGTTTGGGCTAAAGAACACAAGGAATGGACATTAGACCTGTGGAAATCTGTGCTTTGGTCTGATGAGTCCAAATTTGAGATCTTTGGTTCCAACCACCGTGTCTTTGTGCAACGCAGAAAAGGTGAACGAATGGACTCTACATGCCTGGTTCCCACCGTGAAGCATGGAGGAGGAGGTGTGATGGTGTGGGGGTGCTTTGCTGGTGACACTGTTGGGGATTTATTCAAAATTGAAGGAATACTGAACCAGCATGGTTACCACAGCATCTTGCAGCGGCATGCTATTCCATCTGGTTTGCGTTTAGTTGGACTACCATTTATTTTTCAACAGGACAATGACCCCAAACACACCTCCAGACTGTGTAAGGGCTATTTGACCAAGAAGGAGAGTGATGGGGTGCTACGCCAGATGACCTGACCTCCACAGTCACCAGACCTGAACCCAATTGAGATGGTTTGGGGTGAGCTGGACCGCAGAGTGAAGGCAAAAGGGCCAACAAGTGCTAAGCATCTCTGGGAACTCCTTCAAGACTGTTGGAAGACCATTTCAGGTGACTACCTCTTGAAGCTCATCAAGAGAATGCCAAGAGTGTGCAAAGCAAAAGGTGGCTACAAGACATATTTTCAGTTGTTTCACAATTTTTTGTTAAGTATATAATTCCACATGTGTTAATTCATAGTTTTGATGCCTTCAGTGTGAATCTACAATTTTTATAGTCATGAAAATACAGAAAACTCTTGGAATGAGAAGGTGTGTCCAAACTTTTGGTCTGTACTGTAGGAATTATATATTGTTATATAAAGTTATGCTAAGTGCATCACAAGGAGAATGTCACAAGCCTGGTAAGAATAAAAGACCAGATACTGTTGAAAGAGAAGTACCAGCTATCTGTGTGGAAATTACAGCCAAAGCAGACACTGGCTGATAACAGTGAGCAGAAGAACAAGCTATTTAAAACCAGCACAGCACTGCGAGATAGAGACAGACCCCCAAACATCTTCACCAGCGCCAGCCGCAAGGCCAGATGGGCTTTGCTGAATTTGGGTGTCCGAATTATCACCACCAGAAACTGTACAGGAAATAAATGCTCCACTAACTGACACCAAACCAGAACCCACAATTAGCTTACAGGGCTGATCAGAAACAGGAGAATAATCATTCAGGCAAAGTGTCAAAACCAGGAGAAATAGTCAGATACAGAATCATGAGACAAATCCGATATCTAAAAGAAATCCGTGGGTCAAATCTGAACTGGTACGTCAGTGGCAGAATCAGCAGGCAAGCAAATAACCTGAAAACAAGCCGAGGGTTAGAAAAGCAATCCGATTTCATGTTCAGAACCAAACAAGAGAACTAAATTAGCAGGCAACCTAGGTCAGTAGGGAGGGGTTTTATATATGCCTCCTCAGCTGCTAATTAGACAAGCCCATGGAACCTCTGAAACTGCAGAAGCTTTCCAGGTTGACAAGGTAACTGTTAGGACTCAGACGCAGGTACAGGGTCCAGAGAAGTCAGAATAGAGAGAAGCCGCAGAACTGAACCTAACGACCACTAGCGGAAAAACCGTAACCAAACTGCTACACACCCAGTATGAGTCAAAGCCAATCTCAGGACGTTTTCACCAGAGCTCCTAGTGGTGGAGATGGACTTGGCAGAATCCCAGACTGGAGTTGACAACATAGAGGAATGTGCCACAGATTGATTAACCGCAAGCAGAAGCCAGAGAGCAGAACCGCAAGTAACTCACCAGACGAAGAGTAAACGACAGAGCAGGGTCAGCAGTGGAGAGAGCAGAAAAGTACTGGAGCGGGTGATGGATGGAGAGGTTGAGGTATGTAGCCAGAGTCAAATGCCAGACATAGTAAGTACAGCAGAGTCGCAATCCAAAGAGAAGTCCAGGTACAAAGTCCGAAGGTCAGAGCCAGAGAAACATAAACAGCAACAGGAACAGGAAGCAACAAGGACTGGAACCAAAACCAAGGTGAAACCAATAGCAGGCATTGAAGAGAGGAAGGTGAAGAACAAGCTATTTAAAACCAGAACAGCACTGCGAGATAGAGATAGGCCCCCAAACGTCTTCACCAGGGAAAATAACCTGAAAACAAGCCGAGGGTTAGAAAAGCAATCCAATTTACATGATCAGGTTCAGAGCCAAACTAGAGCACTAAATTAGCAGTCATCCTGGGTCATAAGGGAGGGGTTTTATATATGCCTCCTCAGCTGCTAATTGAACAAGCCCCGGGAAGCTCTGAAACTGCAGAAGCTTCCCACGTTGACAAGGTAACTGTTAGGACTCAGACGCAGTTACAGGATCCAGAGAAGTCAGAATAAAGAGAAGCCGCAGAACTGAACCTAACAACCACTAGCGGAAAAACCGTAACCATACTGCTGAGCAGTGAGCAGAAGAACAAGCTATTTAAAACCAGCACAGCACTGCGAGATAGAGACAGACCCCCAAACATCTTCACCAGCGCCAGCCGCAAGGCCAGATGGGCTTTGCTGAATTTGGGTGTCCGAATTATCACCACCAGAAACTGTACAGGAAATAAATGCTCCACTAACTGAAACCAAACCAGAACCCACAATTAGCTTACAGGGCTGATCAGAAACAGGAGAATAATCATTCAGGCAAAGTCTCAAAACCAGGAGAAATAGTCAGAGACAGAATGATGAGACAAATCCGATATCTAAAAGAAAACCAAGTGTCAAATCCTAACTGGTACGTCAATGGCAGAATCAGCAGGCAGCGAATAACCAGAAAACAAGCCGAGGGTCAGAAAAGCAATCCATTTTACAAGATCAGGTTCAGAGCCAAACTAGAGAACTAAATTAGCAGGCAACCTGGGTCAGGAGGGAGGGGCCTTATATATGGCTCCTCAGCTGCTAATTGGACAAGCCCATGGAACCTCTGAAACTTAAGAAGCTTCCCAGGTTGACAAGATAATCTTAAAGGATTAGCAGCTGAATTAAGAATCCTGACATATGAATTGAGGGACCCCTGATCTCTGATTTTAAAAAAAAAATCCGGCCTCCTTCTACCCCTAAATAGCCGGCCATCACACACCTTATTTTCCCATTGTTCATGTCAGTACTATCATGGACATGAGGAAATACAATTACCAGTAAATGTAAAATAATCATAGACATGTGCTAAGATGTCATTCATTTAAAAAAAAATACCGGGCTATTAAATGCCTATTTATTTCCCCTGGCCCCATTAGAGCACCATCAGCTGCTGCTATCATAGGTTTGGGGAAACCCATTTACTGGTAAACAAATTATGATATGATATATATTGCACATGTCTATGATTCTATTAAGTGCAGATTTTCTTGCACTTATACGTATGGCCAGTTTCTCTGTTGTTTTGCTGGCCGATGTGTCCTCAGGGGCTCCATGGCGTCCTTTGGTGTCCCAATACTTGCAGGGGCTCAGGAGGTCAGCTTGCTCTGGTGACTAAAGAGCTGGTGTCTCAGTGGGCTTACAAGTTGGTAAATGAAAACCCACTGAACATGGCCTGGTCTTCAACAAACAACAGGGAATTTCTAGCCTCTGCTGCTTCCATGGTGTTAAGATTGAACTTCGTTGGAGGCAGATGAGATTTAGTTGGCTGCAAAAAACAAAACAAAATAAAGCAATTATTATTAAGAACAAAGAGATTTTACATCTTAAATCATGTATGGAATATCCACAGGAACAATTTGTATAGAGAGGAATCTGCATTTTCTCTCAACCGAAGGCTATGAGAGTGATGAAGCCTGCTTGAATGGGGTTCAGTTCTGGAAATAGGTGGGGGTCATATCAGGCATTTAATGAAAATTGTCTGAATAAGACATAAATGTCTTAGGTACAAATTACTTACTTAATTGCTAATTAATTAATTACTAATTAAAGTTTTGATCTCTTGGATATCTAACCCTGTTTGCTGCTTTTTTCAAATTACTAGTATGTTATATTAATCTTTTAACTTTATTAAGCTCCATTGCTGTAGTGACTTTTTGCACCTATCTAATTGCATAAAACAAATACATATAAGGTTATGGAGGGACATTTTCCATCAAAAATTAGTCTACCCTGCTATGTTCAATATGAGAAGAAAATCATAAAAAAACAACCCTTTTTGTGCAGGATGAAGCTAACTACTGAAAAACATCTGAGTAACCAAAACTACTGAACAGGGCCTGGTACAATTTGTGTTCTTGTACTTACTACAGGGATGTGTGGTGGGGGCATCCTAAGGGTTTCCACTTCGACCCAGTTAATACGCTGGAAGAACTGGTGCTTTCTGATGTTTCCATTTGCTCCCAAGCGCTTTGATGGATCTAACTGGAGGAGCTGAAAGATGAAATCATCACCGCCGGAGCCTGTCTCATCTACGAATGTTGGGTCGTATCCACGTTCACTGGTAAGCATCTCACTCATGATGATACCGAAGGAGTACCAGTCTGCTCCAGCGTTATACTCCTCATCTAGGACCTCAGGAGCAATGTAGCCCCAGGTCCCAGCGTATTCGGTGGCTATACGGTCTCCATAGATGTTTTCAAGTGCGAGACCGAAATCTGTGATCTTAACATGCCCGCTTTCGGCCACCATGATGTTCTCGGGCTTAAGGTCTCTGTGGATGATGCCCTTTGAGTGTAGAAATTGGATGCCACACACGAGCTCAGAGGAGTAGAATCTGGAACAAAGAAAATAAGTCAGTCAGTGTAATATCCTGAGGAGCACACAAGATACCCAAGTCCTAAACTGTAGCTAAATGTAGGTGCTAGAGGATCTTGCATTTTAAGTGGGATCATTCCTGACATCCTTGTCCTTAAAAAACTTCTCATACAGATTCATTGTTATTTCAGTCACTTTAAATTACAGGGATTATCCACTTTGTCATATTGATGGCCTATACTTAGGATAGTTCATCAATATTACATTTGTAAGGGTTTGATACCATAGACCCCATGCTAGTACACCCTTAAGCCTTATTCACACGTGCGTTTTTTACATACTTGTTCTGTTTGTAATTTTATGGAATGAACATAGAGACATTGGTGGGTATTTATGGAGACTAGCAAGAGGTGTAGCTAGCGGGAGGGGGGGGCCGCCACAACACAGGTTACCCTCACACATCAACTGCATCAGCGTCTGCAGAACATTGATGCAGTTGAAATACGTAGTAGAGAAGGAAGCCTCTAGCTTACTTCTCTGCTAGTAAGTAGCTCGTAAGCCACAAGCCACTTCAGGTCTATGGCCTACAAGCTGCCTTAAGACGTCTGCGTCCCGACACAGACGTCTTCATGATGACGTCACTGTCCTGAGCTATCCGTGCCAGAACGCTGAAGTCCTGCTGCTTTCCTGTAAGCAAGTGCAGTGCAGGCGGCGGAGGCTCCTCCTCGGGGGATCGGAGGTAGGTGAGTATCATCAACCTTTTTTTTTTAACTCACTTTGGACATTTTAATTGGGAGTGGGGGGGAGGTCAATTGGGAGCATTGCGAATTTAGCAAGATAAGAGGCCATAACTAATGTAAGAGGTATTAGGAGGCTTTAATAAAAGAGGTTATAAATTCAAGTGAAATGGTCAGTGGCGGCTGTATGAATGTAAGGGGAAATAATATTAAGAGGAACTGGGGCAGTATTAAACGTGTTTTCTAGGGAACAATAAAGTTTACTGATAAGGGTTGTATTGGGCAAATTGGAGAGGAGGCAGGGAAGGTGAAACATACAAAAAAAAAATACTTGTCCCTGGGCTACCAATGTCCACAGGCACACGCACGCTGCTTCCCTGCCGCAAGTCCTGCACTGCATGTGATTGGCCTTAGTGATGTCACTCATATACAGGTGTATCTCAATAAATTAGAATATCTTTGAAACGTTCATTCATTTCAGTGATTCAGTAATTTAATTCATAATCAGCAGTCTTCCATGATTGTGTGTCCTACTGAACCAGACTGAGGGACCATTTAAAGGCTTAGGAAACCTTGGCAGGTAACACACTGAATTTACAACACTGAACTTTTTTAGAATATTCAAATTTTCTTAGATTTTGGTTTTCATTACCTGTAATCCATAATCAACATTTACAGAAATGAAACACTTGAAAAAGAAAACTCTGTGTGTAAAGAATCTAGAAAATATAGGAGGTCACTTTTTAATTTAATTACTGAAAGAAAAAAAAAAGTTTCAAAGACTTTCTAATTTATTGAGATGCACCTGTAGTCACTGGTTCCTTTCCAGCCAACACTGAGGCCACTAATGGCCTCAGCAGTCACGAATGGCACGTGTCTGAACAGACAGTAGCAGACACCATAGCACTGGGGACAGGTAAGGCTGGGTTCACATTAGCACTTGGTTTCCGTTTTTTGGGTCCACTTGGGGACCCAAAAAATAGAAATCCAATCAGCTTAAAAAGAGGTTACCCGCAGACCCCATAGACTATAATGTGGTCTGCTGGGTTTCTGCCCGGTTTCTGCCTGAAAAATGCGGAGAAAAAAGTCCTGCTTGTGAACCCCGCCTGAGTATGATTTTTGATCACCTACCCCATCTCCACTGTAATTTGTCCACTTTCGGGACAATCCCTTTATAAAGGACCTTTCATGTCCTCATGAACCTGTGATTTTATATACCGCTAGAAAGCCAACAGTCAGCCTTCCCATTATGTGCCCCGGGGCTGGAGATATTGGTGCCGTTAGTTTCGGCACTGATCTCTCCCCACTGTCAGAAGGGCATTCCTGACAGACTAGTATCATTAGGGCACATAACAGGAAAGCCAACAGTGTGCTGAATTCAGAGCACTGTCGGCTTTCTAGCGGTATATAAAACTGTATATGCATGAGGACATGAAAGGTCCTCTTTAATACAAAGGGGTTATTAATAGGCATTATTAATACAAGAGGGGCATTTATGTAAGAGGGCATAATTTATACAAGGAGACATAAGAGGGTATAATTAATAATAGGGGAATTGGGCAATATTAATTTTAGGTGGCACTTAAATTATTGATTTAAGGAGGTACACAGGGCATTATTAATTAGGGGGAATTATTCATTGAGGGGCAGTATTAAATAAATGGGGCACATAGGAGTATTATTAAATTAAAAAGGCACTTGGAGGTATTATTCTTTTCCAGGGGATTTTATATCATATATTTTATAATTGGGGGTAGCAGTAGGATGAAGAGTTTATATAGTTGAGAACAATGTGGGTCGGATGCCTGGAAAAGTGAGGAGCCAAAGATGTCTGTTTTGCAAACTTTAAAGTCACAGCTGGAAGAAGTGGTCATGGCGGCCCAGATGGAAAAGACGATAAATGTAAACAGTCAGAGATGTCATCTGTACTTTATTTACCTAATTGGTCTTCACAGCCCTGTGTAGAACCACTATGTATCACTATACAGTCACCGCATAGTGACAGTGTTGGTATACCTGAGTTGGGGGTCCACTTGGACGTATTCGCCCCCCTTCCCCCGTGCTGAACCCCTAGCTACGCCTCTGAGACTAGCATTTAGTATGCTTGATATCCCTTGTGCGGCTGGAGGATGTACCTCATTTATGTCAAAAAATGCACGCTTAATCATAATTCAGATGCATCATCAGACAGGGCTATCCACCTGCACTGAAATCTGCACTAACTCATAGCTGGCATAGACTCCAGGCATCATTTATACCAGTAAACTGGAGTAAATGGTCATAAATCTGATGTTCCATCCAGTGATCACGCCAATGTGACTCCCCTTATCAGGAAGATGGTGATGGCAGCAAAAAAAAAAAGAACACTTACGATAAAACAATCGCAAATGATGTTTAAAAAGTTGCAATCCCAAGGTTTCTAACTATTTTTACAGCACAAAGTGGCTTAGAATATTAATAAATGTGCCCCGTTGATTACAATATAATTATTCATGTCTGTTTTATCCCTACAGACTATGAGTCTGTAGACATAAAACAGCGACATGCTAGATTTTGGTCCATTCTGCCCATTAAAGTCTATGGGGCCATGAAAAAAAGGGACAGCAAACGTATGTCATACTTGTGCTTTCCGATTTTCATAGATTTTCTTATTGTCATGGATAAAGGTCAATGCAGAGTATAACATTTTTTTTTTTCACATAAATGGTTGATCTGTTTTTCACTAACGTGATAAATGGATGAACCACTGACATAACACCATAAAATCCAAACATCTGTGTTTTGTCAGTGGAAAACAGCACACCTATGTGTAAAACGGACGTATGAATAAGGCCTTACACTAATGTGATGTGTGAAGCAGCATCTCTCTAGGTCATTTCTTTGGATTAATTTGCATCAGATTTCAGCTAATATCTGTTAAGGTGTATACCATACCACATTAAAGGAATTTTCCAAAAATTTCTGATGTGGGAAACAATGACCAGTTCCCTGCTCAGAACAGCTGTTCTGGGCTGCATGCAATCCCCATACTATATAGTGCATGGGGCTGGAATCAGATAGCTCCATATGCTGTAAAGTATCTGGGCAGCATTACTGTAGTTCAGCTTCCATTGATGTTATTGGAGCTGCAGTAACACCACCCATAGTTGAGATGCAGCCGGTTCTGCCAATCCAGATGTTAAAAATACAAACGGATCGCAGAACCCAGGAGAGATGGAGGCCTGACCCGAATCTGCTACTAGTAGAGCGAGAAGCCACAGGAGGAACCTCCCGCACTTTCCTGCTCCAGGCACACATGATGTCTCAGCAGTGTGCACAGAGTGGAATCCAACAGCAGACAGTTAAGTAATGAGCTAATACCTCCTACCCCTTAAAAATTTACTTGATGTGCTATGCTCACCTCAGAATATCGCCACACCCACCCCAGCTGTGGAAAAGTCTCATGTGCTATGCTGTTACTGTATATCACAACGGGTTAAAGGGGTTACCTGCATTATAATATTGATGGCCTATCCATTGGATAGGCCATCAATATTAGATCTTTGAGGTTCTGACAGCCCGAGACCCCCACAGATCATCTGCTCCGAGACAGTGCTGCTCCTGTTAACTTTACATGCTGGGAGTTGGGCTGCTCAATTGCCTTACAAACTTACAGGCAGCTTTAGGTACTGCAGCACTGCCCTATATACTTCAATGTGCCAGTGATTTTGTACCTAAAGGTGCAGCTACAGTTTTTACAGCAAGCCTTGATGTCGAGGAGCAGCTGATCTGCGAGGGTCCGATATCCCCCTAAGGACAGACCAGCTGCAAGAATATCTTGTGTATCTGTAGCCTTAGGTTTTCTGGTCTTACCTTGCACTGGGAATGTTAAGTGGCCCTTTTGACTGCAAGAATTTGTCAAAGTCCCCACAGCCTATATATTCCATCCCAAGTAAAATAAGCGTCTGTATAGAAAAGAGACATAAAAGCAGCTGGGTTAATATGCAGATACAACACTGAAATAACATTTATACATTTACTATATAAATTTGATCAGTAATTGTTATTGTAGTATCTTTAATCATTGCCAAATAAGCCCCAGTAATATAACAGTTTTTGTACCCTAAAAATATGCAACTAATGCAATTTTTTTTCTTTTGCACCACTCCTGTCACTTTCCTGGAAGCGGTGTGTGGCGACACCACTGATTTATAAATGGGGTAAATGATTCCTGAAATCAATACCAGCCACAACCTGGCGTAGATTTCAGTGCAGGTACATGGCCCTGTGGAGGGTACACCTAATTTACGAGAAGGTGTGTGCATTATCATAAATGAGGCACACCCTCTGCCACCGCAGGGAATATGAAGACTGGAGTTGGAAACACCAATTTTCATAAATCTTCCCCCTTGTGCCAGCCTGAAGCTATGAGAGGTCTCATGTCATACCTGGTAGATGCCTTTAAAGTGCTCTTTGCACATAGACATCAGCCCGTCATAGTTCATGTCTACTACACATATATCATGGAGTTGGTGACATGTGATAACATCTGTACCTTGGTCTGGAATGCAAAGGCTGTGTGAACAAGGAAAGGGCTCCCAGATGCCAGCTGTAACACTCGGTGCTCCACCATCACATCCGACTCATCGCCTTTAGCTAGCAGGGCTCTCTTGCTGAGGATCTTTACAGCAAATTTCTGGCAGGTAGTGGTGTCTTCTGCCAGCACTACCGTCCCGAAACTTCCCTGGCCGAGCACATGGTGGAACTGTAATCTCTGCCTGATGGTATCTGAGATGGTGCTTCTGGAGACATCGCTAAGTCTTCCTAACATAGTGAAAAAAGAGAAAACATTACAATTTCATATTTACTATATTTACACGGAAATGAGTTTTTTATTAATTGAAGCTAAGATTTTATACT
This sequence comes from Leptodactylus fallax, assembly GCA_947044405.1. Taxonomy (NCBI): domain Eukaryota; kingdom Metazoa; phylum Chordata; class Amphibia; order Anura; family Leptodactylidae; genus Leptodactylus; species Leptodactylus fallax. The sequence goes on from CAMRHE010000025.1 coordinate 11,316,373, forward strand.
GTATATTTGTTGTATTATAATCAGAATTGTTCCATTACACGCAAGAGACTTACAATGATACTAAATCACAGGGAAACAATTTTCTGAACAGCAACCATAAAAGGGAAGACACAAAATATTACAGCAGACAAAATCATTGTATTTCTGCAATATGGAAGGCGCAGTTTCTAAAATTAGGTTTACTAGCAGTTTGTATAATGCAGTGCTGCAGCAGCTGAGGAGTGCATGATAATGTTCTGTATTATCTGAGTAGTAGAGTATAATGATGATCTACAGTAGCTGAGGTGTATCTAATGAGGTTCTTCAGCAGCTGAGATGTTTATAATGAGGTTCTGCAGCAGCTGAGGAGTACATTATAATGTTCTGTATTATCTGAGTAGTGTATAATGACGATCTAAAGTAGCTGAGGTGTATGTAATGAGGTTCCTCAGCAGCTGCGGCAGTTAATTATAATGTTCTGTATTAGCTGAGGTGTGTGTAATGAGGTTCTTTAGCAGCCAACATGCTAAATGAGGTTCTGCAGCAGTTGAGGTGTGTACAAACAGGATCTTCAGCAGCTGAGGTGTGTAGTGTGATGTTCTGCAGTAGCTGCAGGGGCGTAACTTGAGGGGGTGCAGAGAGTGCAGTTGCATCCAGGGCCCAGGAGCTTTAGGGGGCCCATAAGGTGACTCTTCCAATATGTTGAGGCCAGTAACATTAATTAACCATTATAGTTGGAGGTCCTGGTAGATATTTTGCATCGAGGCCCAGGAGCTTCATGTTTCACCTATGAGTAGCTGACATGATGTACCACAAGAGGTTTCATGAGGTTCCGCAGCAGCTGAGGGGGCTCCCCACTCTTAAACTTCTTGTGCTGGTACCACCAATATGGTAAAATAGCTCTACTGCAGAGTCTTCTCTAGTATTGAGAAATAGCTCAATACAGGCTGCCAACTACGATACATCCAAGCTACCAGCAGAAAAGCAAGACATCCTGTGCCTGGAGTGTATAAAAGGGATATTTATGCCATAAATGTTGGTTTCGTCTACAAGGAGAACAGGCATCCTGTGAACCTGTCTGTGATTCATGTTAGCTGCTGTTCCTATAGAACGTACTGGAGTTGTGAGGTTATTACACACCGCCCTCTCCATTGAAGTCTACGGAAGTTACAGAAAGAGCAGCTCTCATGTACTCAGTACTTATGGTATAGATATGTGGTTATGCCATATATGTTTAAAGTTTCCATAGACACACTAGGGAAAATTTATCAAGCAAAATGCCCCAGAATTCTTTGCACCAAAAAACTGTCTAACATGTTGGTGCACCACATTTGTCAAGTGTTTTAGACACTTTTACTACAAAAAACAGAGTATCTTATCCAGAAATTGGTAGGGCCTCATGGGAAAGGGGCGTGACTTAACTTGCATCGCTTTGCACCAAATCTTTTAAAGCTAACTAATAAGTGTTGTAAGGTTATACTAGATAGTCTAACAATACACCAGATCAGGAGCATAACTAGCAAAGACTAGCAAATGCCCCATTTAAACACACTGTAATGTCCCATAGCGGTCCTTACCCACAGTATAATGTCCCATAGCGGCCCCTGCACACACTATAATGTCCCATAGCGGCTCCAGCACACACTATAATGTCCCATAGCAGCCCCTTCACACAGAATGATGTCCCATAGCAGCCCCTTCACACAGTGTAATGTCCCATATGAGCCCCTGCACACAGTATAATGTCCCAGTCCCATAGCAGCCCCTTCACACAGTGTACTGTCCAATAGTGGCCCCTGCACACTGTATAATGTCCCATAGCCGCCCCTGTACACGGTATAATATCACATAATGGCCCTTCCAGATAGTATAATGTCATAATGGCCCCTCCATTAGACAGAAAGTTGGCGTGAGTTATGATGAAAGTCCGCCCTGATCTTCACCACACATTCGCACTATGTGCCGCAGATCAGTGCTTGTGGCGCACATTTTGGCTCAAGGAAAGGCCTTTTGTCAAAAGTGTGCAACAATATCATCCTTCTATGCAATAAAACTGGCATAGAGAGAATGATGAATTCCACCCACTATGGCCCAGATTTACTAATAGTAATTCTGTCTGTGGAAAACAGTCTATGTGTGAGCAGTAGGACCCGGACTGAACTAGGCCGTGTGCATAGAAGACACTGCACATCATAGATAGTTATGATGCAGTGAGCTCCCGAACGGCCCGATCACTACAGTAATCATCTGACCTATTGCTGTCAGTGCAAAACTGTAGTGATCGGGTGATTTGGGAGTTCACTGCACCATAACTAACTATTATGCAGTGGCTCCTATGTACATGACTGAGTACAGTCCGGGTCCTACCCCCACTTACCCCACACACACACAGACTGTTTCCCATGGACTGAACTCAGTCTGCAACAAAACTGGGTTGGAGTGTGTCTTCACCCTTGTGCACACTTACAGAACATTATAGTACACACCGTAGCTGCTGCAGAACCTCATTCTATACACCTTAGCATTGTCCCTCACTTTACAAACTTCAGGTGCTGTCAAACATTATAATACACATCTTAGCTGCTAATGAAACTTATGATATACACCACAGCTGCTGTAGAACCTCCTTGGACACACCACAGCTGCTGCAGAATTTCATTAAACACCCTTCAGCTAATACAGAACATTATAGCATACACTTAAGCTGCTGCAGAACCTCATTATAAGCACTTCAGCTAAATACAGAACATTATAGCACACACCTCAGCTGCTGCAGAACCTCATTATAAGCACTTCAGTTAATACAGAACATTATAGCTCACATCTCATCTGCTGCAGAACCTCATTATAAACATTTCAGCTAATACAGAACCTTATAGCTCACACCTCAGCTGTTGCAGAACCCTACACAAACATCTCAGCAGGTATTGTACCTCATTTTCTGAATTTCAGCTGCTGCCAAAATAATATATTACACACCTTAGCTCAGCGATTCCTAACCAGGGTGTCGTGGAGACCCCCCAGGGGTGCCACGACAATCTGATGGAGAAATGGCTGCATGCATATTTTAAACTACAATAGATCAATAGAAAGAAAATAACAAGTCTCATAATCTAATAAGCAACTTGGGAACATCAAAATACGAGATGCAAAAAAACAAGAAATTTCGCCAAAACAACATCATTAATTTATCCAAAAATCATCTTTATTTAATCAATATCCATAATCAAATATATTCAATCATGATATATAAAGATGCACAAACAAATACAATTAATATCAATTAAAAATTCTGGAGCAGTGTGATACACAGGATTATACAATCTACTACAATGTTTGCATCAACATCACAACCATAATAAATAAATCCAATGCTGATTCAGATATAGATAACTCCCTACAGCAGATATTGCAGGTAAACATAAATGTAAATGACAAGACCCAAGAGAAATAAATTATATTAATCACACTCACATGTATAGTCCATAAATATATAATCCCCCAAATAACAATATATGTAACTAAATACCATAAAAATAGTGCAAAGTATAATAATTGAAATCAATCCATGATATTACAAAATCATATAAAATGCATAAGTGTGTAAGTGCTTATCCAGGTAGTGACTACCTCCATAATAAATTACAAGAGGGAGAGAGATGTAAACCAATATACTATACACCAGCCGCCAGACTCAGAGCCCTCTGGCCACACTGACCAGCAGTATTTGTTTCTGCAACTTTATATATCATGATTGAGTATATGTGATTATGGATACTGATTAAATAAAGATTAATATTGGCTACATTAATGGTATTATTTTGGGGATATTTATTGTTTTTTTTTCCTCCTTAGGATGCCGATGTAGTTGAATACACTACTCAGGTATCAGCTAGTGATGCCTGCTGAAGACCTGCTGCATCGATCTGCAGAGGAGGATCACAGAGCTCCGGGACCGAGGATGGGTAAGTGGCAGAGGCGTAGCTAGGGGTTCAGCCCAGGGGGGCGAACACGTCCAAATGGGCCCCCAACTCAGGTATACCAACATTATCACTATACGGTGACCGTATAGTGGCAGATAGTGGTTCTACACAGGGCTGTGAAGGCCAGTTAGGTAAATACAGTACACAGGTAAATACAGGAACACTGATGTGACTTACATGTGACGTCTCTGACGGATTACATTTATCGTCTCTTCCATCTGGACCACCATGACCACTTCTTCCAGCTGTGACTGTAAAGTTTGTAACACAGACATCTTTGGATCCTCACTTTTCCAGGCACCCGACTCACACTGTCCTCAACTACATAAAATCTCCATCCTGCTGATACCCCAATTATAAAATATATGATATAAAATCCCCTGGAAATGAATAATAACCCCATGTTCGTTTAATTTAATAATGCTCCTATGTGCCCCTCAATGAATAATTCCCCCTAATTAATAATGCCCCCCTTAAATCAATGCCCGAGTGCCACCTAAAATTAATATTGCCCATTTCCCCTATTATTAATTATACCTTCTTATGTACCCTTGTATACATTATGCCCTCTTACATAAATGCCCCTCTGGATTAATAATGCCTATTAATAACCCCTTTGTATTAAAGACTACCTTTCATGTTCTCATGCACATACGGTTTTATATAGCACTAGAAAGCTGACAGTGCACTGATTTCAGCGCACTATCGGCTTTCCTGTTATGTGCCCTGGCGGAGGAGATATCGGTGCCGTTAGTTTCGGCACCAAGCGGCGTGCGTGTGCCTGAACAGACAGCAGCAGAGGGCTGCGGACATCGGTAGCCCGGAGACAAGTGTTTTTTTTATGTTTCACCTTCCCCGCCTCCTCTCCAATTTGCCTAATACAATCCTTACCAGTAAACTTTATTATTCCCTAGAAAACCCTTTTATTACTGCCCCAATGCCCCCTAATATTATCTCCCCTTACATTCATACAGCCCCCACTGACCTTCCACTATAATTTATATCCTCTTTTATTAAAGCCCCCTAATACCCCTTATATTAGTTATGGCCTCTTATCTTGCTAAATTCCCAAATGACCTCATAAATGTATTACCCCCATCCCCCCACCCCAATTAAAATGTCCAAAGTGAGTTAAAAAAAAAAAATTGATGACACTTACCTACCGCCGATCTCCCGAGGAAGAGCCTCAGCCGCCGACACTGCCGCTGCGTACTGAAGAAGCAGGACCTGCGTCCTGGCGCGGACGGCGCAGGACAGTGACGTCATCACGCAAACGTCTGTGCCAGGACACAGACGTCTTAGGGCAGCTCGTAGGCCGCAGGCCTTAAATGACTTTTGGCTTACGAGCTACGTACAAGTAGAGAGGCTTCCTTCTCTATGTATTTCCACTGTATCGGTGTCATGCAGACGCCGATGCAGTTGATGTATGAGGGAAACCTGTGCTGCGGTGGCCCCGAAGTGGGCCCCTGAGAGACAGTGGGCCCGTGGCCACAGCCCCCCCCTGCCCCGCACTAGCTACGCCTCTGGTAAGTGGTGTTTGTTTATTTATTTATATAGCACAACTACAGTGTGGGGACACTGGGGGGCATTGTTAGTTGTCAGGGGGCCACAAGGGGACATTATTACTTGTCTGGTGGCAACTGGGGGACATTATTATTCGTCTGAGGGCCATTAGTGGACATTATTACTTGTCTGTTGGCAACTGGGGGACTTTATTCCTTTCTTGGGGGACCCTGGAAGACATTATTTCTTACCTGGGGGCCATTTTTAGTTGTCAGGTTGTCTTTGGAGAAGATTATTAGTTGTCAGAGGGCCACTGGGGGATATTATTGGTTGTCAGGGGGCCACTGGGGGACAAAAATTATTGACTGGGGGCCACTATTACTTATCTGAGGATCACTGGGGGACATTATTACTTGTCTGGGGGCCACTGGGGACCTTATCACTTTTCTGAAGGCAACTGGGGGGACGTTATTACTTGTTTGGGGGCTACTGGAGAACATTACTACTTGCCTGGGGCCCACTGGGGAGCATTATTAGGTGTCTAGGGGTCACTAGGAAGAATTGTAGTTGTCTGTGGGCTACTTAGATGCATTATTAGTTGTCTGGGGGCCACTGGGGAGCATTACTTGGTGTCTGGGGGCCAATTGGGAGCAAAATTAGGCTCTGGGGGCCACTGGGGAGCATTATTTGGTATCTGGGGGGCCACTAACAAGCATTATTATTTGTGTTAGGGTCACTAGGGAGCATGTACTGTGTGGTGGGCTACTGGACAGCATGATACTATGTGGGGCTGCTAAGGGAGCTTGGTGATGGTAAAAGGTCAATTTTTGTATGTGCTCGGTGGAAAGTATAGGATGTTGTAGCTTTGAGGATGCATTCACATGGTGCAGTTTTGATGTGGTTCCAGCTGTAATTTCAAAAACAGTGCTAAAGAAAAACCCATCACAACTGTAGATTTTTTGTCTTAGCTAATATAGAACATTATAGTACACATCACAACTACAGCAGAACCTCATTATACACAATTCAGCCAATATAGAAGATTATAGTACACACCACAACTGCTGCAGAACCTCATTATCCACAATATAGCTAAAACACAACATTATAATACACAAGTTGTTTGCTAATGAATCTTATTATACACATTTCAGCTGCTGCAGAACCTCATTGTAGACACCTCAGCTGTTACAGAACTTCATAATACACACCTTTGTTCACGCTTAACCTCATCATAAACATCCTGGCAGCTACAGAATATAACTATACCCACCTCAACTGCTACAGAACATTGTAATATACATTTGAGCTGCTACTGAACCTCAGTTGCTGCAGAACATCATTAAAAACACATTAGCAGCTACTGAATAGCAAAAAAAGATATGGAATTGTGTAATAGAATGAGTGAATATGAATTTTATAGAAAGGTAAAAGTAAAAAAAAATGATACTGCACAGTATACAGTATATTTTGTTTTACAGTGAGATCTTATGGATGACATATTCTACTGTATACTATATATCTTTAGACTAGACTGATCGAATGTTCCCTTCACGAATATGCAGAAAAAATAATAAAGCTCACTAAATGGTCTTCAGTGTATTCAGTGTAATAAGTACTATAGAATATCAACTTACGTATACAATATATACTTTGCCAAATACACCAAATAGTCATAGGTTCACCAAAATGTTCAAAAATCAATATAGTGTCTCTTTCTATGTATACATAGCAACATCCATTACTCACATACACATACACATATACATAGACCTTACATGAACATACTGTATATACATTTACATACACATGAATGTACAGTATATACAAATAGATAGATATATGCATATTACATATAAAAAATGTATGTTGTGCCCCTCTCTATCTCTATGTATATACATAAATAGCAATACAATGCGCACACACACTAATATACACACAGAGTTATATATACCTTACACATACATACTGTAAGTACAGATACCTACCCACGCATATAAAGTATATATACACATAAATGGATACATGCATATTACATAGGCACAACTTACATTATGTATATCTTGAACCCTCCCCTTTGCCATCTATCTCTACTCCTGGGCACATGTCAACCCCCCCGCCCAGCTACGTCCCTGGTGAAAGAGCGGTAATGGAGCCAGCATCGCCTCTTCTAAGAAGTAATGGCAGGATCTCCACAATTCCTTAAAATCACATTAATACTATGTAATATAAACATGAATTGAGAGAAGACAGTTAGCTAGAAAATGGTTCACTTCATAATTCCTGCAGCTGGCAGTCCATGTATAAATCACATAATAGTAACATTTGAAGAGGCTTCTGATATTTCCCATTATACATTTTGACACTTTAATTTTTATCCTCACTTATGGTAAATCACCTGTACAGTTTTAAATGTGTGTGCCTACCTGAGCCATTCTGGTCTTCTTCCAGGTCTTCTTTCTGGATCTTGGCTGGTGGTGTGCTTTTGTCCTCTGCAGAATCCAAGATGTTCCTCTTCTTAGCTCGCTTCTTCCCCCTCACATCTTCCTTTAGTTGATCAATCCGTGGTATGGCGGACTTCACTGAGCTTGATGATAATCTTCTCCTCTTCCTCCCTTGGCTCTTGATTGAAGTCTTCTCCTCATCGTCCGATGAGTCCACGATGATCAGAACATTTTCTTCCTCCATATAAGTCTTCTGCTTTAGTGTAGCAGAGACATCCGGATAAATCCATGGATGGGTGGACTTCAGTAAGCTGGATGGTCTTCTCCTCTTCCTCCTTTGGCTCTTGCTAGAAGTCTTCTGCTCATCGTCCGATGAGTCTAGGATTATAATAACATCCTCTTCATCCATATAAGTGCTCTGTTTTCGTCCAACAGGCACTTTCTTTGGATATATCCGTAGATTCATTGATGTTTCCTCCTCTTCCGAGGTATCCAAAATAATAATTTCTCTATTTTCCATAACTTTGCTCTGCCCTGGTCCAGCAGACATCTCCTCCATCACCAGTCGCCAACTGTCACTCTCACCTGCCAACCTCAGTTCAAGGGTTAATATTGCTTTGGCCGCATGCATGGCACTGGTCATGTGATCAGTAACTGACCAATAGCATTCAGTGCTGATCATGTCTAAAGCAGATTTCCACATGTACTGAGATTTATGAAATGACATTTAACCTTCTCACAGTTGTTTTATTACCAGAGTGAGAGCTGTGTCATGTCATGTCCATTTACCGAAACCATCCAGGCCTTGGTACAACAGGATATTTGGGAATAATGAAGGATACACTCACATACTGGGTCTGGATCTTTATTTCTGGTGAAGTATACTTCTATTTCATGATACATCCTACAATCTTATCAAACCACAGCAAGCCTAGCCTAAAGTACAACTGCCCCATTGTTACTATCAGTACTGGGACACAGGGCAGTTTCCTGTCTGTTGCTGAGGATAATCTGACTGCAGTGATCTGGTTTCTAATGTTGATGGCCTATCTTTGGGGGTGACCATTAATATTATATCTGTTTGGGTCTGACACCAGGGATCACTGCAGATCCTCTCTACCAAGACTGTGCATCTCACTCGCTGTACAATCTGTAGTGGCAGGTGTAGGTAGTGCTGTGTTGTCCCATAGACTTCAATGGGGCAGTGCTGCAGTACCAAAACCCGCTGCTACAGTTAAACATTACCAGAAGCCACACTGTCTTGGTATAGCTGATCTGCGGGGGTCCTGGATAGGCCATCATTAGTAGAAACCAGATAACCCCTTTAAATGTTTATTGTAATCTTTGCAAGAGGATATACGACTGAGATAGTTACAGAATTTTTATATTAATTTTCTACAAATGGCAAAATTAGCATAAGGCTCTTAAATAACAAATATCTAAGTGTGCTATATATTTGTATGTATTAACATTGTCTAGGGGTGTGGAGGAAATAACTTTCAGAGTGTAATAATAATAATTGTTAATATACAGTATATATATATATATATATATATATATATACAGTATATATATATAGTTTTCCTTAACACACTTACTGTAAATGATAATAATTCTTGCTGACACTAGGGGGAGCTCTCTGAAGACATTTAAACAGTAAACTCCATAGTCCACAGATAGGGGATGTAGGCAGACAGAATTTTGTGATTTTGTATTCTATGTTCAGCTTCTCAAATATTATTTTATTGTACAAATGAAAAGCAACTTTGCAAATCATCTTCATTAAAAATGTCTTTTTACTATCTACAACCTCTGTATATTTCCTGGGTAGCAAATAAACCCATTGTCATCCAATCCTGCAGTCATATTGCCTTCAGTAATTCTCTGATTTTTACTACCACAGCTGGTAGGTATAGAAATAAATCAGACAATGTCATTTCATATATTAGTTTGAAATACTGACAGACTTCTTAACATCTGCCATAAATACTCCATTTTAGTGGATAGGATTTTGGGATAGTGACCACTCAGAGATGGCAGAGGGGGGTACACTGTCCCCTGAGGGATCACCAGAGTATGAGTCAGGAGATAAAATCCAGATGTCTGTAGTAGACTGACAGCTGGACAGCGAGGGGTCACCATCAAGTCCTCCTCTGGGGGAGCACAATGAGCATTGTGGAGGTGGGGTGGAGGGAGATTTCTTGGAAGCAAAGGGATGCTTTGGCGGTCTGTAAGGCATAGTGTCTATAGGTATTGCAAGACAATTAATTGAGCATACCCCCCTCCTCCCTTAACATCTATGACATGCAATGTTCCAGTGCTTGGATGAGTTGTATGTGACCTCAGTGTCCATGGCACAAAGTTTTGATTGCAGGAGAGGGAGCCTTTTGGGGAGTGGCGGTATCCTGTCTCTATATCCCTGGCAGTGGAGAGCGACAGTGGATTGCTGCGCATAATGAGTGGTGGGAAGGGATAAGAAAGAGTTAGAGTTTGGGGATCCCTCTGTCAGAGTTTGACCCCCCCCTCAAAAGTACAATTTTAGAAAATCTCTCCAACCATTAAACATGGGGGTGGATCAATCATGCATTGGGGTTGTGTTGCAGCCAATGGCACGGCGAACATTTCACGGGTAGAGGGAAGAATGGATTCAATGAAATTTCTGAAAATTCTTGAAGCAAATATAACACCATCTGTAAAAAAGCTGAAATTGAAAAGAGGAGGAGGATGGCTTCTACAAATGGATAATGATCCTAAACACACGTCAAAATCCACCATAGACTACCTAAAAAGGTGCAAACTGAATGTTTTACCATGGCCTCACAGTGCCCTGATCTAAACATCGTTGAAAATCTGTGGCTAGACCTCAAAAGAGCAATGCATGCAGGACGACCCAGGATTCTCACAGAACTGGAAGACTTTTCCAAGGAAGAAGGAAGAAAATTCCTCAAACAAGAATTGACACACTTTTGGCTTTCTACAAAAAGCTTTTACAAGCTGTGATACTTGCCAAAGGGAGTGCTGCTAGGTACTAACCATGCAGGGTGCCCAGACTTTTGCATCAGGCTATTTTGCCTTTTTGTTATTTTGAAAATGTAAAATATGAAAAAATATTTTTTTTTTCCAAAAATACATTGGGAATGTGTCATCTTTAATGTTATGCCTTTTGAAGATCATTTTATCTTCAACTTTGACCAGGGTTGTCCAAACTTTTGCATGCCACTGTATTATAATAATCATTACCAATAATATTATACAGTATAATGATGTAATATCAGTTTTTCTCCACCAGCAGTAACAGTGACACAATAAAATCAGTAGAAGGCCACATTCACCAGTTGTCATTGTCATTTCCATCTGATATTTAATGCTATGTGGTGAAAATAAGTCTCATTGTTGAAGATATTTTATCTCCAGGAGCAGTGAAAGTAAGGCAGGAAATATATATGGAGGACACAGTCATCGGAGTTGTCACACTCATGTCCATCTTGTCTGATATTCCCTCTATCCAAAGGCTCCTCCTGATGTATCTGCTGGAACAGATTAGACAATTATTATAAAGTGTATTTTATGTATTTATTGTATGTAGTAGTAACGGGGAATGGAATCCCTGAACATAGTGCAAGCGCTGGTGTGAACCCAGCATAATACATAGATAAACTGATAGATAATCTGGTATATGTACCTGATGATATAAGCTCCTCCTTTGATAACTATAGGGGTGACTACTACTCCTGATGATATGGGTATATTGTCTTCCTCCATAAGATTAATGACAATTCCTCAAGAAGGAAAGGTCACCACTTCTGTTTCTAGATGCTGATAGAACTTCTTCTGGCTCCAGGATGCTTTATCCTCAAGATGTAGTGTGGGAGTCATAATTTCTACCCAACTAAGAAGGATCACTGTATCCGCTTTATACATACTGGTGGTAGTAGGGGCCTCTTCCTTCACGTGATCCACTTTCTGATGATAAAGGGGGCCTCTTTTTCCTCCTCCTACCCCACGTGAGACAAATATGTTATCGAAACCCAAACTGGGTTCAATATTGTGAATGTCAAATGGTGCCAAATTATTTGTAAAAGGAAGAACTGGCCTGACACACACGCAGTTGGTGTTATCGAAGCAAGTTGTATTTATTTAAACATAACATAAGATTTTTATACAGGAAAGTAAATGGTTGTGTTAATTATAATAGAGCATGCGCAGAAACCGGTAATTATGATTGATCATTGGTGGGAGGAGGGTCTTGAAACTCCCCCCCCCCCCCCCCCTTATTCTGTTTCTCATAGGGTCTTATACTTAACAAAACATATAAGGCCCGATTCACATTTGCGTTCGGGTTTCCGTTTGGGGAGTCCGCTTGGGGACTCCTCGAATGGAAACTTATACGCATAAAAAAACGGTTACCTAAGGAAACCCGCGGACCCCATAGACTATAATGGAGTCCGTGTGGTTTCCGCTCAGTTTCTGTACGAAACATGTGGATTACCAAAATTATTTATATTTGCCAAATGCCAGAATAATCAGATAGAGAGAGAGAGAGAATTTTTAAGGCATTTTTATTACTTTCTGCAAAGTCAAAAGTTTACATACATTTCATTAGTATTTGGTACAATTGCCCTTAAACTGTATGACTTGGGTCAAACGTTTGGGATATCCTTCCACAAGCTTCTCGCAATAGTTGGTAGGAATTTGGGCCCATTCCTCCTGACAGAACTGGTGTAACTGAGCCATGTTTGTAGGCTGCCTTGCTCGCACCTGTCTTTTCAGCTTTGCCCATAAATTTTCAATAGGATTGAGATCAGGGCCACTCCAAAACATTGACTTTGTTATCCTTAAGCCACTTTGTAACCAGTTTGGCAGTATGCTTTGGGTCATTGTCCATTTGGAAGATCCATTTGGGCCCAAGCTTTAACTTGGCTGATGTCTTGAGATGTTGCTTCAGTATTGCCACATAATGTTCTTTCCTCATGATGCCATCTATTTTGTGAAGTGCACCAGTCCCTCCTGCAGCAAAGCAACCCATAGCTATAATGTCCCATAGCGGTCCCTCCACACAGATCAGATCCTGTGTCTTACATACTGTACATTGGGGCAGATTTACTAATACTGTCTAATAGTACAAGCTTAGACTAGACAGTTTTACACTGTCCCAGATATATCACAATGGCCGATGCTGATGATAAATTTGCTGCAGCTTTACACTGTCTAGTCTAGGTTTACACCGCATATTAGTTGGCTTAGTCTTCAACAAAAAATGTGCCAAAATTTAGTGCACAGTATCAGAACTTAAGTTCCATTCTTTCATAGCATGCACTGCCCAATTGTTGGTAAGTCCTACCCCTTGTTGGACAATGAAGTGTCTTAAACAGTTAATAAATGGGGTACAAGACATGTAGAACATTTTTTATGGTACAAATTGTACCAGAATTTTACCACATTTTCATTAGTAAATCTCCCCCATTGTGGTCATTCTGATTTTAGTTCCGGTTTATCCTTGTAGCATTTATTCTCGGCTCTGACCTGTCCTGCAGTAACTTAGTATTCACTGTGTAACCACAACACAACTACACCACCAGTCATTTCTGTAAAAGTGTTGACCCTGCCTTACAATACTGTAGGTGTGAACAGAGTCAGACATATCTACATGACTTGTTTAGGTCATATAATCTTCTAAAATAAAGAAGAAATTTGATTATTAATACTATTACATTGTAATACTTAAGCTTTGATAAAAATGAGCCTATTCCTAACTATATCGCCCCCTATCCCCTTCTCGTACACCTACTCTCTCTGAAGGATACATTCAGAAAGTTCTAGCCTTTGATTCTTCACCTTGGGGTTTCCACAGTACAGTAACCTCCCTGAGGTAACACTCGATCCACTATTGGGGAGGTTTGATAAATCTCCTCCATTGTTATCATTCTCTATACAATATCTCATAATGATATACTTACATCAGGTCTAGATCTTCATCATCTGTCCTGTTAGTCACAGAATAGAGAAGAGAGAAAAAGAGATTTATTTCCACAATTATGGAATTATGTTGTTGTAGATTCTTGTGTAATACATGTAACTATACCCCAAAATATCTGGCATACGCTGCCAGTAACAAAGCATGTATACTTATAGAAAGGGTTTTATACAATTGTATTGCTCTCCCCAGTAGTCTGTGCTCTTCTGTGCACTTGAGGCTGTGGGATATCAAATACAAGCCAAAAGATACCTCCTGGCATATGACGGTCTATATTAGTCTATGGACACGCCCAGTGGTGAACCTATCCTCTTTGCTGCCTGAGGCGGACTATAGAAAGACGCCCCCCCCCCCCAAAAAAAAAAAAAAAAAAATTGAGTTTCCATGCTACTAGTTTAACACACTGTTATCGTCGCACAATATACACAATACACAAAGTTATAAAACAGTTTTTAAGAATTCTTCTTCCTGTATTACTTCAGTATCAGATCAACAACACGGCATTAACAATGAAAGTAACTTCACACATCTTCTGCTTGGTGAATGGACGAGCCCACGTGGCCCCCATTCTCTATAATAGGAGCGCCGCAGATAGCTGAGTACTGGATTTCGGGTATCTTTGGCACTCCCATCGAAGTGAATGAGAGCCACGCGGGTTCGTCCATCCACCAATTGTCACACCTATATATATGGCTGCGGTCAGGCTGAATTCCCACCCAGTGGGGGTAAAAAACCCAATTCTCAGGCTCAGTGGGGGTCTCAGCAGACAGATCCCCATCACTCAGGTATTTATCCTCTATCATTTAGGTATATACAGGGCAGTAACATTCTGTGACTTACAGGTGATGTCTCTGACTAATCCTTCACATTTCCCTTCTCTTCCCTTTGGACCGCCATGACCACTTCTTCCAGCTGTGACTTGTCTCTATAAAGTTTGCAACACAGACATCTTTGACTCCTCACTTTTCCAGGCATCCAACCCACATTGTCCTCACCTACACAAAGCCCCCTTTCTGCTGCTACCCCCAATTATAAAATATATGATATAACCCCCCATAATGAAAAATACCCCCAAGTGCATCTTTATATTAATAATGTCCGTGTGTACCCTGTATAAATAGTTCCCCTTATTAATAATGCCCCAGGTGTTAACTAATTAAAAGGTTTTCCAGGTCATTAATAAACTAATCAGTGGGGCTCAAAAACCCAGGACCCCCACTGATCAGCTGTTTGAATGGTACCTGTGTAAGCGCCATGACCGCTTTTCTGTTTACATAGTGTCATTCATCTCATAGCGGGCATGTAATGTAACTACAGCCTCGTCCTGTACATGTCTACAGTATGTGACAAGGCTAGAATTACATCACACGGCCACTATAAACAGACAGCGTATAATATAAACAGGTGCCATAACCCCTGTTTATAGCGCCCCATTTACACACACTATAATGTTCCACAGCAGCCCCTGCACACAGTATTACACAGTATTATGGCCCGCAGTGGCCCCTGCACACTATATTATGCCTCGCAGCGGCCCCTGCACACAGTATTATGCTCCATAGTGGCCCCTGCACAAGGTATTATGCCCCGCAGTGGCCACTGCACATGGTATTATGTTCCACAGCAACTCCTGCAAACAGTTTTATGCTCCCTAGTGGCCCCTGCACACGGTATTATGCCCCATATTGGCCCCTGCACACGGTATTATGCTCCATATTGGCCCCTGCACACGGTATTATGCTCCACAGTGGCCCCTGCACACGGTATTATGCTCCATAGTGGCCCCTGCACTGGTATCATGCTCTATAGTGGCCCCTGCACTGGTATTATGCTCCATAGTGGCCCCTGCACTGGAATTATGCTCCATAGTGGCCCCTGAACTTGTATTATGCTCCATAGTGGCCCCTGCACTTGTATTATGCTCCATAGTGGCCCCTGCACCCGGTATTATGCTCCATAGTGGCCCCTGCACAGGGTATTATGCTCTACAGTGGCCCTTGCACACGGTATTATGCCCCATAGTGGGCCACCCATGAACTATTATTATACTCTGGGGTCTTTTCAGGGGAGGTGACAAACATAAAAACCAGTGTTACTTACCTATTCTGGACACCGGTGCGCTCCTTGCAGCTTTCGGCCCTGTTTAATTGCACACACGCGTCACGTGATCAGGCCGGCGACGCGACCTGATGACGTCACCAGAGGCCTCAAGCCTGCTCGGAGTTACATCGGATCGCAGGAAGTGAGTAACATTGGTTTTTATGTTCCCTCACCTACCCTGGGCCTCCGATTATTATACTCCGGGGACTGTAAAGACCCCGGAGTATAATAATAGTAGTATTTGAGGCCCGCGGCCTCACTTACCAATGCCCGCAGCCACTCACAGCGGCATCCACTTCCCTTTCTGCGTCCCATAGCAGAAGGGGGAAGCGGAGGCGGCCACGAGCAGACGCCGGGTAGGGAAATAAATAGGCCGTGACCTGCTGGGGATACTCCAGCAGGTTACGGCCTATTTATATATATAAAAAAAAGTTATCCTCCTACCTGTGATGCCTTGATGCAGCCGCCTCCTCTTCTTGTCCGCAATGTCTGTGTTTCAGCGTAGGCGGCGTGATGACGTCATTATATCGCCGCCTGCGCTGACATGCGACGTCTCGTAAGCCAGCCCAGGACAGGCCCCGCTCAGCTCTGTTTGTTTCTTTTTAAAGTGGCCTGTCCTGGGCTGGTTTACATTAAATAGTAAAAATGCCGCCTCCCAGACAGTGACGGACAGTGCCGCCTGAGGCGGCCGCCTCACTTCGCCTCATTAGCAGTGCGCCCCTGGACACGCCGCTACATCACACATGGTATGAATTTTGCCTTTGCATTCAAGATAAAGATTTACTCACCTGATTTTTGGTTTTGCTTCTGAAAAATGAAAGATTTAAGTTTAATGCAAGATTTACACAAGCAATTATATAAAAGAATAATAAAAGTACAAATCACTCATCATAGCGGATGACATTATTTAGCATTATACAATATATACAGTGATTGCCACATAAGGTCATTGCATGGCGGCATGTTAGCATTTTAGCATCTCAGGACCCCTCACTTTGGCCACCATGGACCTCTATCACATTACCACCTGTGGTATTGTGAGTATTGCGGCCATGTTTGAAGTTCACTATGGTATACAATGTTTATCTGCCCTAGTGTTTTTTTCCTCAAAAAAAAATCTCTAGAAAACCCACTGTGACGTACAGTACCACTGTGGATGGATATAAGCAAATCCCGTCCACACATTGCATGTAAACATTTAAGTTTGTGTTTGTAAAGTGACAAAATGTGAAAAAGTTCAAGGGGTATGATTACTTTTGCAAGGCACTTTACATGTGATTTATTAGTAATTATAGTATTTGTTACAATTTCTTTCCTCTTTCTTTTGCATGTATATAATATCAGTCATATTGGATTATATGGATGGCGTCACTTTAACCCCTTCACGCATTCTCATGTACATGTACTGTACGTGGGAGAATGTGGTTAGTTACCACATCCCCATGTACAGGTACGTGACGGTGATCGAGCGGGCTCAGAAGCAGAGCCCGTGCGATCACCGCGGGAACCCGGCTGTATTTGACAGCCAGGCTCCCGCTGCAACAGCGGGGACCAGTGATAACACCGATCCCCGCTGTTTAACCCTTAAGATGCCACGGTCAATAGCGACCGTGGCATTTTAAGTGTTTGCTAGCGGCACTGAGTGCCGCGTGCGGCATCGGGAGAGGGTGTTAGCTGTAACTGACAGCTAACACCCTACTCCTTAACCTCCAATTGGCGCTGAGCACCGATCGGGGTTTTTAACCACTTGGATGCCGCGGTCAAACATGACCACGGCATCCAAGGGGTTCTGCCATGTTGCCGCCCCCGGCACCCCCCCGTGGAGAGATATCCCCCGATATCTATAATATGCAGCCCGGGGTCTGGCCAGTGAGCCCAGGCTGCCTGAAGCCCCCAGTACCTGGTTGATCCTGCCGAGACCTCTGGAAATCAGCCTATATCTACATAGGCTGAATTCCTGTATAGACGGCAATACATGTATTGCAGTCTATAGTGCTGAATCAGCGATTAGAGTATCTTTGGTTCAGGTGTCCTAGTGGGACATATAAAAAAAAAGATAATATTTATTAACTTATTTTGGTGGTATGACTATCTGTTTGAAAAGCAGAGCATTTCACATTTTGAAAATTGCGATTTTTTTTTTCCAAATTTCCATCAAATTTCCTACTTTTTTATAAATAAATACAAAAATATTGATCAATGTTTACCACTAACATGAAGTACAATGTCTCACGAAAAAACTGTCTCAAAATCACTTGTGCAAGTTAAAGCATCTTAAAGTTATTGCCATATAAAGTGACATATGTCAGTTTTGAAAAATGAGGCTTGGTCTTTAACGCACTTTTGGGCTCAGACCTGAAGGGGTTAATTGGAATCCGCGGGAGCTGCATATGTCACGGAATCGTCTTGTTATGACATAATGGCAGAAGGCTATATAAGCAGCCGCCGAGCGGACACTGGTTTGGGGGTTTCAGTTGGAGTGGTTGGATTGTAAATATGCTCCTTCATTGACACAGGGTATTTTTACTTCCCATCCAAATTGTATAAGTTTCCTCCATGTAATGTTTCTTCTCCTCTTATTTTTAGGCTTTTATTTTGTGTTTTGTGTGATACAGATGACTGTGTAGTAGGAAGAGGAGGAGAGTTCGGGTGGATTTGGTACGTCCATACCTTGGACATTGACCATCCACTATTTTTCTCAAGTTATGTGTGATATTAAGGTGACAAAATATGAAACAGTTCAAGGGGTATCAATACTTTTGCAAGGCACTGTATATGTATTTGCTCAACAGCACTATTTAATATGGATTATATTAAAATGTGTGAGTACAGATCACGCCAAAAAACTTCCTGAGCGCAGTACTTAGCTACCGTGTTTCTCCGAAAATAAGACAGGGTGTTATATTATTTTTTGCTCCGAAAAAAGGGCTAGGGCTTATTTTTGAGGTAGGTCTTAATTTTTTCCATGAACAACAATCACACATTTGATCGCTTTTTATTTCAACTTTTATCAGAGGTGAAACAGTGAAAGCATGGACTGGTACACTCAACAATGCCCGCGATCAGTGGACTCTGACTGTGGGCATTAACTGCGGGTCTCCGCTGTACAAGGAGACCTGGTATAGTAGCTATAGGGAATTGGGACCGGCCCTAGGGACAGCGGGGGTGAAACGCAGAGGTCACACTTAGCAATGTCCGCGGTCAGAGTCTACTCTGATCGCGGGCATTAACTCCGGGTTGTGCTACTTTGGTAGTAAGAAGGTGGGGGGGTCACGCTGAACAATGCCCGCGATCAGGGTAGACACTGATTGCAGGCGTACGGAAGCTATGGTAGACGGCAGATTTCGGGAAGGGGTTAAATTAGCTAGGGTTTATTTTTGGAGTAGGGCTTATATTTCAAGCCTACTTCAAAAAACCTGGAAAATCTAGCTAGGACTTTTTTTTCGGGGTAGGTCTTATTTTTGGAGAAACACGGTATCTCAGTCGGCCCTATAGAAATGAATGGCGCATAGAGGGATCGCAGTCTCAGCAGTCAGACTTCAACAAATCAGCAAGTTGTTGCCTATCCTGTAGACCAGTGGCTCCCAAACTTTCTTAAGGCCGGAACCACATTTGATCATGAATTTTGCCGGGAACCCCCCCTGTACCGACTCCCTAAATGTGACGATCAGTGGCGTAACGATCGTGGTCGCAGGGCTTGCGACCGGGCCTGGACCACCATGATAGTGGTTGGGGAAAGCCTTGTTCCCTGACCGCTATACATATTGTTAATGGAAAAGGGCCCGGCCCATAGCTGCCAGCCAAGGGGAGGTATATAAAAATAAAAAAATACTTATACTCACCTGTCCTAGGCTGAGCATCCGCTCCAGGGCTCTTCCTGCTGGTAACTCAGGTCACGCCAGCGGTCACATGGGGCGTGCCGACGTAATGACGTGATCACGCCCCATGTGACCGCTGGAGCGCGAAATCTCAGTCACCAGACAAAAGAGGATGCCGAAGACAGCAGGACGGAATGAGGATGCCCCGAAGAGGTGAGGTAAGGTGAGTATAAGTGTTTGTTTGTTTTGTTTTTGTTTGTCTCTGAGGAGACCCCAGAGTATAGTAATAGCACTGGCTCTAGGAGGGGGAGGCTCTTAGGAGCTCATAATACTGTGTGGGGGCTACTGTGAGCATATAATACTGTGTGTGGGCCACTGCAGATTACGTAACACTGTGTAGGGGCCACTGCGGAGCACATAATACTGTGTGGGGCCCACTGCGGAGCATGTAATACTGTCCCAGTATTGTTTACATGCCGGTTACTGCGCTGCTCACTCACTGTATTCTTGATAACTGCAGTTGTGGGTACTAAAGCTGTATCCCTTTCAAGTATTTAAGATATCGCTGTAGCACCCGTAACCGGCACTATCAAGAATTCGCTCTAGGGAGGGGGTAAGGGGCCCCGTATAAAAGTTTGCATCGGGTCCGACAAGACTTTAGTTATGCCACTGGTGATGATACCACAGTGCCGAGGATCTCAGGTTGGTCTGGGATAGCCGGGGACCCTGCCTCTACCGACTCCGCCTCTATCGCTTTTGAAAAATAAATGTCCCTACCTGTATTCTGCTTCTTATTCCACTGTAATCTTCCTTTGATTGTGTCTTGTAGTGCATTACTCTGCCTTTTATTCTATTCTGCCATCAGGAATTTTGGGGCCCCTATTCCAGCAACATTTGTGGCCATCCCCCCCTATGTATTTTACAGTTTCTGTCCTGTGGCCCCCACACAGTATATACAATGTTCCCTAGAGCTTCCCACACAGTACAATGACCCCCACAATATAAAATGCTCCACAATGTCCCACACAATATAATGCTAAACAGTGGCCCCACAGTATAAAGCTCCATAGTAGTCCCTCACAGTATAATGCTCCATAGTGTTTCCACTCAGTATAATGCCCCACACAATATAACGTTCCACAGTGCCTCTAGCAGTATAATAAGGCTTCCCACAGTGACCCCACACAATATAATCCTCCATAGTGGCCCCACACAGTGTAATATTCCACAATATCCTGTCATAGTATAATGCTCCACAGTGACCCTACACAGAATAATGATTCACAGTAGCCCTACATAGTATAATACTCCACAGTGGCCCCACACAGTATAATACTCCACAGTGGCCCCCACACAGTATAATACTTGAAAATGGCCCCACACAGTATATTACTCCACAATGGCCTCCACACAGTATAATGCTCCCCAGTTGCCCCACACAGTAGAATGCACCACAGTGGCCTCATACATTATAATGCTTCACAGTCGCCCCACACAGTATAATGCTCCAAAGCGTCCCCACATAATATAAATGCTCGGGTCCTTTGGTCAGAAGAGACAGTAGTGAGCCTAGCCTCTTTGCTGCCTGAGGTGGACTATAGAAAGAAGCCCCCCCCAAGCTTCATACGCTGCTATCACCGCAAATTAAACATACACAATACACAAAGTTATAAAACTGTTTTTAAGAATTCTTCTTCCTGTATTACTTTAGTATCAGATCAACAACACAGCATTAACAATGAAAGTAACTTCACACGTTTTCTGCTTGGTGGATGGACCAGCCAGCATGGCCCTCATTCTCTATAATAGAAGCCCCACAGATAGCTGAGTACTGTTCTTTGGCACGGGGGGGGGGGGATAGGGTTCAATTTTCAGGCCCAGTGGGGGTCTCAGCAGACCCACATCAATCAGGTATTTATCCTCCATCACTTAGGTGTATACAGCGCAGTAACATTTTGTGACTTAGAGGTGACGTCTCTGACAAATCCTTTACATTTCCCTTCTCTTCCCTTTGGACCGCCATGACCACTTCTTCCATCTGTGACTTGTCTCTGTAAAATTTGCAACACAGAGATCTTTGGCTCCTCACTTTTCCAGGTATCCGACCCACATTGTCCTCACCTGCACACCCCTCCTGCTGCTACCCCAATTATAAAATATATGATATAACCCCCCATAATGAATAATACTCCCAAGTGCATCTTTATATTAATAATGTCCATGTGTACCCTGTATAAATAGTGCCCCTTTTCAATGCCCCATAGGTTTCCTAATTAAAACGTTTTCCAGGTGATTAATAAAATAATCAGTGGGGCTCAGGACCCCCACTGATCAGCTGTTTGAATGAACTGTGGTATGTATGTAAGCGCCATGACTGCTTCTCTGTTTACATAGTGTCATTTATCTCATAGCGGCCATGTAATGTAACTACAGCCTTGTCCTATACACATCTATGTGACAAGGCTGTAATTACATCACACAGTCACTATAAGCAGACAGCGTGTGATATAAACAGGCGCCATAGCCCCTTCAAACTGCTGATCCGGGGGAGCTGAAAAGTCCCTTTATTAAAATCCAAGTGCCACCTTAAAGGGGTTGTCCAGGATAACCACTTTTTTAATATGAGGCCAGAGTAGGTCCTCCGGTGTCTTCCAGCACGTTCCAGTTCTGCTGCTCCGGTGTTTTTTTCCCCACAGCACTGTGACGTCCCATGTCAGCGACCTCAGTGGTCATGTGCGGTGGGGTCTTGCACAAGAAGAAAACCTTGGCGCAGCAGAACCAGACCACGGTGGGAGACATCAGAGCACAAGGTTTTTTTCTTAATCACTTTCCCCGGTCTCATATTAATAAAGTGTTTATCCTGGACAAGCCCTTTAATTAATTGCCCCCTTTTATTATGCCTCTGATTCCCTCTGACATAAATACTGCTCCCCTAATGACCCTTTATATATATAATGCACCCTAATGGCCCCTTATATAAATAACACTTCTTAAAGTTCAAAAAGCCCTCTTATATAATATGCCTTATCAGGGACATTACTAGCCCCCCTACAGCATAGCACCCCCTTTCCTGGCTTCACACAGTATAACGCCCCATTTACACACACTATAATGTTCCACAGCGGCCCCTGCACGCAGTATTATGGCCCACAGTGGCCCCTGCTCGCGGTATTATGTCCCACAGTGGCCCTTGCAGGTGGTATTATGGCCCACAGCAGCCCCTGCAGGTGGTATTATGGACTACAGTGGCCCCTGCACGCGGTATTATGGCCCACAGCGGCCCTTGCACACGGTATTATGGCCCACAGCGGCCCCTGCATGTGGTATTATGACCCACAGCGGCCCCTGCACACGGTATTATGGCTCACAGCGGACCCTGCACACTCTATTATGCCCCATAGTGGCCCCTGCACACTATATTATGCCCCATAGTGGCCCCTGCACACTCTATTATGACCCACAGTGACCCACCCATGAACTATTATTATACTCTGGGGTATTTTCAGACCCCATAGTATAATGATCGGAGATTAGGGGAGGTGAAAAACATAAAAACCACTCTTACTTACCTATTCTCTGGTCTCCGGTGCACTCCCTGCTTTAGGCTCTCTTCAATGTTGCACAGACATCACGTGGGCCAAGGCAGGCATCGCGACATAATGACGTCAACCTGGTGGGAGTAACATCGGATCACAGGAGAGGTGAGTAACATTGTTTTTTATGTTCCCTCACCTTCCCTGGGTCTCCGATTATTATAAGAGTATAATAATAGTAGGATTTGGCCTCACTTACCGATCCCGGCACCTGCTCATAGCTGCTCCTGCTTCCCCCTTCTGCGTCCTATAGTTACTCCAGCAGGTAACGGCCTATTTAAAAAATAAAAAAAAAAATAAAAAAAGTTAGAACCTACCCGCAATCCCTTGATGGAGCTGCTGCCTTCTCTTCTTCACCCGCGCTAGGATGTCTGCGTCTCAGCGCAGGAGGCGCGATAACATCATTGTATCGCCGCCTGTCCTGAGATACAGACGTCTCCTAATCCAGCCCAGGACAGGTACTGCTCAGTTTGTTTTCATAGCGGCCTGTCTTGGGCTGGTTTAGGTTAAAAAAATAAATAAAAATATAGTAAAAATGCCGCCCTTCCAAGTAGTGAGGACAGTGCCGCCTGAGGCGGCCGCCTCACCTCACCTTGTTAGAGGTACGCCCCTGAGAAGAGATGGGCAAACTCCAAGAGATTTGTTTAGATGAATATTCGTGAGGTTTGCCCCCCCCCTTCCCAGGTTCATTTCAGTAAATTATTGTACTCTGCGGTCTTCTCACACCCCAGAGTATAATAAGTCAAGTCTAAGGAGAGGTGATATTATTACTGTTTATAGTCATACGATATAAAAGCATGTTAGTAAAAATAAGAAAATAAGTATATTAATAACAAGTAACCTCCATTTCCACTCCACTTTTACCCTGTGTGCGCAGGGTCGGACTGGTCCACCGGGGAACCGGTGAATCCACCGGTGGGCCCCGAGCCCCGACTATTAGTCCTCATGTCATGGGGGCCCGATCGGGATCCTGACCATCCCAATCGGGCCCCTGACCAGTGGCGTTACGATCGCGGTCGCAGGGGGCGCGACCGCGACCGGACCCAGCAGGGTATGGGGCCCGCGGCCAGCTGGAGATGGCTGGGGCCCCGGACCACTATGATAGCGGTCGGGGAAAGCCTGGTTCCCCGACCGCTATACATACTGTTATTGAAAAGGGACCCTGGCATATTGCAGGCCCCTTTCCAATAGATGGCAGCCCAGGGGAGGTGACTGAAAATAATAAATACATATTCTCACCTCTCCTGGGCACAGCGTCCTCTCCGGCGCTCTTCTGTCATGTGACTGAGGCCTGTGATTAGGCCCCGGCGGTCACATGGGGCGCGACCGCGTAATGACGTCAGTGCGCCCCCACGTGACCGCTGAGGCCCAATCACAGGCCTCAGCAGCGTCGTCGGAAAAGGGCCTGAAGACGCTGAAGACGACAGGATGGAGTGAGGATGCCAAGGAAAGGTAAGGCAAGGTGAGTATGAGAGTTTGTTATTTTTAATCACTTCCCCTGGGCCTCCGATTATTATACTCTGGGGTCTGAGGAGCACTGAAGCGGAGCGGAGGGGGCTATTGAGCGCATATAATACTGGGTGGGGGCCACTGTGGAGCTTATAATACTAGGAGGGGGCCACTATGGAGTTTATAATACTGGGTGGGGGCCACTGTGGAGCTTTTAATACTGGGTGGGGGCCACTGTGGAGCTTATAATACTGGGTGGGGGCCACTGTGGAGCTTAAAATACTGGGTGGGGGCCACTGTGGAGCTTATAATACAGGGTGGGGGCCACTGTGGAGCTTATAATACTGGGTGGGGGCCACTGTGGAGCTTATAATACTGGGTGGGGGCCACTGTGGAGCTTATAATACTGGGTGGGGGCCGCTTTGGAACATATAATACTGGGTGGGGGCCACTGTGGAGCTTATAATACTGGGTGGGGGCCACTGTGGAGCTTATAATACTGGGTGGGGGCCACTGTGGAGCTTATAATACTGGGTGGGGGCCACTTTGGAACATATAATACTGGGTGGGGGCCACTGTGGAGCTTATAATACTGGGTGGGGGCCACTGTGGAGCTTATAATACTGGGTGGGGGCCACTGTGGAGCTTATAATACAGGGTGGGGGCCACTGTGGAGCTTATAATACTGGGTGGGGGCCACTGTGGAGCTTATAATACTGGGTGGGGGCCACTGTGGAGCTTATAATACTGGGTGGGGGCCACTGTGGAGCTTATAATACAGGGTGGGGGCCACTGTGGAGCTTATACTCCATACAGTGGCTCCTTCATTTTTTTTTTAATTACACAGGGGCAGGTGAAAAAAACAAAACAAAAAACCCCCCCACAAACTTTCTTTCCTGTCCCCAGTGTCTCCCAGAGCAGTTTGGTCCTGCAGTTCTGTTGTTTTCTTCCAGCTGACGTTCCCTCTGCACGTGACTACCTGTGACGTCACGTGACCCCTGAGGCCAATCAGTGGCCTAAGGGAAGGGACCTGGGACGTCACCTCCAGTGAGGAATTCCGGCAAAAAGAAGACAGCGGAGCTGCAGAACCGGACCGTGCTGGGAGGACACCAGAGCACCGGAGACAGGTGAGTATGTTTAGCATGTTTTTTTTTTTGTTGGGGGGGGGGTAGGGGGGATTCACCTCCCCCAGACTAATTATAAAAAGGACAAAAATTATACTGGACAATCTCTTTAAAGTGTGGTGCATTAGGGGTGTATATTAAAGGGGTTGTCCAGGCATAATTTGTTATGGTTTATCTTCAGGATAGGCCACAGATACCTGATCTGTAGGGGGCTGACCCTGGACCGATCAGCTGTATGGAGCCACTTCTGATGCCCGTACTGTACACAATACAGGGCCAGAAGCAGAAAGCTCTGTCCACTGTATATTAGCCAGGCACCTTCACTGTATTTCAGCACTTATTGAAGTCAGTAGAAGCTGAGCTGCAGTGAAGGCGCCGGGCTGCTATACAGTGGATGGAGCTTTCTGCTTCCGGCCCTGTGTTGTGTACAAAACAGGTGCCGGAAGTGGCTCCGAACAGCTGATGGGGCCATGTGTCAGCCCTCTACCGATCAGGTATTTATGGCTTATCCAGAGCATAGGCCATAAAAAATATTAACCCTGGACAACCCCTTTAATATGCCCCACACAGTTTAATGTCCCCCCCACAGGATGTTAGCCCCCATCACTGCTCCCACACAATATAATGACCCCATCACTATTCCCCATACAGTATGGGGGACCAGTGAAGAGGCCACTATGTGGGGGGACCAGTGAAGTGACCATAGAAAAATTTGGCCCAGACAACCCCTTAAAAGAGGTTGTCCATAAACTGGAGCGACCACTGTGTCGGCCGCCAGGGAGGTGTAAAAATAAGAAAATTTTTAAAAAAGCATACTCACCTGTCCCCAGCACCCCGTTGTCCCCAGCCTGTGTCTGTTCGGTCTCATGGCGGCGCCTCATTTCTGGAAATCCTGTACCTAATTGGTCTTAGCGATCACATGAGGTGCAGGACTCCCAGCAAGGAGTCGCCGGCATGAGACTGAATGGACACTGGCAGCAGACAACGGAGTGCCGGGGACAGGTGAGTATGCTTTATAATTTACTTATTTTTTACTTTACACCTCCCGCCAGCTACATGGGTTGCTCCAATTCTTTCGACAACCTCTTTAAAGGATTTATCCATCTTCCTAATATTGATGGCCTGTCCTTAGGATAGACCATCAATATTACATCTACGATGATACAACAGCCAGGACCTCTGCAGATCAGCTTTTCCAGGACAGTGCGGCTACAGGTAAAGGTAACAATTCTAGGAGCCACGCTGTTCACTTGCCATACAAGGTGTAGCAGTAGGTTTAGGTAGTGCAGTGGTACACATGGTATAGTGGGTGAGCAGCATGGCTCCCGGCATGTTATTACCTTTAGCGCCCTGTCTCGGTACCGCTGATCTGCAGGGGTTCTGATGGTTGGCCCCTAGAAACAATTCCACTGGTGGGCCCTAGACATCCCAGTCCGACACTGTGTGTGCGTTAAGCCCAAATATATAATGGCAACTGTATCCTTTATGCTTTACTACAAGTTACTGCCATCATTTTGGGATACATACAGCTTTTTAACCCTTTCCGGGTCTCTGTTATACAATAAGTAAACTCCTGAGCGGCCGCCATATTTACCCAACATTCGCTGTACTATTGGCGGATGTCGGGAAAGGGTTAATTACTTTATGTTCAGTATGTTTAGAGGTAGCATAAACATGTAAAAGCAATTCTGACTCTGTTTTTGGTTACACCACTCAACATACAGAATAACTAACATAATAATTTTATAGAGCAGGTTGCTATATTATTATTATTATTATTTTTAGATTGCCATTAATCCTATTACGTTGTAGATTTCAGGGTTTACATATTGTTCTCATGTTCCATTGTGTATGTACATATTGTTTTATATATGTTTCTCCTGTATTTTACTGTTTTGTAGGTTCCCTATTATATTCTGTTCCCCTCCTTGTAGGACCCTTCCACTGTGGTCTGGATCCCCTTCAGTTTGAAGGGACTTGGTTTATCCCTGGCCAATAAGTGGCCTGGTCTAAGGGGTGGAGACTGAGAGTCTCCTGCAACCATTAGTTTAGTTGTGTGTTATCAGTGGTGCAGTCTAGACCTCATGCTAAGTCTGTTGCAGACCCTAAGGGAAGAGAAACTGCCTGTCCAGATACAGCCCTGATACAGGGAAGAAATTGCTGTCAGCCCCTGTGAAGGATCTAGTCCTACCAGAACCCACTTCCGGCACACTTGAGATTGCTTCAGTTACCTCACACCCACTCCCAGGGAGTGTTTGGGCCTCCTAGGATAATACGAAAGACAAGCCTTCTAAATTTTATATATTTATTAACCCCTAAACGGGTCGGCACTAGACACTTAACACATACAGAGGATACATGTAGCGATTAGCAAGCAAATACAAGTAGAAAGCAACATGACATGGTGCATAAAATAAAAAATGGGAGATAACAGAAAGAAAAGAATATGATACCAACACAAGTCTATGATTGGATCTCTGGCTCCAGATGATGATGTGGATCATGAGCCAGGGCACGTATCTTGTAAAGTCCAGTAGCAGATTAATCTTAGCAGAGCAAAAGGCAGAAGACAATTTCCAGAACAAGTAGGTAGTCCATTTCTATGAGCCCATGTGCTGGCTCAGGGTACAGTCTTGAGCAAAGCATGTGTTTCCTACATGCGGTGACACCTCTTCAGGTTAACAAAATGGTCTCAGGCCTCACTGCTTAGGCCGCATGGAGAGCACATGATGAGCACATGGTGGGAGTCTCCAACTTGACCATTCCCACACCTCTCCTTCAGGAACCACACTTCGCAAAGGACAGAAGACAAAAGAGACAGTCTCAGCCTTTACTGAGACCTTTTACCTACCCTGGTCTTCTCCCTAAGTGAGGTCACCAGGGGGAGGGGCCCCGTCCCCTCTCTACATCTCCTAGAATCATTTTTCTGTATAATTCTTTGTCCTATGACTATAGAGTCGGGCCGGTGGTATGATGAGATTTGTAACAGGATTCCCAATACCTAGGCTCCAAGGTTGGCACTCCATTTCCCTTTGGGTAAGGAGATCAGTGCCTGGACCTTTTCTGGGCTTTGAACTGTGACATGTGTGTATTCTGAGCGTGTGCCTGACCTGACGCATCTGGGGAATCTATTGGGGCAACTGTAAGATGTTCCCCAGGCCAGATATTGTCATAAAACCATAATTCCTTTGAAGTAGAGTTGGCTCCGGCTGGTCTGCTATTAGTATGCAGGGAGTTTCCCCAGAACATCCTATCTACAGGACCCCCCGGTGGATTAATGAGGGTTGCAGTCTTATGCAGATACAGGCCTGTGTCAGTGACTCTCTGGGGATCAAACGGTTGTTGATTACAGATCCCAGGAACCACACCCCCCAAGCCTGTAACCAAATTGCTGATAACAGACAGGAACCATAATATGTGAGTGAATATCAATACAATAAATCCATATCTGAGTCTCGTATCATCGCAACCCCATAGACGGAGAAAGAGCACAAAGTGGAAAACTTGTGGATTGCAGAACCTTTCAAGAACCTTCCAGCCAGGACCCATTCATCTCCAGGTACCTGGCATCCTGGGACTTCATTTAATTCAGCCCCCATAGTCATAGTGGGAGAGGCAGAGACTATATATTACTGAAGGAGGAAAAAAAGTATCAACTACCAGCTCAAATCCTGGGCATCCCTCATCCCAAGTCTGGGACCAACCACCACAGTGGAACTACATCATTATTACAACTACCATCCGGAAGCTGCATGTGTTACCAGTTACCTCAGTAAAGTTCATCTTGGTTCAACTGAACTATTGCCTCATGAGTTAGTTATTCCTGTGCTTACCATCAGGGCCTTTCCGAACACCGCCACATTGTTCAGGGTAAGAGTGGACCCCTCTAAAACTGGAAGCATCCCAGGGGACTCTACCACCACCATCAGGAACATTGCTGAATCCCCCTTCTACTACCACCTAGGAGGTGGGCTGGAGGAGTTTGGTTGAGTTTCTGGGATACCATTGATAACTACTACTCTCAATCTCTGTCTCCATTGGGGTGCTGCACACAAAATACACAAAACTTTTTTACTACAGGCTATCTTTGTGATCACTCACAGGACTCCCACTGATCAGTGGAATAAAGGGGTTATGATTCTCCATGTTCTTTTTATTGCTTACACCAGGACTCAGTACGAGTTGGCTGGCACTGCAATTACTTCTGGCCCCTGTGAAGCCGCCCAGACACTCCACTCATCAATCTCTTTATGTCATCTGCTCATTGAAGGGTTTGTCAGGAGTGGTCACTTTGGTAAAATACAACTTTGGGAAATGAAACAATTTGTGCAGATGTGTCTAATAACTTACATAAAGTTCATAACAGGGGTATGTGAAAAGACAGTCAGACCATCTATACATGTAATACTTAAAGAAGATCAGTCAGCAGGAGAATGTCCCATACTCCAGCCCCAGTACTTTGTAGTGTATGATGTTGTAAGCTATGAGTGAAATATGGAGCTACTATTCTACAGCTGAAGTGTACAAGTGAATTAGCATATTATACACTACAAGGTACTGGGGCCGGTTTATCAGCTTTAAAGGGAATGTTTTATCAGAAAATTATCTATTTTTTTAGTTTTTACATTAAACCTCTCTCACCGGTGACATTTTTCAATTTTTGTTTTTGTCTTCCTGCCTGCCAAACCCCATAGCTTTTTTTATTTTTCTGTTCACTGGGCCATATGAGGGCTTAATGTTTGCAGGACAAATTGTACTTCATAATCGTACCATTTATTATTCTGTACAATGTACTAGGAAGCTGGAAAAAAAATTCAGAATGGGGCGGAATTGGAGAAAAACTGCATTTGTGAGACTTTCTGAAGCCGGGGGCCCACGTGGCATAAACATCACGATTTGCCCGTGGCAGAAATGCTGCACAAAAAAACGCAGTGTTTTCAAGTCACAGTGTAATGGATGGGATTCTAGCGAATCCCATCCCCACACAGCAGTAAAATATGTTTTGGAAATCACAGCATGTCAATTATACCTATGGAAATGGTATAGGTATAATTGAAGCAGAAAGTCAGCAGAGGAAACCTCTGTGAAAAGTGCTGCGGGAAAAACCATGATGCGTTGCTGCCGCGGTTTTTCCTGCAGCTCTTTTTTACTGTGGGACGCTACATGGGGCCTTAGCCTAACAGGCTAAAACTTTGAAAAATTTTTTTCAAAAAGTCACCATATTCTGACACCCGTAACTTTTTTATATTTCTGTGTACAGAGATGCATAGGTCATCTAATTTTTTGCGAGGCCAGGTGTACTTTTTAGTTATATCATTTTGGGGAATGTCTATTGCTTTAATCACTTTTTATTCAAATTTTTATCAGAGGTTTATAGACCAGGCATTTTCAGATACATGGATACCGTATGTGTTTCACAGTAGTTTTTAACTTATATATAGTTGGGCTAAAAAGTTTACACACCCCAGCAGATTTTTTGTTTTTTTGGCCCAGTTCTTAATACCGTGTATTGCCCCCTCTAACATCAATGACAGCTTGAAGTCTTTTCTGGTAGTTGTGGATGAGGCTTTTTATTTTCTCAGATGGTAAAACTGTCCATTCTTCTTGGCAAAAAGTTTCCAGTTCCTGTAAATTCCTGGGCTGTCATGCATGTACTGCGCTTGAGATCTCCCCAGAGTGACTCAATGATATTGAGGTCAGGAGACTGAGATGGCCACTCCAGAACCTTTACTTTCTTCTGCTGTAGCCAATGACAGGTCGACTTGGCCTTGTGTTTTGGATCGTTGTCATGTTGGAACGTCCAAGTATGTCCCATGCGCACCTTCCTGGCTGATGAGTGCAAATTTGCCTCCAGTATTTGCTGATAACGTGCTGCATTCATCTTTCCTTCAACTTTGACCAAGTTTCCTGTGTCTTTGAAGCTCAAGCATCCCCACATCATCAGTAATCCTCCTACATGCTTTACAGTAGGAATGGTGTTCCTTTCATCATAGGCCTTGTTGACACCTCTCCAGATGTAACGTTTATGGTTGTGGCCAACAACTTCGATTTTTGTCTCATCACTCCAACTAACCTTGTTCCAGAAGTTTTGAGGCTTGTCTTTGTGCTGTTTGGCGTATTGAAGGTGAGATTCTTTGTGGCATTTGCGCAGTAATGGCTTTCTTCTGGCAACTTTACCATGCAGCCCATTTTTCTTCAAGTGCATCCTTAATGTGCATCATGAAACAGTCACACTGATAGTTTTCAGAGAATCCTGTATTTCAGCTGATGTTACAGTGCTTTGCGAAAGTATTAGGCCCCCTTGAACTTTTCAACCTTTTGCCACATTTTAGGCTTCAAACATAAGGATATAAAATTTTAATTTTTTGGTGAAGAATCAACAAGTGGGACACAATCGTGAAGTGGAACGAAATTTTTTGGATATTTTAAACTTTTGTAAAAATTAAAAAACTGAAAAGTGGGGTGTGCCAAATTATTCGGCCCCCTTAAGTTAATACTTTGTAGCGCCACCTTTTGCTGCGATTACAGCTGCAAGTCGCTTTGGGTATTACTCTATCAGTTTTGCACATTGAGAGACTGAAATTCTTGACCATTCTTCCTAGGAACACAGCTCGAGCTCAGTGAGGTTGGATGGAGAGCGTTTGTGAACAGCAGTTTTCAGCTCTTTCCACAGATTCTCGATTGGATTCAGGTCTGGACTTTGACTTGGCCATTCTAACACCTGGATACGTTTATTTGTGAACCATTCCATTGCAGATTTTGCTTTATGTTTGGGATCATTGTCTTGTCCCAGTCTCAGGTCTTTTGCAGACTCCAACAGGTTTTCTTCCAGAATGGTCCTGTATTTGGCTCCATCCATCTTCCCATCAATTTTAACCATCTTCCCTGTCTCTGTTGAAGAAAAGCAGGCCCAAACCATGATGCTGCCGCCTCCATGTTTGACAGTGGGGATGGTGTGTTCAGGGTGATGAGCTGTGTTACTTTTACGCCAAACATATCGTTTTGCATTGTGGCCAAAAAGTTCGATTTTGGTTTCATCTGACCAGAGCACCTCCTTCCACATGTTTGGTGTGTCTCCCAGGTGGCTTGTGGCAAACTTTAAATGGATATCTTTTTATGGATATCTTTGAGAAATGGCTTTCTTCTTGCCACTCTTCCATAAAGGCCAGATTTGTGCAGTGTACGACTGATTGTTGTCCTATGGACAGACTCTCCCACTTCAGCTGTAGATTTCTGCAGTTCATCCAGAGTGATCATGGGCCTCTTGGCTGCATCTCTGATCAGTCTTCTCCTTGTTTGAGATGAAAGTTTAGAGGGCAGCCGGGTCTTGGTAGATTTGCAGTGGTCTGATACTCCTTCCATTTCAATATGATCACTTGTACAGTGCTCCTTGGGATGTTTAAAATTTGGGAAATCTTTTTGTATCCAAATCCGGCTTTAAACTTCTCCACAACAGTATCACGGACCTGCCTGGTGTGTTCCTTGGTCTTCATGATGCTCTCTGCGCTTTAAACAGATCCCTGAGACTATCACAGAGCAGGTGCATTTATACAGAGACTTGATCACACACAGGTGGATTATATTTATCATCATCAGTCATTTAGGACAACATTGGATCATTCAGATATCCTCACTGAACTTCTGGAGTGGGTTTGCTGCACTGAAAATAAAGGGGCCAAATAATATTGCACGCCCCACTTCTCAGTGTTTTATTTTTTACAAATAAATTGTGTCCCACTTGTTGATTCTTCACCAAAAAATTAAAATTTTATATCTTTATGTTTGAAGCCTGAAATGTGGCAAAAGGTTGAAAAGTTCAAGGGGACCAAATACTTTCGCAAGGCACTGTATGTGTTGGCTTTTCTTTGCATCCCGAACAATTTTCCAGGCAGTTGTGGCCGAAATTTTGGTTGGTCTTTACAGAGCCCCTGAATTTCCATTTGTTAATCACAGTTTGAACACTGCTGAC
Source organism: Leptodactylus fallax (assembly GCA_947044405.1). NCBI lineage: Eukaryota > Metazoa > Chordata > Amphibia > Anura > Leptodactylidae > Leptodactylus > Leptodactylus fallax. The sequence continues at coordinate 11,350,309 of CAMRHE010000025.1, forward strand.
TGGCATGATCAATTCCTTGGTGTAGGGAACCGCTCAGGTAGATGCTTGGTAGCAGTGCAGGAAACAGGGACACAGAGACTGGATCACACTCAAGTTCAGCATTTATTCACTTGTAGGTGAAATAACAGGCTTTGCCTTTACAAAGGCACAAACAGAATAACAAAACCTTCTCTGCTGAGAAATAACTAATGCAAGGAAAGACAGCCCCTCTCTATACAAGAGCCTGGCTGCCAGACTCTCGCTCTGGTTACATTAGACGGGTGGCACAAATTTACCTTAATGCAGGTTCAGCTACAGAGCTCACACTGTTCCTCAGTGTAGTGCTGTAAGAGACAGCCAATGTTGTCCTAAGCTTCATTTGTCTGTTTAAACTGTTATTTTTGATTTTTTTTTTTTTTTTTTTTTCTTTTTGGGGGGGGCCTTTTTTTTTTTTTTGTTTTGTTGGGGGGGGGCCCCCCCCCTTTTTTTGGGGGGGGGGGTGGGGGGGGGGACAGAGGGTGAGCAGAGCAGCAGGAAGTGACGAGACAGAGAGCAGCAGCCATATTGGCAAGTGTTGTATTGAACTGGTGTGGAGATTTTTCTGTACAGCTAAGCTGTATCTTGGTCCAGAGACAAACAGAGTGTAAAGAGACAACAGGACTAGTGAGTCCACGTGAAAGGAACTGTGCTCAGTGGCTGATCAGTGAGACTGACATTGTGACTGTGTATATGGATACCACAGATAGAGACTCGCATTGCTGTTGATGTACTGGACAGCACCTGCTAAACCCCGGCTTACAACCCAGCTCAGTGTATGGATTCGGCAGGACTGTCAGTGTGCTGAGTGGAATCTGCTGTTGGATTACATTGCATTCATTGGGTTTCCCTGTTAAAGAGGACTTCATTTCTCCCAAGATCCTGATAACAGTGAGGAGAGGACGCTTCACTATAAAAGAAAGGAACGACTTTGGGCCCCACCGCGCGCTTCTACGGACTGTAAGCGGTCCACCTGGACCACTGGGGAAAAGGGGGTGCACCCAAATGTGATGTCAGGGTCAGTTAGGGATAGTTTTGAGTATATTGTTCATTCAGTGTCCATACTGCAGAAGTAGACAGAGTAAAAGTAGAAACCATTGCAGAATTTGCCTTGAAATTGTTCATGCTATATTGTATATTTTGCTTGTCTTTATCCCTGTCATTTTACCTTCAAATAGCCTTTATTAACTTATAGTAAATATATATTCTTTTCTTGAACTACCACGTGTGCGTTCAATTCTGGTTGCGGAGTCCAAACCACCTGCCTTGCTCTCGGTTCACAAATTGGCGTAGTCGGCAGGATCCGCTTACCAGAATGGACGGTGACGCACCCGTTAGAGAGAATGGTGCTGGAGGAAGAATGCCAGCAGGGGCTATAATAAGTCAGTTAGCTAAATTTGATGGCAATAATATGTCAGTGAGTATGTGGGTGGAACAGATACGAATGATACAGCGAATGTACCAGACCGCACCAGAAGCACTAGTAGAGCTAGCAATATTGACATTACAAGGGGATGCTAAGACCACGGTGATACTGAGGCCATTTGAACAAAGGCAGACATTTGAGCAAGTAGTCCAGATTCTAGAAACCATTTATGGAGAAACTGCATTGCTGGGGTCTCTGCAGGCTCGGTTCTTCCAGAGGGTACAACAGGAGAATGAAAGCCTTCCCCAATATGCAAATGCCCTACAAGAACTGCTCCGAGATATTCAAGTGAAGGAAAGAGGGGGCTCGCCAGCCTTCTGTAACCCTGATCGGACTCTCCGTGACCAGTTTGTCCTGGGGATACGTGACGGCAGTTTAACTGTGACTATGCAGGATTTTATACGACGAGAGACTGATGCTAAATTCCATGATGTACAGGTAGAGGCCATCTCCCGTGCCAATAGTATGTTCCCGAAGCCCCAGACCGCAATTGGAGTTACTTTGTCACAGGGGGCTAGTTCTGGCTCAGAGACAGTAGAAAAGGGGACGGTTAAAGAAATTCTCACAGTAATGCAGAACTGCAAGAGCAAATGGAACACTTGCACACCCGTTGTGATGAACATTCTATGAAAATTGCAGACTTCCAGAAAACTGGAGGTGAAAGGGTGAGCCGTCCATACCCAGAAAATCAGAATCACCCACCACCCCGCTGGAGGGATGAGGATAGGACCTACCGAAGGGGTCCAAATCAGTTAATGCAGTGCTCAGGAGAAATCGAAGGGGCTTACCGAAGGGGCCCAAACAGATGGCCAGAACGACGGGAGATACGCTGCTGGGAGTGTGGACGGATGGGCCACGTTGCTGCTAGATGTCCAGAGCAGCGACAAACTTATGAGAGACCGCCGTTAAACTGAAGTCCCCTGCTGCTGTAGGGCGTGTAGTAGGGGAGACTGACAAGGAGACTATGTGGGGAGAATGCCCTAATGATGACCTGATCGCTGCAAGTCCTGTTATACAGGTGGAAATGGAGGGTATTCCGGTTACCGGGATGATTGACACGGGTTCCCAAGTAACGACCTTGAGTAGAGACTGTTATGAACGGTACTTCCAGCAACATGTGAAATATGATCCCCATACATTCGTACGAGTGGTCGCAGCTAACCAGTTACCAGTTCCAGTCGTGGGAGTGGCCTGGATGAATGTCCGGGTATGTGGCCAAGATCTAGGTAGGAAAGGCATTGTGGTGGTACAGGAGTCACATGAAGTAAAGGTCCCTGTCATTTTGGGGATGAATGTGTTAAAAGAATTAGATCAGATCCTCTTTGAAAAGAAAGGTCACGGTTATTGGAAAGAAACCACCACCCATCGGCCTACTCAAACAGCTTTCCAGCGGCTGATCCGGAAATGTGGCTTACAGAAAAGTTCGGATGCGCAGCGTCCTCTGGCTCGAATTTCAGTTCCTTTGCATACAAAAGTTACACTGCCACCCAGTCGGGAGACAATAGTGTCTATGCCCGTAGGCACCTGTCGGAAACTAGAGGGCATAGCTGTGTTGGTAGAACCACTGCAGGCAGCCGAAGGAGGTGTTGATCCGCTAGTGGCCCGTTCCTTGGCAATAGTTCGCAATGGAAGAGTACCACTTCGATGTGTAAACACTCAGGACCAGAGTGTGGACCTGACCCCAGGGAGGCTGCTGGCTAACATCTATGTGACTCCGGAGGAAGTAAGGAAAGTAACTCCAATGCAGCTGAAGCCGACTGAAAGGGATGAGTGGACCGTAACTGTGTCCATGGGAGAAGATGAGGAACCCACCTCTGAATGGAATGGCCGTGCAATTCGAGAACAGATGAAGATGGATGCAAGTTCATGTTCTCTGGAATGGGTGCAGAAGGTAGATGAACTGTTGTGGGAGAACCGAGCCGCCTTTTCACGGTATGCTGAAGATTTTGGATGTACCACAGGGATCTACCATGAGATTCCCACAGGAGACACCCCTCCAATTAGAGAGCGCTACCGACAAATTCCTCCACAGTTGTATCAGGAAGTAAAAGAACTGTTAGCTAAGATGCTACAGGGTGGGATCATCCAAGAAAGCCAGAGTCCCTGGGCAGCTCCTGTGGTGTTAGTAAGAAAAAAAGATGGGTCCATCCGATTTTGCGTAGACTATCGGAAGTTAAACGCTTGCACCGTACGAGATTCCTACCCCTTGCCACGGATTGAGGAGTCCCTCTCAGCGCTGGGGAGAGCCCGGTACTTCTCCTCACTAGATCTGGCTAGTGGGTATTGGCAGGTGCCGATGGCCACAAAAGACAAGGAGAAGACGGCATTCATCTTGCCCATGGGACTATACGAATTTAACCGGATGCCCTTCGGGTTGACAAATGCACCCGGAACGTTTCAGCGGTTGATGGAGAAATGTCTCGGTGACTTCAACTTTGAGTTCACTCTCATCTACTTGGATGACATTATAGTGTATTCTGCGACCTTTGAAGACCATCTCCACCAGTTGGGGCAAGTATTTCGAAGATTGCGGGAACATGGGCTCAAATTGAAACCCAGTAAATGTCGGTTGTTCCAATCTGAAATTGATTACTTGGGTCACCGCGTATCAGGAGAAGGGGTGAGACCATCAAGAGACAAGATAGCGGCTGTTCAAGATTGGCCAATACCGACTACCCTGCGAGAAGTGAGGGCGTTCCTTGGAGTAGCCGGTTACTATCGACGGTTTATTAAGGATTTCGCCAAGGTAGCAGCACCACTTAATGCTCTCCTACGAGGCACATCCGGTGGTCCAAAGAACCGGTCCGTGAAGTGGGGACTTGAACAGGAACAAGCCTTCCAGGCATTAAAGGATGCACTGACAACAGCCCCAATCTTGGCATATGCTGATTACCACTTGCCGTTCCAGCTGTATACGGATGCAAGCCTGTATGGTCTTGGAGCAGTGCTTTCCCAGCTTCAGGATGGCCAGGAGAGGGTCATAGCGTACGGCAGCCGGTCTTTGAGAGATTCTGAAAGAAACCCCGAGAATTATAGTTCATTTAAGTTGGAGCTGTTGGCACTGGTATGGGCCATGACCGAGAAATTCTCTGAATATTTGACCGGTGCTGAAGTTTTAGTACTGACTGACAACAACCCACTAGCTCACCTGGAAAATGCCAAGCTCGGGGCGTTAGAGCAGAGGTGGATAGCCCGAATGACTAAGTTCAATTACCGCATTAAGTATCGGTCCAAGACAGAGAACCAGAATGCTGACGGGCTTTCTAGGGTAACCGCCCAGACCCCCACAGTAGACGTGGATCATGAGTTGGAGCATGTGGAGGTGCCCGACTTCAGCAGATTTTCACAGGCCTTGGCCGCCGCTAATCAGTTTGAGATGGAGGGGACTGAAACGGCTCCTTTCTTTGGTCCCTCACGACAGGAATGGGCACAGATACAACAGACCCATGAGGGGCTGGCACAGATGATCAAGTGTGTTGAGAAAGGCCAGAAGCCCTGTAGAGAGGAAAGAGAACGACTGACACGTGAGATATTATCTGTTCTGAGTCAGTGGGAAAAGTTGGAGATGAAAAATGGAGTGCTATGCCGAAAGGTCTATTTACCTTCTGAGATCGACATTCGATACCAAATTGTGGTGCCTAGTGAACTGGCTCGCTCGTTGGCAGTTGAGGCTCATAATAAGAATGGACATTTTGGTCATGAGAAGACCTTTCGTTGGTTACAGCGACTGATTTACTGCCCTGGTCTTCGTCAAATGGTCGAAGAAGTATGCCGCAGCTGTCGGACTTGTGAGATCCATAAGGCAATAGAACAGAGAGCTCCCCTGCAAATCATCGTGACCCAGGAACCTTTAGAAATCGTCATGATAGACTATCTAATGGTGGGCCCATCCAATAGCGGACACCAGTATTGCCTCGTAATGGTGGATCACTTCACCAAATTTGCGGTGGTAACCGCCACCAAGGACCAGACAGCTGAGTCAGCAGCTCGTGCTCTGTGCCAAGATTTCATTCGAGTATATGGGTGCCCTAAACGCATCCACTCCGACCAGGGTGCCTGCTTTGAGGGACACGTAATGAAAGAAGTTCAACGTATCTACGGGATAAAGAAGTCGCACACGACTCCATACCACCCTCAGGGAAATGGGGCCTGTGAAAGATTCAACAGAACTCTGCTACAGATGCTGCGGACTCTGGAGGAAGACAAGAAGTTACAGTGGCCTCAGTTCTTGTCTGAAATGTTGTGGGCCTATAACAATCAGGTCCATTCTACAACGGGGTACTCTCCTTATACACTTCTCTTTGGGCGGTCTGGGCGAAGTATAGGAGAATTACAGTTGGATGATGTGGATGGGTTCCCTCCGAGGGATCCAACCTCTTGGGTGCGGGCGCACCGGCAGAGACTTGAGACGATCCATCGATTGGTGCGGCAGCGCCTGCAAGAACATCCCCATCCTGATAAGACCCCAGTGCAAGAAGCACCATTGCAACCAGGCGACCTGGTGCTAGTTCGTGTCAAGAAACCCCAAGGGAAATTGGAAAGCCGATGGGAGGCTTTGCCGTATCGTGTTGTTGGCCGCAAGTATGCAAATGGGCCAGTGTACCAGGTCCAGAAAGAAGGAACTGATTGTGTTCGAGTACTTCACCGAAATATGTTGCGCCTGTGTCATTCTGAAGGGACAAATCATGATGGGCCTGCCAATGTGAATGAGCTCCCACAGTCAGAGAATGGAGGTGCGGAATGGGCCTCAGACGAGGAGGATGATTGTTGGCCGATCCCTGCTCCTGGGGATGTCCCACCTGTGACTACTGTATCTCCGGCCTGTGCCCCCTCAGGTGCGGAATCCGCTGGTCCTTCTCAGCCCATAGCTGCAGCACCCCATAATATACCACCGGTCCTCAGACGGACCACTAGGCCAAATGCTGGTATTCCCCCTGTTCGGTATGCGCAGGATGAGTTTGTTTGGCCTGCCATACATCGGTATACTACCACCCTGTGCATAAAAGTACAACCCTCTGGATATACAGTCATAGGCAGGGACTGCCAATCTTAAAGTGGGGGGGGAATATGTAAGAGACAGCCAATGTTGTCCTAAGCTTCATTTGTCTGTATAAACTGTTAATGTTGAATGTATTTCTGTGATTCTGTTCCTTTAAGACAGCAGCCTTTGTAATTGTGACATGATGCTGGAGTGAGACCCCCCCCCCTTTTATGTCAGCCTGCCTGTTCTGCAGACAGAGGGTGAGCAGAGCAGCAGGAAGTGACGAGACAGAGAGCAGCAGCCATATTGGCAAGTGTTGTATTGAACTGGTGTGGAGATTTTTCTGTACAGCTAAGCTGTATCTTGGTCCAGAGACAAACAGAGTGTAAAGAGACAACAGGACTAGTGAGTCCACGTGAAAGGAACTGTGCTCAGTGGCTGATCAGTGAGACTGACATTGTGACTGTGTATATGGATACCACAGATAGAGACTCGCATTGCTGTTGATGTACTGGACAGCACCTGCTAAACCCCGGCTTACAACCCAGCTCAGTGTATGGATTCGGCAGGACTGTCAGTGTGCTGAGTGGAATCTGCTGTTGGATTACATTGCATTCATTGGGTTTCCCTGTTAAAGAGGACTTCATTTCTCCCAAGATCCTGATAACAGTGAGGAGAGGACGCTTCACTATAAAAGAAAGGAACGACTTTGGGCCCCACCGCGCGCTTCTACGGACTGTAAGCGGTCCACCTGGACCACTGGGGAAAAGGGGGTGCACCCAAATGTGATGTCAGGGTCAGTTAGGGATAGTTTTGAGTATATTGTTCATTCAGTGTCCATACTGCAGAAGTAGACAGAGTAAAAGTAGAAACCATTGCAGAATTTGCCTTGAAATTGTTCATGCTATATTGTATATTTTGCTTGTCTTTATCCCTGTCATTTTACCTTCAAATAGCCTTTATTAACTTATAGTAAATATATATTCTTTTCTTGAACTACCACGTGTGCGTTCAATTCTGGGCGGGGGGGGGGAAAAGGGGGGGGGGGGGGGCCCGGGGGGGGGGTCCCCAAAAAACCCCTCCTCCCTCCCCCCCCCGGGGGGGGGGGGGGGGGGGGGGGGGGGGGGGGGGGGGGGGGCGGGGGGGGGGGGGGGGGGGGGGGGGGGGGGGGGGGGGGGGGGGGGGGGGGGGGGGGGGGGGGGGGGGGGGGGGGGGGGGGGGGGGGGGGGGGGGGGGGGGGGGGAAAGCACACTTCTTGGGGTGAGCAGTCAGGCCAGCTGCTCTTAAGGAATTCACTACAGCTTGTACCTTGGGCAAGTGACTCTCCCAGTCATTGCTGCAAATTATGATATCATCCAGATATGCTGAGGCGTATCTCCTATGAGGTTTTAAAACTATGTCCATTAACCGTTGAAACGTGGCTGGGGCCCCATGGAGCCCAAACGGTAACACAAGATAATGGAAAAGACCCTCAGGAGTAATAAAGGCAGTCTTTTCTTTGGCACTATCCGTCAGGTGTACCTGCCAGTATCCCTTAGTGAGATCGAGAGTAGTGAAGTACCGGGCCCCTCCCAGTCTCTCAATAAGTTCGTCTACCCGTGGCATGGGGTAGGCGTCAAATTTAGACACCTCGTTCAGTTTCCTGAAGTCATTGCAGAACCGCAATGTTCCATCTGGCTTGGGAACTAGGACAATGGGACTAGCCCATTCACTTTTGGACTCCTCAATGACCCGTATCTTTAACATTTTCCGCACTTCCTCTGAAATGGCTTGTCGACGAGCCTCGGGGATCCGGTACGGTCTCGACCGTACTTTCACCTGGAGCTCGGTAACAATATCATGTTTGATTATGGACGTACACCCGGGTAGTTCGGAGAACACGTCTGTATTCCTTGCTACAAATTCTCTGGACTCTTGCTGTTGGCTTTTTGTGAGGGACTCTGCTATTGTTACCCCTACTGCTTCCTCTGTAGTCCTAACCGCAGCCTGTGGGGACAGTACAGGAGGCAGTTTAGCCGGAGATCTTTCTGTAAGCAGACTTTCTCTGTCTTTCCACACCTTTAGCAGGTTTACATGATAAATCTGCTCTGGTTTTCTCCTACCAGGCTGACGAACCTTGTAGTCTACCTCTCCTATTTTCTCCATCACCTCATAGGGTCCTTGCCACTTGGCAAGGAACTTACTCTCCACTGTGGGAATTACAAGAAGTACAAGAACTCGGTCACCGGGTTTAAAGGTCCTTACCTTCGCTGACCTATTGTAAACCCGGCTTTGAGCCCTTTGGGCCTCCTCCACATGCTCTCTGACTATGGGCATAACGGCCGCTATCCTGTCCTGCATACTAGCGATGTGTTCAATAACACTTTTATGGGGAGTGGGTTCTTGCTCCCACGTCTCTTTGGCAATGTCCAACAGACCCCTAGGATGTCTGCCATAGACCAACTCAAAAGGGGAAAACCCAGTGGAAGACTGTGGTACTTCACGGATGGCAAACATCAAACATGGTAACAGAACATCCCAGTCCTTTCCATCCTTGTTTACCACCTTTTTTAACATGCTTTTTAGGGTTTTATTAAATCGTTCTACTAACTCGTCTGTCTGGGGATGGTACACAGATGTACGTAACTGTTTGATATTAAAGAGTTTGCACAGTTCCTTGGTGACTTTAGACATAAACGGGGTACCCTGATCCGTGAGGATCTCCTTGGGTAGACCCACTCGGCAAAATACGGCGAACAATTCCTTGGCAATCAACTTTGCCGACGTATGCCGTAGTGGGATGGCTTCAGGATATCGGGTAGCATAATCCATGATTACCAAAATATGCTGATGCCCCCGTGCGGACTTAACTAAAGGACCTACCAAGTCCATGGCAATCCTTTCAAAGGGCACCTCAATAATGGGCAAAGGTACCAGGGGGCTTCGAAAGTGTGCCTTGGGGGCATGCAACTGACACTCCGGACATGTTTCACAATACTCTTTAACTGCACGATATACCCCCGGCCAATAAAAACGCTGCACTATACGGTCCAGCGTTTTTGCGGCACCTAGGTGTCCCCCTAGCGCATTTTTATGTGCTAAATCCAGCACTGTCCGGCGATAAGGCTGGGGTATCAGTAACTGTTCTAAGGTCTCTCCTCGCACCCTGTCAACTCGGTATAACAACTCCTGGTTGACAGCCACGCGGGGAAACACCTCATCAGCGCCTGGGCGCTGAGACACAACATTGATAACTATTACATTTTCCCAGGCCCTTGACAGAGTGGGGTCCTGGAGTTGTGCAGAACCAAAAGCAACACGAGATATGTTCAAATCGGATATTAGAGGTTCGGTACTGGCTGCCTCGGCTTCACCTGCCATTACCTCTAGGGGAAATACAGAGCTACCACTTCCTTCTAGCATGGTCACCCCTACGGCAGGAACCCTAGAGTCCAAGTCATTGGGTTCAGGCTCGAGGACCTGACTAGACAGTACCTGTGGTAAACTTGGGGGTGGGTTTTCTGACCCTTGTTTTCCCCGCCATAGAGTCCAAAACAGGGGAAAGTCCCGTCCCAGAATGAGGTCATGGGGCAAATTCTGGACAACCCCCACCTCGTGTCGGCTCTCCCCACAGGGGTTCTGGATAGCGACAATCACAGTCGGGTAGTCTCTTAAATCGCCATGTATGCACAGGACCCCGACTGTGCGTCCAGTGACAGTCCCGAGGTCGATAAGGGACCCTTTTACGAGGGTCACCCGACTGCCAGAGTCCAGTAGTGCCACCACTGGGCACCCAGCCACGGTCACTTGGCATAGGTGGCGCCCATCATCAGTGTCCGAGGTGGCAGCAGCATAGGCTGGGGCAGCATAGAGGGACACCCTCTGACCCAGACTGCAGTCCATGGGCTCTAAGACATGGGGACAATTAGCCGCAATATGGCCTGGCTCGTGGCAATCCCAGCAGACAACAGTTTTCTCTCCTCCTCCCCTGGGTCATTACCTTATCCTGGGGAGCTCGAGGAAGGTTGGCCCTCCGGCCCCTGGGGACTTGTGAGACCTGTGGGGGCTCCTTCTTGAGGGACTGTGTAGCCCAATAGCGCTCCACCAACTCCACCAATGCACTGGCGTTTTTTGGGTCTCCATGCCCCACCCACTGCAGGATCTTGCCCGGTAAAGACCTCAGATATCGGTCCACGACAACCCGCTCCACCATCTGGGCTGGGATCAACATCTCCGGCTGTAGCCACTTTCGGACAAGTTGTACAAGGTGGTGCATCTGTGACCTTGGTGGTAAGGCCTCCTGGTATTCCCAACTGTGGACTCTTTGAGCCCGCACGTGCTGATCCACACCTAGCCGGGCCAGGATCTCCGCCTTCACCCGCTGGTAGTCGCATGCATCCTGTTCACTCTGGTCAAAATAGGCTCGCTGGGGCTCTGCAACTAAAAATGGTGCCAACACCTCGGCCCAGAGGTGTCGTGGAAGCCTTTCACGGTTGGCCACTCTTTCAAACCCAGTCAGATAGGCCTCTATGTCGTCCTCTGCCGTCATCTTGGTCAGCGCTTTACGGACCTCTTTCCTGATGTCCCGCTCTGGCTTTGGTAGATCAGCCTTTTGCTGGGCGGCCAGCAACAATGACAACTGCTGGGTCAAGAGTCGGTTGGTCTCTTGTTGAGCTGCATTAGCCTGTATCAGCTGTTTCACAACCTCCTCCATGGCTGTGGCTCTTTATTTCAGTTCTGTCAGCTACAGGACACGCAGCCCGTGTATGTCTCACTGCACATATGCCCGCATTCGAAGCACCATATGTAGGGAACCGCTCAGGTAGATGCTTGGTAGCAGTGCAGGAAACAGGGACACAGAGACTGGATCACACTCAAGTTCAGCATTTATTCACTTGTAGGTGAAATAACAGGCTTTGCCTTTACAAAGGCACAAACAGAAAAACAAAACCTTCTCGGCTGAGAAATAACTAATACAAGGAAAGACAGCCCCTCTCTATACAAGAGCCTGGCTGCCAGACTCTCGCTCTGGTTACATTAGACGGGTGGCACAAATTTACCTTAATGCAGGTTCAGCTACAGAGCTCACACTGTTCCTCAGTGAAGTGCCACACCTACTAGTACTGACACACACCCTATATCAGGCCTTAATTAGTCAGCTGACCTCCCTGCTGTGGGCTTCTACCAGACACCCTTTAACTGCCTGGCTGGAACATGCCTGTTCTCCCAAACCACACACTTCACTTTCTCACATTGGATATCTTTTTGTATCCCTTTCCTGTTTTATACAGTTCAACTACCTTTTCCTGGACAATTCTTTTGCTTTGCCTATGACTCACAATCCGGAAACGTCAGTGGCTTGAGGAAAGATGCAACAGTCTGTCTGGATCCCAGAAACTCACTCAGCTTTTGTGCACACACACTGATTACAAGCAAACAGGTCACAGGTGAGGATGTTACCTTTAGTAGCCATTCAAACCCCTTTGTGTCAACTTCTGGGCATGTTATCAGGTCAAAATCACCAGGGTATGTGAACTTTTGAACAGGATCATTTTGATGTCTTTGGTTGTCATTATGATTTAAAAAGAGAAAACACAGAAGTTTGACAATAAATGGCTTCAACCAACCACTAACCATGAGTGGAGAAAAAGTTTTTGTGTTATCATTCATATTCTCTGCAAAAAAGGCCAAAAAAACAAAAAATCTGCTCGGTATGTAAACTTTTTAGCACAACTGTACATGAGCTTCCCATATGAAAGTGAAGGGTGGAGAAGAACCTGTGTAAATTTTTTACTGTATTTCAGCTTCCATGGTTTTTCCCCCATCTGCTAAACACAGTTAAATGTAATTTTTACTTCTCTAATAGATATTATGTGAAAATATGAAAGAAAAAGGTGTGAATTATTAAAAAAGAATTATTCATTGCATTAAAGGTTATTTTTGCTTCCTCTTTAGTACATGAAATAGCACTTTGGTGCTGTCTTCTACAGCCCACCCTTTTCTTTTTGTGTTTTTATTGTTTCATGCTTTTTGGATATTGTAAGTTTGCACACTTCATAGTGTTGCTGGGATTATATTAGGTGTTGCCCTCCATCTTCTGTGTATGCATAGTAGTACAGTATGTAAAAATATAACATATTATTTTGAATATTGGTAAAATAACTTCTTTTTTTTTTTTTTTTTTTTTAATTTTTCAGGTATATATATGGTGAGGCATTATGGGCCACTATCATTGGAAAGTGCTGCAGGTGTTTAAAATACACTGCTGTTAGAGCAAAAACTTGTTTAAGGTGTTTGGAAGATATTTGTGTGGACTTCAATGAAAAGGTAAATCTGGTATTCCAATTATTAAAGGGTTTTCCCACCAAAGCAAGTTATCATCCCCTATCCATAGGTAAGGGATAACTTGCAGCTCGGTGGGGGTCTGACCACTGATCATAAGAATGGCACCATGGTTGGTTCTGTATTATGGAGCATCTATGATATATGCCCAAACAGCAGTTTATGCCCACATATACAACTTTTTTGTACACAGGATAACCCAATTAAAAGTTTTAGAAGTGTTTCTCTCTATTGGCACAAAGTGGGCATGACATATAATAGCATATTTCTTTCATTAAATAAATTTCCTTCATTAATTTTTGGGAAGCATTCTTGGACTAAAAATAATAATAATACCCCTTGATAAATGTGGGGTGTAGTTTCCAAAATGGCCTCCCTCATCTTTTGTGGGTTTCCATTATACTGGTACTTTAAGGGTTCTGCAAATATGACATGACCCCCAGAAAACTGTTCCAGTAAAATCTGCCCTATATTATTATTATTATTATTATTATTAATATTTAGTTGTTTTTTTACATAACTCATTTTATATAGGAAAGGGGCATTTTGGAGGCTTTATTAATTTCTGAATTTTTTTTTAACCCTTTAGAATTTTTTATATATATATATTTTAATTTTATTTACATTTTTACTCACTAGGGGACTTGATCCAGAGATCTTATCACTGGTTCAGTAGTATACACTACAATACATCTGTATTGCAGTATACAAGAAGTCAGCCTATACAGATGCATAGACTTCCTCACCTACGGGCAGAATCAACCAGGTACAGGGGCGTAAATACCGGGGTAACAACGGTAGCAGCTGCCACAGGGCCCAGGACATTAGGGGGCCCGGAGCCCTGTGACAGCCGCTACCGCTAACCTCACAAACCAGTGGCGTAACCCACTGTGACCGCGACCGGACCCGGCACAGTACGGGGCCCGCGGCCAGCTGGAGATGGCCGGGCCCTGGACAACTGTGATAACGGTCGGGGAAAGCCTGGTTCCCCGACCACTATACATACTGTTATTGGAAAGGGACCCTGGCATATTGCAGGACCCTTTCCAATAGATGGCAGGGCAGGGCACCCAGGGGAGGTGACTGAAAACAATAAATACATATTCTCACCTCTCCTGGGCACAGCGTTCTCTCCGGCGCTCTTCCGTCATGACTGAGGCCTGTGATTAGGCCGCAGCGGTGACATGGGGTGCGGCCGCGTAATGACGTCAGTGCGCCCCCATGTGACCGCTGAGGCCCAATCACAGGCCACAGCAACAATGTCGGAAGAGGGCCTGAAGACGCTGAAGACGGCAGGATGGATCGAGGATGCCAAGGAAAGGTAAGGCAAGGTGAGTATGAATTGTTATTTTTAATCACCTTCCTTGGGCCTCAGATCATTATACTCTGGGGTCTGACGAGACCCCAGAGTATAATAATAGCACCGAAGCGGAGGGGGGCTGTTGGGAGCTTATAATACTGTGTGGGGGCCACTGTGGAGCATATACTACTGGGTGGGGTCCACTGTAGAGCATATAATACTGAGTGGGGGCCACTGTGGAGCATATACTACTGGGTGGTGTCCACTGTAGAGCATATACTGTAATAGTGAGTGAGGGCCACTGTGGAGCATATACTACTGGGTGGGGCCCACTGTAGAGCATATATTACTGGGTGGGGCCACTGTAGAGCATATACTACTGGGTGTGGGGCCACTGTGGAGCATATAATAATGGATGGAGCCACTGTAGGGAGCATATAATACTTGGTGGGGCCCACTGTGGGGGGCATATAATACTGGGTGGGGGCCACTGCGGGGAGCATATAATACAGGGTGGGTGCCACTGTGTGGAGCATATTATACTGTGTGTGGGAGGAGCAATGTAGAGCATATAATGCTGTATGGGGGCCAGTGTGGAGCATATAATGCTGTGTGGGGGCCACTGTCGAGCATATAATACTATCTGGGGCCATTGTTAAGCATATTTTACAATTTGGGGACCCGTAACCACTTCGGGGGGGGGGACCCATGTCAAATGTTCGCCTTGGGGCCCAGCCATTCCTAGTTACGCCGCTGACCAGGTATGTTGGTCTGGTAGCCTGGGGTCATTGATTAGACCATGGGCTGCCAAAAATACATATCGTTACCCACTGAACACGCTGTGTGTGGTTGATGAGGAGCAGAATAGCACCCCCAATCGGAGCTAAGCTCTGACTGGAGTTAAGGGAGAAAGGTTAGCTCTGTTACAGTTAACACCTGCTCCAGAAGATGCCAGATCAGTGTATGAGCGAACGAAAGGCTTCCGCTGTAATAGTATGGTGGTGTGCCTTTAGACGTATGTGTGTCGCCTAGGGGTTAATAACTGCAGGAGACTACAACTTCTAGCATGCACTGACTGAAAGGCATATTGGGAGTTGAAGTTACAAAACAACAGGACTACGCATAGATTCACCATTGTTTCCCAGAATTCTCTGCAGATAGTGTACTTTAGGTAAAAGTATCCCGAGCATGGTGCTCACAGGATATCGGCAGATTTATTATAAATTACACCAGAAACTGGCATAAATTATCGCTCAAATATATGCCAGCTCCTCTCACGGAGTGCAGGATATGCTTCTAATTTATTAATTAGCATATGTCCTGCATCTAGTCTTAATTCACTCTAGGCATCATAGTGAATATCTAACTACATCTCATCTCAGCCACTTACATGCAGAGGACAACACTGTCTGACACAGGAGCAGGAGGATATGTCTCCTTCATGTATGAAGTGAGAGCTCAGATCTCTGCTGGGGAGCAGGAAGCAAGCAGAGGTGGAATATGGCGAGGGACTGTTATAGTTAGCAGCTCCTGTGTCACATGTTGTTGTTGTGCAATGAGGGGGACGCAGCACCGGGCAAATTGTAGGGAGGTGCCACCAGCTAATAATAAAACTGGGTGAGTTGACATATCTGACTATGTATTGTAATAGGCAAGGAAGAAAATGTCAGAGGACACAATAGAGATGGCCTCCTAAAACCATCTTAGGTTGACTTTGATATGTGTGTACTCCTAGTGGTAAATGTGGCGGAGAGAAGAAAAGTGAAAATTTGGGCCAAATTTTCATTTCAGCAATTCTCAATTTATATTAATTACACATCAGTTTTTTTTTTATTTTTTTCTCTAGTGCCAATTTGGCTTCATTCTAATTTTAACAACCTGCTTCTAGCTCCGCCTATTACTCTCTCTAGAGCCCTGGCACTTTTTTAACCATAGCCCTGGCCATGTGACTTGTCAGATCGTAAATCATCAGGACTCCCAGTGTCCACTGTATTGTATGGATTACCTGACCTGGTCTTCTTTCAGGTGGCTTGTTGTGTAGCAGTGCGGGCACAAACAGAATTATTACCCCATCACATAGATTGAACCCCACAGCAGTTGTAACTTGGGACAGGAGTAGACATTATAGCATGTCAATGAGTGCTGTTATATGTTATCTGCTGTCTGTATGGAGCCCCCCATAGTTTCTGGCCCTACAGCAGCTGCCGTCATGTGTTTAGGATGTCATACACTTTATTATAAGCAGGATCACAGCTAAGTCTACTTTTAGTTCTAGTGGCAGGGCTCATACTCATTATGGAGGAATCGAGACAAAAAAAAAAAAACAAGTACTACAATATATTCATTTTAGATTTTTTTTTTTTACTTCATAAGGAAGAAGCAGCATTGTAATAAAAATATTACTGGCCCTTTAATAAATTACAAAGTGGTCACGGTGACTCTTAGGTCAGGCTCGGTGGACGCCACAGAACTTTCTGTGGTCATTCAGACCAGTCCACCAATGTCCTGAAGTGACAGCTGCCCAACCCAGTGATCCAGAGGAAGGCGAAACAACCTCCCTGACAGTTATACCTCAGGGGAGTAAAAAATTCCTTCCTGACCCCAGATGTGACGATTGGATATCTCCCTGCATCACACCTACCGTGTTTCTCTAAAAATAAGAACTACCCCGAAAATAAGCCCTAGCTAGATTTTCCAGGTTTTTTGGAGTAGGCTTGAAATATAAACCCTACTCCAAAAATAAGCTCTAGCTAATTTAACCCCTTCCCGACATCTGCCGTGCGATTACAGCGGAGGCCAGGTCCTTAAAGATGGCGGCTGCTCTGCTGCAGAGCGGCTACCATAGCTGCCGTACCGGGTCAATGCCTGCGATCAGGGTAGACACTGATCGCGGGCATTGTTCTGCGTGACCCCCCTTCTTCCTACCAAAGTAGCGCAACCTGGAGTTAATTCCCGCGATCAGAGTGGACTCTGACCGCGGGCATTGCTAAGTGTGACCTCCGCGCTTTCCCCTCGCAGTCACCAGGGCCGGTCCCAACCCCCTATAGCTACTATAACGGGTTTCCTTGTACAGCGGAGACCCGCAGTTAATGCCCGCCATCAGAGCCCACTGATCGCGGGCATTGTTGAGTGTGCTAGTCCGTGAACCCCCCTCCCCCGAAAGCAGAGCAACTATCGCCGGGGCCGGTACCTACCAGCTCCGTACCTTTCATGTTGCAGGTTGGCTCCCGCGGGGCGAGATCGCAGGAGCCGACCTGTTCCTTTGACAGCCAGGAGCCTTCGACTCCCAGGACTGTCATAGGAATATTACTATTGAGGCTGGTCTATGACCAGCCTCAATAGCAATGTAGATAATCTACCATAGACTGCAATACGTTTTATTGCAGTCTATGGGATGATTGCAGGTTCAAGCCCCCTAGGATAGGTTAATAGTAAAAAATAAATAAATAAAAGTTCAAGCCCCCGCCCACTCTACAAACTTATAAAAATATTTTACCTCTATGGTGAATGCTGTAGCGAAAAAAAAAAAAATCAAAAGTGCCGAACTGCTGTTTTTTAACTGATTCACCTCTGATAAAAGTTGAAATGAAAAGTGATCAAATGTGTGATTGTTGTTCATGGAAAAAATTAAGACCTACCCCAAAAATAAGCCCTAGGCCTTTTTTCGGAGCAAAAAATAATATAAGACCCTGTCTTATTTTTGGAGAAACATGGTATACTGCTGCTTATTGTTTTATGTATTATAAATTATACGCTTAGGAGAGCGGACTGTGTAAAGAAGGAAAGAAACGTATACATCCTGCTCCTAAGAGCTTACAATCTAATATACAACATATACTCTGCTCCAAAGAGCTTACAATCTAATATATGATATACACTCTGCTCGAAAGAGCTTACAATCTAATATACAATATATACTCTGCTCCTAAGAGCTTACAATATAATATACAATATATACTTTGCTCCTAAGAGCTTACAATCTAATATACAATATACACTCTTGTGCCTACCACATAGTCATGAACAAAAGGTTTGAGACTGACACAAATTTTGGCTCTCACAAATGTTGCTTTGGTGTTTTTAGGCCTTTTAGTCAGACATTTCTAGGATAGACTGAAGTACAATTATAAGCATTTCACAAGATTTTACACTTCTAGAAATACATCAAGGTTATACAGACTCAATTTTTACAGTGTTGACCCTTATTTTTCAAGATTTCTGCAATTCTCCCTGGCATGCCGGGTATCAGCTTCTGGGCCATATCCTGATGGCAACCTATTAGCTAGGCTTTTCTTCACCAAGGACAAAGATTCATTTGGGCACCCTCTTCCCCTTTTGACAGGACTGTAACCTCATTAACTGGCCCTGCCCCAACTAATGTCACATTAGTCAAAAACACACTTTGGGATGTGCCACTGTAAAATGTGATTTCGCAAAGTGACTTACCCCTGGATTTTGACCTATGGATGCAATTCGGGGCATTCAGAGGGTATTCAGTAGTTTTTGTGTGGTCTTAGCCACATCCTGTTACTGAAAGGTAAACTCACAGTATATGACCTATGTATATAGTGCCACATGTGAAATGTGCTCTGTGTATACAGTGCCACACAAGTACTGTACCCTCTGCATACAGTGCCAAACATACCATGCCCTCTATGTATACTGCCACATGTACCATATATATGGTGCCACTCGTACCATGCTTTTTATATATAGTGCCACAAGTACCATACAGCGATGTACAGTGCCCTCTACATATAGAGCCATATGTACCGCGCCCTCTCTATAACATGTCCTTCTTATAATGTACTGTCTATATATAGTGCCACATATACTATGGCCTCTATATGACGTGCTCTCTACATATAGTGCCACACGTACAGTCCCCTCTATACATAGTGCCACACGTACCATGCCCACTTTACTGTATATAGTGCCACATGTACTGTGCCCTCTATATGACGTGCTCTCTACATATAGTGCCACACGTACAGTGCCCTCTATACATAGTGCTACACGTACAGTGTCCTCTATACATAGTGCTACACGTACCATGTCCACTGTATATAGTGCCACATGTACTGTGCCCTCTATATGACGTGTTCTCTACATATTGTGCCACACGTACAGTGTCATCTTGTCCTCTATACATAGTGCCATACATACCATGTCCACTGTATATAGTGCCACACTATTTGCAGAGGGGATGTGTGGAATTGAAATTATAGACTGATAGCTATATACAGTGAAACATTGGATGGGGTTGAAAATAAATGCCTTACCCAAAAATACAATAGGGACAAAGCATAAAGCAGGCACTATGGAGATGAGGAGAACGGAGGGTTCAGGGTGACATTTTTATGTTTGGAGCGGCAGAGGTCACAGCGGGGAGGGGGGAGTGAAGGAACATTATGTAGTGATGAGGATGATGCTGTCGCCTCCTGGCACACCTAGAAATGACTGACTTGTAAGTGTTTTAGCCTGTCAAGCACATTTACACCACAGTGATTTGTATCTGTCTGTAGCATCATCTGATATCAGGGCGGCTGGACTGGCGCCCCCTCCTGCTCAAACTTCACTGTGCCCGGGATACGTACTGCTGCACTGACTACCAAAGGCAGCACCACACGTATATCTTAGGGTTAGTGCTTGGTTTGGTAGTTGAGCTCCATTCACTTGAAAGGAACTGAACTGCTGCTGCTATACCATGTGGAGAATGAACATGACATCACTGATATAGGGAAGACGCAGCGTTGCTTGAGGGTGGTGCAACCTCTTCAATCAGCTGATCGGTGTTAGTCCCGGGTGCCAGACATCAATATATAAGTCCTGGGGAAAATCCCCACTTGGGATAAATGCGACAGCATATTACAGTCCCTGCAAAGTGGATGGGATTCTAACAAATACCATCCACGCATTGCAGAAAAATACCCGCAGCAGAAATGCTGCGATTTCCAAAACCATCGCATTTTTGGAAATTGCAGAAAGTCAGTTATATCAGTAAACAAATTTCCCTAAAGTTCTAATTGAAGCAGAAATTCTGCAAACTTTCTGTGAAAAGCACGGCATGAAAAACAGCAATGCGTTTCCCACTGCGGTTTTTCCCACAGCACTTTTTGGCTGCGACTCACTACGTGCGGCATTAGCCTTAACAGGGAAATTAAAGGCTGTGAACCAGAAATTTCTCAAAAAGGACAAAATTTAGTGGAAAAATTTGCATGTTACACAGCATTTGCCACTTTTCTAAAAGTGCTGGGGGCTATCGATAGAGGGACAAGGTGTGGATGCTAAATAGCCCCATTCAAAAACTGAGATTTAGACAAATTTAACAGCCACATGATATCCCTGACTGCAGTTCACTCACTCCAGTTGTTTCTGCTTTTCTACAACCCCACTCGCCCATCTCATTCAATCGGGCAGCTTCTGTCTATTCTGCAGCCCCACTCAGACCGTCTCATTCATTGCATTCACATCTCTTTTAATCCAGCCCCATTCACCCAACTCACTCACTCTGGCTGCCTCTGTTTTTCTGCAGTCCCACTCTGACCATCTCATTCTTTCCATTCACCCATCTCGCTCACTCCAACTGCCTCTGTTTATTCTGCAGCCCCACTCTGACTGTCTCATTCACTCCATTCACCCATCTCACTCACTCTGGCCGCCTCTGTTTATTCTGCAGTCCCACTCTGACCATCTCATTCGCTCCATTCACCCATCTCACTCACTCCGACTGCCTCTGTTTATTCTGCAGTCCCTCTCTGACCATCTCATTCACTCCATTCACCCATCTCACTCACTCCGGCCGCCTCTGTTTATTCTGCAGTCCCACTCTGACCATCTCATTCACTCCATTCACCCATCTCACTCACTATGGCCGCTTGTGTTTATTCTGCAGCCCCACTCTGACCGTCTCATTCTCTCCATTCACCCATCTCACTCACTGTGGCCGTCTCTGTTTATTCTGTAGTCCCACTCTGACCGTCTCATGGACTCCATTCGCCCATCTCACTCACTCCGATTGCCACTGTTTATTCTGCAGCCCCACTCTGACCGTATTTCACTCCATTCACCCATCTCACTCACTCCGACTGCCACTGTTTATTCTGCAGCCCCACTCTGACCGTCTTATTCACTCCATTCACCCATCTCACTCACTCCGACTGCCACTGTTTATTCTGCAGCCCCACTCTGACCGTATTTCACTTCATTCACCCATCTCACTCACTCCGACTGCCACTGTTTATTCTGCAGCCCCACTCATACTGTCTCATTCACTCCATTCACCCATCTCACTCACTCTGGCTGCCTCTGATTATTCTGCAGTCCCACTCTGACCGTCTCATTCACTCCATTCACCCATCTCACTTACTCTGGCCGCCTGTGTTTATTCTGCAGCCCCACTCTCACCGTCTCATTCACTCCATTCACCCATCTCACTCACTCCGACTACCACTGTTTATTCTGCAGCCCCACTCTGACCGTCTCATTCACTCCATTCACCCATCTCACTCACTCCGACTGCCACTGTTTATTCTGCAGCCCCACTCTGACCGTCTCATTCACTCCATTCACCCATCTCACTCACTCTGGCCGCCTCTGTTTATTCTGCAGTCCCACTCTGACCATCTCATTCTTTCCATTCACCCATCTCACTCACTCCGACTGCCTGTTTATTCTGCAGCCCCACTCTGACCATCTCAGTCATTCCAATCACCCATCTCACTCACTCCGACTGCCTCTTTTTATTCTGCAGCCCCACTTTGACTGTCTCAGTCATTCCAATCACCCATCTCACTCACTCTGACTGCCTCTCTTTATTCTGCAGCCCCACTCTGACTGTCTCATTCACTCCATTCACCCATCTCACTCACTCCGACTGCCACTGTTTATTCTGCAGCCCCACTCTGACCGTCTCATTCACTCCATTCACCCATCTCACTCACTCCGGCCGCCTCTGTTTATTCTGCAGTCCCACTCTGACCGTCTCATTTAATCCATTCACCCATCTCACTCACTCCGACTGCCACTGTTTATTCTGCAGCCCCACTCTGACCGTCTCATTCACTCCATTCACCCATCTCACTCACTCCGACTGCCACTGTTTATTCTGCAGCCCCACTCTGACCATCTCATTCACTCCATTCACCCATCTCACTCACTCCGGCCGCCTCTGTTTATTCTGCAGTCCCACTCTGACCGTCTCATTTAATCCATTCACCCATCTCACTCACTCCGACTGCCACTGTTTATTCTGCAGCCCCACTCTGACCATCTCATTCACTCCATTCACCCATCTCACTCACTCTGGGCGCCTCTGTTTATTCTGCAGTCCCACTCTGACCATCTCATTCTTTCCATTCACCCATCTCACTCACTCCGACTGCCTGTTTATTCTGCAGCCCCACTCTGACCTTCTCAGTCATTCCAATCACCCATCTCACTCACTCCGACTGCCTCTTTTTATTCTGCAGCCCCACTCTGACTGTCTCTTTCAAGCCATTCACCAATCTCACTCACTCCGGCCGCCTCTGTTTATTCTGCAGTCCCACTCTGACCGTCTCATTCACTCCATTCACCCATCTCACTCACTCCGACTGCCTCTGTTTATTCTGCAGCCCCACTCTGACCGTCTCAGTCATTCCAATCACCCATCTCACTCACTCCGACTGCCTCTTTTTATTCTGCAGCCCCACTCTGACTGTCTCTTTCAAGCCATTCACCAATCTCACTCACTCCGGCCGCCTCTGTTTATTCTGCAGTCCCACTCTGACCGTCTCATTCACTCCATTCACCCATCTCACTCACTCTGGCCGCCTCTGTTTATTCTGCAGTCCCACTCTGACCGTCTCATTCTTTCCATTCACCCATCTCACTCACTCTGACTGCCTCTCTTTATTCTGCAGCCCCACTCTGACCGTCTCATTCACTCCATTCACCCATCTCACTCACTCCGACTGCCACTGTTTATTCTGCAGCCCCACTCTGACCGTCTCATTCACTCCTTCCACCCACTCCTCACTCACTCCGACTGCCACTGTTTATTCTGCAGCCCCACTCTGACCGTCTCATTCACTCCATTCACCCATCTCACTCACTCTGGCCGCCTCTGTTTATTTTGCAGCCCCACTCTGACCATCTCATTCATTGCGTTCGCCCATCTCACTCACTCAGTATCCCTCTAACTGACTCATTTACTCCATTTGCATTTTTTTTTGCCTCCCATTCATTTCAATGTGGTTTGCAAGTCAGAATCTTCCTAAAGATAGGTCATGATGCTTCTTTTTACCTTTAGCTGAAAAATGAGCTAGAGGGAAAAAAAAAATCTGCTACTGACTTACATTGAAATGCATGTGCAAATGCGCATGTAACCATAGTGGGCGATGTATTTGAAATAGCCTATTATTTGACCCCAGGGTGTTGCAGGAAATACTGCATTTCTACCCACACAACTGTGGTATCACTGGTTCATTGGTGTGGCCAAGAAGCAAGCTATTTCACAAACCTGTATAGAATTTCGGACACATGCAGCAGTTACTCATTGTTTCCCTGGAAGGATCGGGCATATGATAGTTGTCCTATCTGTTTCTGAAAAAGCTGGGTGCCACTAGAAGTGCTACTTGCCACACAGGTTGTTAGTCAGCTTTCAGAAGCTCTAGAACAAGCAGTCAGTCCAGTTATACAATAGCAATATTATTATTGGCTTACTTTTTCTGTTCAGAACTGTCGGAAAGCTGGACCTCTGCAATATTAGTTATATTAGTTGTCACCCAACTTTCCCAGGAAACATATTTTAAATTTCCTGTAAATACAAATTCACTAGATTTCTATTCATTTTCTTAGTTATATTCGATACTTGGTAAGCTTGGTGGCACCCATTAGGGCAATATTACAGCCACATGGGGTATATTCTAGACATATAATAATATAAAGATATATAATACATGAAATAACATAAAACCATGACTTGAGGCTTCACTGCTGGGAGCTGTAGTTTTCCCGGATGGGCTGTAGGTCACAGGTTTTCAGTGAAATTAAGCTTGTCATCTTTTGGCTGTATTTTTCGTGTCTCCTCCAAAAGATGCATCATGCATAAGAGTGGCTCTGACTCTGGCCATGGGTGCAGCTGCCTCTGTGACAGAAGATAATGGTTCAGTGGAGAGGAAATGAGCAATAATCCTCTCCTCTATAAATCTCAGTGAAGATCGTCAGCACTGCTAAAATCCAGTATATACAGCCGCTCCCATATAATGTACTGATGTCCTCCTATCACTCTGCTTCTCAGTCCTTGGTTCTCCTGCCCAGAGTCACCTGAACTGATAATAGTACTTCTCATGCAGCCGCTATACCACCACCGCCCGGAGAAGAGGGACCGCAGCGGCGCAACGCACTCGGAGGGACTATGACTGGGGCGGGCAGTGCAGGGAGCCAGTCGGAGGGTGGGGGCCAGGAGAGGAGGGGGCGGAGCTTCGCGGGACCGCTTTTGTCATAGCGGTGAGCCCGCGAAGCGCCATTCCCGGCAGGCGGCGGACGAGTCAAGTTGTCCCGCCTGCGCTCTCCCTGCCCTCGCTCAGCCATGGCCTCCCTTGACGAGCTCCCAGGGCAGCTTAGGTCTGCCGCCGGCGACAGAGGGGAGAGCTGTCTCAGGGAGCAGGTGGAGGGGCTGCTCCAGAACGCCCCTCCGCCTTCACCGCCGAGACCAGCAGCAGCGCTCGGGCGGCGGCCTAGGAGGGCCAGACCGCCTGAGCGTTTGAGCCCAGACCTAGCGCCGCGGGCACGGCACCATAGGAGTCCCTCCAGGCCGGGCTCCTCGCCCCACTGAACGGGGGCGCAGGTCCCGGCCTGGGAGGTATCCGACTGGGCGACCGTGCCCTGCGGGCGCGAGGGGTGGCCACGTGGGTAGCAGAACGGCCCCCCGCCGCGCCCAGCCTCCCCCATCCACGTGGTGCACAGCCCTCGGTCCCCTCCTGTGATGTTCCGACGGGAGGGGGACCTGATCAGCTATCTCAAGGCTTCCCGGAGCTCCTGGTACCGAGTCAAGCCGGTGGTGTGTCGAACAGCGGGCAGCAAGGCGCTGGACTTCACCTTCATGCGGCTCACTCCAGGCCTGAGCTACATCCCACGCCATCCAGAGGTCACGCAGGTGCAAGCCAGATGCCCAGATCATCCACCTCCTGCTGCAGCTGCCATCATGAAGACCTACAGCCGTCCCCTGCGACAAGCATCCTCCTCTACAGTGAATCGGGTCCATAGGATTCTGGAATTCTGACTGGCGGAAACACATCACCTGCGCAGTCCGGTGAGTATCCGTCTCTGTCTTGTTCGTTTCCCCCTATGTTTATGTCTCAGGGTATAGCAAGTGATCCGGTAGTGTCCCCTGCAAATAGCGGTTTATCTGGGGAGAGGATTAGGGAACTCTTAGGTAGTGTAAGGGATTTGCTGGCTAGGTGTGAACAGAGTGTAGGTGGCTCCCCGGTGTCGGGGGTGACGGGGGTGACGGTGTCAGTCCAAACTGAGAAGGAAAAGGTGGATTCGGTTCGTTTAGACGATAGGGCACGGGGAGAAGTTTATGTGTGTTTTGAAGGCCCGCTAGGGGCGCATCTGAAGAAGGAGGTCAAGGAAAAGATCTGGAAGGATGAATATGTGGAGATTTTTTCCTTGCTTCCTTTGGCTAAGTTTAACCTGGATAAGAGTAAGAAGGAGGACAGTAAGAAAGAGGAGGAAGAAGAGCGGAGGTGGCGGCTTATACCGCAGACCTTCACTAACTGGTTACAAGCCTTTTCTATTGTAGCGAGCGTTATAGGCGAGAAGGCCCCGGATAATTGCTCGGGCCTTTTCTGTTATATGGACTCGATAGGGGAGGCATATAGGGTTTATGGAGGTCAGACGTGGCTCAGGTACGATGAGCAATTTCGGCAACGAAAGGCGGTTAGGCCTAGTATTAGGTGGGATCAGAAGGATATAGGGCTGTGGTTAAGAGTGATGGCGCCGGCACGTTTCGGGCAGCCCTTTCCCGGGTCGGCCGGAGGAGCCAGCCAGGGAGGTACAGGTGGATTTCCAGGCGGTTCGGGCCAGCAGACATCACAGCGTTTTGGGTCATGCTGGCAGTTCAATGAAGGCCTTTGCAGGTTCGGGGTTTGGATGTAAATTTAAACATGTGTGCTCCTTCTGCGGAGGCGCATCGCATGGGGCATCCCGGTGTTTGCGGAAGCAAAAGGGAAGGGGGGCCCCAGCGGGTGGGCAAGGGCAGGACCCCGGTGAGCCTGGAAGCAATGCTTCCGTACCTAAATAAATACGGGGACGGGGTGGCAGCTTGTTTTTTGTTGGAAGGTTTTCGGGACGGTTTTAGAATCCACCCCCCCAACCATGTTGTTCCCTTTACAATAAAAAATTAGAGGTCTACGCTAGAACATACAGAAGTGGTGAGTAAAAAATTAGACAAGGAGGTGGGCTTAGGCCGCATGGCAGGCCCCTTCCCGACACCGCCACTTGAGGATCTTATAGTATCCCCGTTGGGGGTTGTCCCCAAAAAAGAGCCGAATCAGTTTCGGCTCATTCACCACCTGTCGTATCCAAGGGTGGCGTCGGTCAATGATGGGATAGCGCCGGAACTGTGTTCCGTCGTGTATACCTCATTTGACGCGGCTGTTCATTGGCTGCGGCGGAGTGGTCCTGGGGCCCTTATGGCCAAGACAGACATAGAGGCAGCCTTTCGGCTCCTGCCAGTTCACCCTGATAGTATCCGTTTGTTAGGTTGTTTTTGGGAAGGGAGTTATTATGTAGACCATTGTTTACCTATGGGCTGCTCAATCTCGTGCACGTATTTCGAGACTTTTAGTTCTTTTTTGGAAGCCGTTATTTGGGACGTGTGATTCATTACCTGGACGACTTCCTGTGTTTAGGCCCTGCCGAGTCGGGGGTCTGTGCGGCCCTGTTGGCCACTACCCAGTGGGTGGCAAAGAAATTTGGAGTTCCTTTGGCGCCAGAAAAGACCGAGGGTCCGTGCACGAGGTTGAGTTTCTTGGGTATTGAGCTAGACTCGATAGCTATGGAATTCCGCTTGCCTAGTGACAAATTGATTGATTTACGGGAACAGGTTATTAGGGCAAGACACCGTAGGAAAATACCGCTGAGGGATTTGCAGTCGGTCCTGGGTAAGGTGAATTTCGCCTGCAGGGTCATGCCCATGGGTAGGGTTTTTTGTCGGCGTTTGGCGAGGGCTACGGCGGGGGTGTCTAACCCGCGCCATTTTGTGCGTTTGACGGTGGAGCATAGGGAGGATTTACAGGTATGGGCGACATTTCTGGAGCAATACAACGGGCACTCATTGTTGCAGGGGGAGGTAGTGGATTTATTTGATTGTGAGTTGTTTACCGACGCAGCAGGCGGGGGTGGTTTTGGGGCGTATTATGGGGGCAAGTGGTGTGCAGCTCCTTGGCTCAAAGCATGGTTTGAATTAGGCCTTATGTGCAATCTCACCTTGCTGGAGTTGTTCCCTATAGTGGTAGCAGTGTCCATTTGGGGTGAAGCGTTTAAAGATCGGAAAGTTCGTTTCCATTGTGACAACCAATCGGTGGTGTCGGCCATTAACAATACTACGGCTTCTTCACCCCCTGTAGTTAGGTTGCTGCGTAGACTTGTGTTGTGCTGTCTCTGTTTGAATGCGTGGGTGGTAGCGGTTCATGTCCCGGGGGTCAAGAATGACCTCGCTGACGCGTTGTCTCGTTTCCAGTGGGACCGATTCCATTCGCTGGCTCCGGAGGCCGAGAGGGAGGGAAGGCCGTGTCCCTGGGACTTATGGAACTTGGTCTACGAGATGCCGGGTCCTTAATACGGGCGTCGTTGGCTCCGGGGACGTAGAACCGATATGAGAAGGCGTGGTCTATATGGGAGGCCTGGGCACAGCGCCTTGGGCCAGGCAGTAGCGGGGAGGATAGGCTAGGTGTGCTATTACAATTGCTGGGGCAGTGGTCTGCTGAGGGTTGTTCCGTGTCAAAGGTGGATGGGTTTATAGCGGGTCTTTCATTTGGTTTTCAATTCAGGGGAATGCTTGATGTCACAAAACATTTTTTGGTGAAGAGGGCGCTGAGGGGTTTTAGGAGGGGTCGGAAGTGCTTGGATGGAAGACGACCGGTGACTTTTATGCTCTTAGAGCGCCTGGGTGTGGAATTGGGTAGTTGTTGTAACTCGAGTTATGAGATTGCACTTTTTCGTTTGGCTTTTTCTTTGGCATTTTTTGGAGTTTTTAGAGTGGGAGAGTTGGTGTCCCCGGCCGTAAAGCATGCAGGCGGTATCAGCGTGGGTGATGTATGTTTAGTGGATGGATGTTTAGAGATTTGGATACGTCGCTCTAAGACAGACCAAGAGGGTAGAGGAAGGTTGCTTCATCTGGGGCCAGTGGGGGGCTCGGCTATGTGTCCGTTGCATTGTTGGACTGTTTTTTGTAGTGTGGGTGGTCCCTCTGATCCTGGCCCTCTTCTCCGACACCAGGACGGGTCTTTCCTCTCTAGATTTCAGTTCACCTCGATTTTTAGACGGTGCCTCCGGGCGGCTGGGCGGGA
The DNA here is from genome assembly GCA_947044405.1 of Leptodactylus fallax. Taxonomy (NCBI): domain Eukaryota; kingdom Metazoa; phylum Chordata; class Amphibia; order Anura; family Leptodactylidae; genus Leptodactylus; species Leptodactylus fallax. The sequence goes on from CAMRHE010000025.1 coordinate 11,378,910, forward strand.
TGATAGTTCTTACGCCCCACATTCGTTCCGGATAGGGGCAGCTACGGAGGCAGCAGGTTGGGGGTTGAGTCCAGAGGTGGTCCGGAGGATCGGGAGATGGGAATCAGATAGGTTCCGCCTGTACATTACGTGCGCCCTCAGTTATCGGAGATGTAACCTGTGTTAGTTTACCTGTTGTGCCTTGTTTTCCTTGTAGCTCGGGATTCCTGCCTGGTTTGGATCTTCGGTCACTCTTATGTGTTTTGGGGTGCGCGGAGGGCTGATGTGCGCAGGGACGGCCGGCAGCTTGGCATTCCCCGAGAAATCGCAATCGTGCGTTGGATCGGGATCAGAGGTATGGTTTGGGGCAGGGTACTGCCGGAGCTGAACAAGTTTGCGAGGCTGGACCGGGCCCCTGATGTGTTGGTCATTCATGCAGGTAGGAATGACTTTGGTGTCCGCCCTTTCCGGGAAATAATTAGAGACATCAAGTATGATTTGCTGCGTTTGTGGTCACTGTTCCCGGGGTTGATACTTGTGTGGTCAGATATTGTGCCTAGAAGATCATGGCGATCGGCCAGGTCAGTAGACAAGTTGAACAAGGCCAGGGTCAAAGTCAATCGGGCGGTGGCGGGGTTTGTTGCCAGGAATGGGGGTGTGTGCATTCGGCATAAGGAGCTGGAACCGGGGGAAGGGGAGTTTTGGTTAAGGGATGGGGTGCATTTGAATGCGGTTGGCATTGACCTGTGGGCGCTGGGTTTACAAGAAGGCGTAGAGAGGGCCATGCAAGGTTTTAAGGCGTGATCGCTGTGGCGGGCAGGGTCCTTGGAGTTGGTGGTTCAGTGGATTACGGGAGGGGGAGTTAATGGTGGGCTCCACCCTCCCGTGTCACAGTTCATTAGTGATTTGGTGGCTTACCTGGCGTGGTGGGGGACGGTTACAGGGTTCAATGCCCTGTGAACTGGTATGTGGTAATGGGGTCATCTTACAATCATGGTGCTGCTGAGCCGGTGGTACGGCTAGCGGTAAGTTCATGTGGTAACGCCAGGATGGAACTCGTTTTGGTTAGTAGCTCCAAGGACTCGGGCCCTGTTTTTCCTGTATGGTTATTTATGGTATTTACAAAGTTAATATATTTTAATATGTTTTATATGTTAATTGTTTAATAAACACGGCTGCTGTGGCCGATTTTATCCAACTCCTGTCTTTGTGTTTGTTTTGCGGATCGGGTGTGGGGGAATATAAGAGGAGTACAGGAAGGGGTGCGGCCAGGCAGCGGTGAATAAGTAGGTAAGAAATACGGCACCTGCTAATCTGCATTGCCTAGTCATGTTCAGTTAGGAAACTTACTTTAGACTGATGCTGAGCCAATGCAACAGTTCAACGGGGTCAGGGGAATCATTGGTCAGACCGAGGACTAATAGTAAAAATAAAAACCTGCTTATGCAGCTACACCCCCTACTGGACTCTCTAGGCATTGTACCCCCATTGACTAGTGGCAGGGTCAGGGCTCCAGGTTTATGTGGGCCAATGGGTGACAGAGCCTTAGTGGGTTTGAGGCAGGGGTGCAGACAGAGCAGCTACTAACAGGCCCAGGGCCCTGAAGCGACCCCAAAGATTCAATGTCTGAAATTAGGCACCAGTACTGTGTGAAGAGAGACATACCTGGACTTGTTGTCCTCTTCTAGCTATTAAGCTCAACTGACACAAGATGGCCGACGCTCAGGACTTTGAAGATTCCAGACCAACTGTGATATCATGTGGTGTCTATGGTGTCATGTGCCCTGTGATATCATCATAGCTGCCAGTGTTGTTTAGTGTATTAAATGTAAAACATTAACACAATGTCCGCATACAGTATAGTGTCCCCATTTAATGCTCCCATATAGTACAATTCACCCTTATGTCCCAATATAATTGCTTCTTATACCTCTATATAATGCATCCATCCAGTACAATGCTCTCTTATGAAGCCCCAATTAATAACCCCTTATGTTCCCCTATAGTACAATGGCCTCTTCATACCTCTATATAATACCCCCACATAGTTCATTGTCCCCATATAATAGCCCCTTATGCTATCATACAGTACAATTCCCCATACAAAGCAATGGCCCTATTATACAGTGATATAAAGTCCCATACAGTACAATGCCCCCATGTAATGGCCCCCTATCCCCCAATACAGTACAATGTCCCCATATAATGGCTACGTATGCACCCATACAGTACGATGCTTCTTTATTCCCCCGTACAGTACAATGCCTTCACATGATGGCCCCCTTATACCTGCTCCTCAACACCTGCTTTACACTGATTTTAGCAGTTAGTGCAGATTTCATTCTCACTTACCGCTCTTAGCTCCTTGAACACCCGCCGCTTCCTTGGTGTCAGCACACTTAACCCTTTCAACATTAAAGTAGAAAAGGGCGGTGTTTTGAGGCAGGGGCCCCATTATAAATCGTGCAGCTGCTGAAATGGGGAGCTGGCTGTAACTTCAGCCGGAGCTCCCATAGAGAAGGCAGGGAAGGTTTTTTACCTCCCCTGCCATCCCGATAGCCGTGTTCCGTGTTTACAGCGCTCAATGTGCGCTGTATACAGTGCTATGGGCGTCGCCATCTTGCGGCTCCCCTCCGACCCGGCGGTCACGTGATCCGCCGGGATCAGCATCTGTTAGAGCTGCTTGGTCCTACAGGACCCAGATCAGCTCTATAGTTATGTGAAAGCAACGTGCAGGAGGCTTCATTCCTCCTGCAACTGGGGCTAAATGTACCAGCCCCAGTTACAGGGGAAATCAGCCTCCCGAAAAAAAAAAAAAAAAAAGTCATCAGACGTCCCCAAAGGTCTATTATGACCTTATGGGGACACAATGTTAAAAATGTAAAAAAAAAAAAAAAGTATAGAAAAGTAAAAAAAAAAAAAGTAAATAAAATAATTTAAAAAATAAATAAAATAATACGCCAATAAAACGCCCTTATTACAGGTTGTAGCCCCACCCCCAACAACACCATAAAAAATAAAAATTACCGTAACGGAGAGGAAAAACTATTTTATAAAGTTTTTTAGTAGCACTTTGTGTTATTGAATAAAAAAAAAAATGAAAAGTGAAAAACAGACACGTCTTCCCACCTCTTTTGTTTATATTTTCCCATATATATAAAAAAATTAACACACATGCAAAAATAAAAACAACATAAAATTAAAGCCCTAAGTGTCACCGATAAAAGACGCAGAAATTAGTTGAATAACGCAAATGATAAAAATGTTATAGCCCTCCAAATCCACACATCAAAAAACTTGAAAATGTGCCTGGTATGGAAGTGGTTAAATCATAATGACAACCAAAAACATCAAAATGACCCTGTTCAAAAGTTCACATACCCCAGTTCTTAATGCCGTGTATTGCTCCCTCTAACATCAATGACAGCTTGAAGTCTTTTGTGGTAGTTGTGGATGAGGCTCTTTATTTTCTCAGATGGTAAAACTGTCCATTCTTCTTGGCAAAATGTCTCCAGTTCCTGTAAATTCCTGGGCTGTCTTGCATGTACTGCGCGCTTGAGATCTCCCCAGAGTGGCTCAATGATATTGAGGTCAGGAGACTGAGATGGCCACTCCAGAACCTTCACTTTCTTCTGCTGTAGCCAATGACAGGTCGACTTGGCCTTGTGTATTGGATTGTTGTCATGTTGAAACGTCCAAGTACGTCCTGGCTGATGAGTGCAAATTTGCCTCCAGTATTTGCTGATAATGTGCTGCATTTATTTTTCCTTCAACTTTGACCAAGTTTCCTATGCCTTTGAAGCTCACGCATCCCCACATCATCAGTGATCCACCTCCGTGCTTTACAGTAGGAATGGTGTTCCTTTCATCATAGGCCTTGTTGACACCTCTCCAAATGTAGCATTTATGGTTGTGGCCAAAAAGTTTGATTTTTGTCTCATCACTCCAAATGACCTTGTTCCAAAAGTTTTGAGGCTTGTCTCTGTGCTGTTTGGCGTATTGAAAGCGAGATTCTTTGTGGCCTTTGCGCAGTAATGGCTTTCTAATGGCAACTTGACCATGCAGCTCATTTTTCTTCAACTGCCTCCTTATTATGCATCTTGAAACAGCCACACCGATAGTTTTCAGAGAGTCCTGTATTTCAGCTGATGCTATGTGTGGGTTTTTCTTTGCATCCTGAACAATTTTCCGGGCAGTTGTGGTCGAAATTTTGGTTGGTCTACCTGACCGTGGTTTGGATTTTACAGAGTCCCTGAGTTTCCATTTGTTAATCACAGTTTGAACACTGCTGACTGGCATTATCAATTCCTTGGATATCTTTTTGTATCCCTTTCCTGTTTTATACAGTTCAACTACCTTTTCCCGTAGATCCGTGGACAATTCTTTTGCTTTCCCCATGACTCACAATCCGGAAACGTCGGTGGCTGGAGGAAAGATGCAACAGTCTGTCTGGATCCCAGAAACTCACTCGTTTTTATGCACACACTCAGATTACAAGCAAACAGGTCACAGGTGAGGATGTTACCTTTAGTAGCCATTCAAACCCCTTTGTGTCAACTTCTGGGCATGTTATCAGGCCAAAATCACCAGGGTATGTGAACTTTTGAAGAGGGTCATTTTGATGTTTTTGGATGTCATTATGATTTAAAAAGAGAAAACACAGAAGTTTGACAATAAATGGCTTCAACCAACCACTAACCATGAGTGGAGAAAAAGTTTTTGTGTTATCATTCATATTCTCTGAAAAAAGGCCAAAAAAACAAAAAATCTGCCGGGGTATGTAAACTTTTTAGCACAACTGTATCTGTACTGATGAAAATAATCACTGCAGAAACTAAGTGGGGTCCCAGAGGTTTTATGGGTCTCAGCGCTTACCTAGGTATTTTTGGGTGCTGGCAACAGACTTGCCTAGTGGCAAATACAGCCCTGACAATGTGTAAACAAGGTTTCAGTACTGTGTGAAGAGCGACATACCTGGACTCTCTTCAAGCTGTTAAGCTCAACTGACACAAGATGGCTGACGATCAGGACTTTGAAGATTCTGGACCAACTGTGATATCATGTGGTGTCTATGGTGTCATGTGCCCTGTGATATCATCATAGCTGCCAGTGTTGTTTAGTGTATCAAGTGTAAAACATTAACACAATGTCCGCATACAATAGAGTGCCCCCATATAATTCTTCAATACAGTACAATTCACCCTTATGTCCCAATATAATTGACTCTTATACCCCTATATAATTCACCCATACAGTACAATGCTCTCTAATGCACCCCATATAATGGCTTCCCTCATACCTCTATAGAATGCCCCCCATGCAGTCCATCTCCCCATACAATAGCCCCTTATGCCCCCATACAATGGCCCCATTATACCTCCATTTAATGCTCCTTTATGCCTCGTGCAGTAAAATATCCCCACATAATGGCCCCTTATGTCCCCACAGAATACAATGTCCCCTTATGCATGGTCCCCTCATATCTGCCACTCACCACCTGTTTTACACTGATTTGAACAGTTAGTGCAGATTTCATTCTCACTTACTGCTCTTAGCTCCTTGGACCTTCGGCCCTTCCCTGCCAGAACACTTAACCCTGTCAGTGGTAAAGCAGGAAAGGGGTGGTGGTTTGAGGCAGCAGCAGGGGCGTAACTTGAGGGGGTTCAGAGGGTGCAGTTGCACCGGGGGCCCAGGAGCCTTAGGGGGCCCATAAGAACTGGCAAAAGTATTGAGAGTGCATTTTCCATCTGGCTCATAAGCCAAGGAGACCCATAGATTACCCTAACAACACTAACCACACTAAGCTTGATTAAACCGTAACCATCACTCTCAAGAATTCGCTGTAGGGATGAGGTAGGGGGCCCCGGACAAAGGTTTGCACTGGGGCCCACAAGACTTTAGTTACGCCACTGGGCAAGAGCGTAGCTAAAATCTACCACTAATCTAAATGAAGCAAGGTAGGGACCCCATTATAGATTTTAGGCTGGGGGCCTAGGAGCTTCAACTTACTCCTCTGGTTTGAGGAGCAAAATGTGGTAAGTGAGAATGAAATCTGCATGTACAGCTCTGCTCTGGTAACAATGCATTGAGTACTTCTATCTGTTTCCCATACAGTACAGTTTACCCTGGATTCAGCATGACAGTCCCAGATTCCTGGTCCTGTCCCGCTGTCCCGGTTGGTGGGAGGTATATCTCCGGACACTGATGAGTTGAATACAGTAGTGAAGCAGGAGCCTTCTACAGTCAGCTCCAGCCTCACCACTGTCCCCTGTGTGCTCTGGCTCTGGATGCTGTAGGCGCAATGTGAAAACTCGGGAGAAGAGACTGCTGAGAGAGCAACAGGGGAGCGAGGAGAGGTGAGTATCAGTGTTTATTATGTTTGTTTGTTACTAGAAGGAAGACATTAAACTGTGGGGCCAGACGAGGGGAACATTAAACGGGGGGAGGGGGCAGATGAGGGGGACATTAAACTCTGTGGCTAGATGAGGGGGGCATTAAACTGGGGGCCAGATGAGGGGGGCATTAAACTGTGGGGCTAGATGAGGGGGACATTAAACTGTGGGGCCAGATAAGGGGGGCATTAAACTGTGGGGCCAGATGAGGGGGACAGCAAACTGGGGGTCAGATGAGGGGACATTAAACTGTGTGGCTAGATGAGGGGACATTAATGTCCCCGCCTCATCTGGTCCCCCAGTTTAAGGTCCCTCTTATTTAGCCCCACAGTTTAATGTCCCTCTCATCTGGATCAAGAGTTTAAACTGGGGGGCCAAATGAGGGGGACATTAAACTCTGGGACTAGATGAGGGGGACATTAAACTGAAGGGACAAATGAGGGGGATATTAAACTGTGGGGCTAGATGAGGGGACATTAAACTCTGGGGACAGATGAGGGGGACATTAAACTCTGGGGACAGATGAGGGGGACATTAAACTCTGGTGACAGATGAGGGGGACACTAAACTATGGGTTAGTTGAGAGGGATATTAAACTGTGGGGCTAGATGAGGGGATCATTAAACTGTGGGGCTAAATGAGGGGGGCATTAAACAGGGGGGCAGATGGAGGGTGACATTAAACTGGGGGCAACTGGAGAAGGACATTAAACCATGGGGGGTAGCTGATGGGGGATATGTCTGCCTCTAGTTGCCCCCAGTTTAATGTCCCCTCCAACTACCCCCACTGTTTAATGTCACCCTCCAGCTGCCCCATAGTTTAATGTCCCCCTCTAGTTTCCGCCAGTTTAAACTGGGGCACGAGGAGAGGGACTTAATACTATGGGGCAATTGGAGCGAACCATTATAATGTGGGGGCGTATAATGTTAGGATGACTGTAAGAGCATTATACTGTGTGGGGGCACATGGAAAAATAGATGGAAATGGGCGGAGTCAACTTTTAAGTGTGTGGAGCTAAATTTGCAGCGGCGCGCATAGGTATGCATCAGTGTATATGCATATTCCTTTCCCATCATTCTTTTTCTCATAGATTCCATGTATGTGAGCGAAATTCTACATCATAAGTCCTAAAGAGCTTTTTTGCGCTCCTTAACTAGATTCATTTATTTATCGAGATTTTTGATCAACCATGCCAAAGGCTACAGATGATTTTCCCGATACTGTCATCAATATCACTGCATGTAAGGATCTAGTGTCATCCTGGCCTACAGTACTGTTTCCTTTTGAATTATCTTATCAATGTTTCCCATTCTATTACAGTATTACCAAGATTTGACTCCACGCTCACCTGCCCAGGCACAATTTCAGGACATATTGAAGTATCTGCCCAGTATGTAACTTTTGTTTGTTTTCTAGCTTTAGCCTTAAAGGGAGTGTGTCACCAAAACCCAGCATGTAAATCCTGCCCTGCAGATTGAAAGGTTAGGGTCACCAGAATTAAATGGTGTTTTCCCCTTGTGAATCACTGCTTCAGTTGCTGGGATATTGCTGTTTTTGTCAATATGCAAATGAAATGTTTGGGGACATGAGGATGTGGCCATTCCTCAAAAGAGCTCATTTGCATATTAACAGTGGAGACATTGATACACAAGGGGGAAACACTGTTTGATTCATTTGACCCTGATTTATCTATTTGTGTGGCTGGGTTAATATTTTGGGTTCAGATGACAGACTCTCTCTATGTCTGCATTGTTTGCAGTTAAGAATATAATACCTCACCATATATAACAGGAACGACTCTTATAGGTCTGTAAACAGCTTTATTATATACATGAGCTTCCCATATGAAAGTGAAGGGTGGAGAAGAACCTGTGTAAATTTGTTACTGTGTTTCAGCTTCCATGGTTTTTCCCCCATCTGCTATACACGGTTAAATGTAATTTTTACATCTCTAATGGATATTATGTGAAAATATGAAAGAAAAAGGTGTGAATTATTAAAAAAGAATTATTCATTGCATTAAAGGTTATTTTTGCTTCCTCTTTAGTACATGAAATAGCACTTTGGTGCTGTCTTCTACAGCCCACCCTTTTCTTTTTGTGTTTTTATTGTTTCATGCTTTCTGGATATTGTAAGTTTGCACACTTCATAGTGTTACTGGGATTATATTAGGTGGTGCCCTCCATCTTCTGTGTATGCATAGTAGTACAGTATGTAAAAATATAACATTTTAAATATTGGTAAAATAACTTTTTTTTTTTTTTTAGCTATATATATGGTGAGGCATTATGGGCCGCTATCATTGGAAAGTGCTGCAGGTTTTTAAAATACACTGCTGTTAGAGCAAAAACTTGTTTAAGGTGTTTGGAAGATATTTGTGTGGACTTCTATGAAAAGGTAAATCTGGTATTCCAATTATTAAAGGGTTTTCCCACCAAAGCAAGTTATCATCCCCTATCCATAGGTAAGGGATAACTTGCAGCTCGGTGGGGTCTGACCACTGATCATAAGAATGGCACCATGGTTGGGCAGCAGTGCAGTGCTCGGCTATCTTAGGTGCTCCCACTGAAATGGAAGGAGCAGTGCATGTGCTGTCCAGCCACTGCTCTGTTCAAAAGTACACTGTTCTCCTGATCAGTGGGGTCTGTGCATTCAGACGCCCCTCCAATCTGCAAGTTATTTGCTTTGATGGAAAAAACTTTAAGTCAACCTTGTTTTTCAAAAGTCATTTAGAATGAGCTTGTATAGTAGCCAGGAACATCCTATGGTCCTGTATTATGGATCATCTATGATATATGCCCAAACAGCAGTTTATACCCACATATAAAACTTTTTTGTACACAAGATAACCCACTTAAAAGTTTTAGAAGTGTTTCTCTCTGTTGACACAAAGTGGACACGACATATAATAGCATATTTCTTTCATTAAATAAATTTCCTTCATTAATTTTTGGGAAGCATTCTTGGGCTAAAAATAATAATAATACCCCTTGATAAATGTGGGGTGTAGTTTCCAAAATGGCCTCCCTCATCTTTTGTGGGTTTCCATTATACTGGTACTTTAAGGGTTCTGCAAATATGACATGACCCCCAGAAAACTGTTCCAGCAAAATCTGCCCTTATATTATTATTATTATTATTATTATTATTATTATCATTTAGTTGTTTTTTTTTACATAACTCATTTTATATAAGAAAGGGGTATTTTGGGGGCTTTATTAATTTCAGAATTTTTTTTTTTAGCACTTTAGAATTTTTTTTTAATTTTATTTACATTTTTCACTCACTAGGGGACTTGAACCAGCGATCTTATCGCTCGTTCAGTAGTATACACTACAATACAGTACATATGTATAGCAGTTGTATACAAGAAGTCAGTCTATACAGATGCATAGACTTCCTCACCTATGGGCACCTATGGGCAGGATCAACCAGGTATGTTGGTCTGATAGCCTGGGGTAATTAATCAGATCATGGGCTGCCAAAAATACATATCGTTACCCACTGAACACACTGCGAGGGGTTGATGAGCAGAATAGCAACCCCAATCGGAGCTCAGCTCTGACTGGAGTTAAGCGAGCAAGGTGTTAGCTCTGTTACAGCTAACACCTGCTCCAGAAGACGCCAGATCAGTGTATGAGCGAACAAAAGGCTTCCGCTGTAATAGTATGGCGGCGTGCCTTTAGACCTAGTTGTGTCGCCTAAGGGTTAATGACTGGAGGAGACTGCAACTTTTAGCATGCACTGACTGAAAGGCATATTGGGAGTTGAAGTTACAAAACAACAGGTCTACGCATAGATTCACCATTTTTTCCCAGAATTCTCTGAAGATAGTGTACTTTAGGTAAAAGTATCCCGAGCATGGTGCTCACAGGATATCGGCAGATTTACTATAAATTACACATTCATTTGGGCACCCCCTTCCCCTTTTGACAGGACTGTAACCTCATTAACTGGCCCTGCCCCAACTAATGTCACATTAGTCAAAAACACACTTTGGGATGTGCCACTATAAAATGTGATTTCGCAAAGTGACTTACCCCTGGATTTTGACCTATGGATGCAATTCGGGGCATTCAGAGGGTATTCAGTAGTTTTTGTGTGGTCTTAGCCACATCCTGTTACTGAAAGCTGAAAGGTAAACTCACAGTATATGACCTATGTATATAGTGCCACATGTGAAATGTGCTCTGTGTATATAGTGCCACACAAGTACTGTACCCTCTGCGTATAGTGCCAAACATACCATGCCCTCTATGTATACTGCCACATGTTGCATATATATGGTGCCACTTGTTCCATGATTTTTATATATAGTGCCATAAGTACCATGCCTTCTATATATAGCGATGTACAGTGACCTCTACATATAGAGCCATATGTACCGCGTCCTCTCTATAACATGTCCTTCCTATAATGTACTGTCTATATATAGTGCCACATATACTGTGCCCTCTATATGACGTGCTCTCTACATATAGTGCCACACGTACAGTGCCCTCTATACATAGTGCCATACGTACTATGTCCACTGTATATAGTGCCACATGTACTGTGCCTTCTATATGACGTGCTCTCTACATATAGTGCCACACGTACAGTGCCCTCTATACATAGTGCCATACATACCATGTCCACTGTATATAGTGCCACATGTACTGTGCCTTCTATATGACGTGCTCTCTACATATAGTGCCACACGTACAGTGCCCTCTATACATAGTGCCAGACGTACCATGTCCACTGTATATAGTGCCACATGTACTGTGCCCTCTATATGACCTGCTCTCTACATATAGTGCCACACGTACAGTGCCCTCTATACATAGTGCCATACGTACCATGTCCACTGTATATAGTGCCACATGTACTGTGCCTTCTATATGACGTGCTCTCTACATATAGTGCCACACGTACAGTGCCCTCTATACATAGTGCCATACATACCATGTCCACTGTATATAGTGCCACATGTACTGTGCCCTCTATATGACGTGCTCTCTACATATAGTGCCACACGTACAGTACCCTCTGTACATCGTGCCAGACGTACCATGTCCACTGTATATAGTGCCACATGTACTGTGCCCTCTATATGACTTGTTCTCTACATATTGTGCCACATGTACAGTGCCCTCTATACATAGTGCCACACCTACCATGCCCACTGTATATAGTGCCACACTATTTGCAGAGGGGATGTGTGGAATTGAAATTATAGACTGATAGCTATATACAGTGAAACATTGAATGGGGTGTAAATAAATGCCTTACCCAAAAATACAACAATAGGGACAAAGCATAAAGCAGGCACTATGGAGCTGAGGAGAACGGAGGGTGCAGGGTGACATTTTTATGTTTGGAGCGGCAGAGGTCACAGCGGGGAGGGGGGAGTGAAGGAACATTATGTAGTGATGAGGATGATGCTGTCGCCTCCTGGCACACCTAGATTTGATTTGTATCTGTCTGCAGCATCATCTGATATCAGGGAGGCTGGACTGGCGCCCCCTCCTGCTCAAACTTCACTGTGCCCGGGATACGTACCCCTCTCGGCCCCCTAGCTACACCGCTGCCTTATCAGTGCTTGGACTTTATCACAATTTCTGTGTGGTATAAATTCCAGACATTGTGATAAACTCCAAGCGCAGATTAAGTGATAATTGTCATCAGTCAGGATTTGGCCCATAATCTGAGACCCGGCATGCCAGGGCGAATTCAAGAAGTCTGGAAAAATAAGGGTCAGCACTATAAATATTGAGTCTTTGTGTAAACTTCATGTATTTGTCACAAAAAGAACCTATGAAATGTTTAGAATTGTACTTCAGTATATCATAGAAACATCTGACTAAAAGACCTAAAAACACTGAAACAGTAAACTTTGTGAAAGCCAAAGCTTACACAAAGCATACCTCATCAGTAAACAAATCATCAATATGTTATTAGTGGGGGTCTAACATCCAGAACCCCCCACCATTCAGCTGGTTAAAGATGCTGGGCGGGAGAGCACTGCTCCTTCTGCACTGACTACCAAAGGCAGCACCACACGTATATTTTAGGGTTAGTGCTAACCCTAACCCTAACCCTAATCCTCTGCACAGTAACCCCATCGCCTTTGCGAAGGCAAGGGCGCCATTAACATCGCAATAACGCACACTCCTTGGTTAAATCCAGGGCGACATTTATTGCACAGTAACCCCATCGCTTTTGCGAAGGCAAGGGCGCCATTAACGTCGCAATAACACACACCCCTTGGTTAAATCCAGGGCGACATTTACTGCACAGTAAACTCATCGCCTTTGCGAAGGCAAGCGCGCCATTAACGTCGCAATAACGCACACCCCTTGGTTAAATCCAGGGCGACATTTATTGCACAGTAACCCCATCGCCTTTGCGAAGGCAAGCGCGCCATTAACGTCGCAATAACGCACACCCCTTGGTTAAATCCAGGACGACATTTATTGCACAGTAACCCCATGGCCTTTGCGAAGGCAAGCGCGCCATTAACGTCGCAATAACGCAGACCCCTTGGTTAAATCCAGGGCGACATTTATTGCACAGTAACCCCTTCGCCTTTGCGAAGGAAAGGGCGCCATTAACGTCGCAATAACGCACACCCCTTGGTTAAATCCAGGGCGACATTTATTGCACAGTAACCCAATCGCCTTTGCGAAGGCAAGGGCGCCATTAACGTCGCAATAATGCACACACCTTGGTTAAATCCAGGGCGACATTTATTGCACAGTAACCCCATTACCTTTGCGAAGGCAAGGGCGCCATTAATGTTGCAATAACGCATACCCCTTGGTTAAATCCAGAGCGACATTTATTGCACAGTAACCCCATCGCCTTTGTGAAGGCAAGTGCGCCATTAACGTCGCAATAGCGCACACCCCTTGGTTTAATCCAGGGCGACATTTATTGCACAATAACCCCATCGCCGTTGCGAAGGCAAGCGCCATTAACGTCACAATAACGCAGAACCCTTGGTTAAATCCAGGGCGACATTTATTGCACAGTAACCCCATTGCCTTTGCGCCATTAACTTCGCAATAATGCACACCCCTTGGTTAAATCCAGGGCGACATTTATTGCACAGTAACCCCATCGCCTTTGTGAAGGCAAGCGCGCCATTAATGTCGCAATAACGCACACCCCTGGGTTAAATCTAGGGCGACATTTATTGCACAGTAACCCCATCGCCTTTGTGAAGGCAAGCGCGCCATTAATGTCGCAATAGCGCACACCCCTTGGGTAAATCCAGGGCGACATTTATTACACAGTAACCCCATCGCCTTTGCGAAGGCAAGCGCGCCATTAACGTCGCAATAGCGCACACCCCTTGGTTAAATCCAGGGCGACATTTATTGCACAGTAACCCCATCGCCTTTGCGAAGGCAAGCGCGCCATTAACGTCGCAATAGCGCACAACCCTTGGTTAAATCCAGGGTGACATTTATTGCACACTAACCCCATCGCTTTTGCGAAGGCAAGCGCGCCATTAACGTCGCAATAACGCACACCCCTGGAATAATCCAGGGCGACATTTATTGCACAGTAACCCCATCGCCTTTGCGAAGGCAAGCGCGCCATTAACGTCGCAATAACGCACACCACTTGGTTAAATCCAGGGCGACATTTATTGCACAGTAACCCCATCGCCTTTGCGAAGGCATGCGCGCCATTAACGTCTCAATAACGCACACCACTTGGTTAAATCCAGGGCGACATTTATTGCACAGTAACCCCATCGCCTTTGCGAAGGCAAGCGCGCCATTAATGTTGCAATAACGCACACCCCTGGGTTAAATCCAGGGAGACATTTATTGCACAGTAACCCCATCGCCTTTGGAAGGCAAGCGCGCCATTAACGTCGCAATAAAGCAAACCCCTGGGTTAAATCCAGGGTGACGTTTATTGCGCAGTTACCCCATCGCCTTTGCGAAGGCAAGCGCGCCATTAACGTCGCAATAACGCACACCCCTGTGTTAAATCCAGGGCGATGTTTATTGCGCAGTAACCCCATCGCCTTTGTGAAAGCAAGCGCGCCATTAACGTCGGAATAACGCACACCCCTATGTTAAATCCAGGGCGACGTTTATTGCGCAGTAACCCCATCGCCTTTGAGAAGGCAAGCTCCATTAACGTCACAATAACGCACACCCCTGGGTTAAATCCAGGGCGACATTTAATGTGCAGTAACCCCATCGCCTTTGCGAAGGCATGCGTGCCATTAACGTCACAATAACGCACACCCCTGGGTTAAATCCAGGGCGACGTTTATTGCTCAGTAACCCCATCGCCTTTGCGAAGACAAGCGCACCATTAACGTCGCAATAACGCACACCCCTGTGTTAAATCCAGGGCGACATTTATTGCACAGTTACCCCAACGCCTTTGCGAAGGCAAGCGCGCCATTAACATCGCAATAACGCACACCCCTGTGTTAAATCCAGGGCGACATTTATTGCACAGTTACCCCAACGCCCTTACGAAGGCAAGCGCGCTATTAACGTCGCAATAACGCACACCCCTGGGTTAAATCCAGGGCAACATTTATTGTGCAGTTACCCCATCGCCTTTGCGAAGGCAAGCGCGCCATTAACGTCGCAATAACGCACACCCCTGGGTTAAATCCAGGGCAACATTTATTGCGCAGTTACCCCATCGCCTTTGCGAAGGCAAGCGCGCCATTAACGTCGCAATAACGCACACCCCTGGGTTAAATCCAGTGTGACATTTATTGCGCTGTAACCCCATCGCCTTCCGAAGGCAAGCGCGCCATTAACTTCGCAATAACGCACACCCCTGTGTTAAATCCAGGGCGACATTTATTGCACAGTTACCCCAACGCCTTTGCGAAGGCAAGCGCGCCATTAAAAACGCAATAACGCACACCCCTGGGTTAAATCCAGGGTGACATTTATTGCGCAGATACCCCATCGCCTTTGCGAAGGCAAGCGCGCCATTAACGTCGCAATAACGGCCACCCCTGGGTTAAATCCAGGGCAACATTTATTGCGCAGATACCCCATCGCCTTTGCGAAGGCAAGCGCACCATTAACGCCGCAATAACGCACACCCCGGTGGTAAATCCAGGGCAACATTTATTGCACAGTTACCCCAACGCCTTTGCGAAGGCAAGCGCGCTATTAACGTCGCAATAACGCACACCCCTGGGTTAAATCCAGGGCAACATTTATTGCGCAGTTACCCCATCGCCTTTGCGAAGGCAAGCGCGCCATTAACGTCGCAATAACGCACACCCCTGGGTTAAATCCAGTGTGACATTTATTGCGCTGTAACCCCATCGCCTTCCGAAGGCAAGCGCGCCATTAACTCGCAATAACGCACACCCCTGTGTTAAATCCAGGGCGACATTTATTGCACAGTTACCCCAACGCCTTTGCGAAGGCAAGCGTGCCATTAACGTCGCAATAACGCACACCCCTTGGTTAAATCCAGGGCGACATTTATTGCACAGTTACCGCAACGCCTTTGCGAAGGCAAGCGCGCCATTAACGTTGCAATAACGCACACCCCTGGGTTAAATCCAGGGCAACATTTATTGCGCAGATACCCCATCGCCTTTGCGAAGGCAGGCGCACCATTAACGTCGCAATAACGCACACCCCGGTGGTAAATCCAGGGCAACATTTATTGCACAGTTACCCCAACGCCTTTGCGAAGGCAAGCGCGCTATTAACGTCGCAATAACGCACACCCCTGCGTTAAATCCAGGGCATCATTTATTGCTCAGTTACCCCATCGCCTTTGCGAAGGCAAGCGCGCCATTAACATCGCAATAACGCACACCCCTGGGTTAAATCCAGGGTGACATTTATTGCGCAGTTACCCCATCGCCTTTGCGAAGGCAAGCGCGCCATTAACGTCGCAATAAAGCACACCCCTGGGTTAAATCCAGGGCAACATTTATTGCGCAGTTACCCCATCGCCTTTGCGAAGGCAAGCGCGCCATTAACGTCGCAATAACGCACACCCCTGGATTAAATCCAGGGCAACATTTATTGCGCAGTTACCCCATCGCCTTTGCGAAGGCAAGCGCGCCATTAACGTCGCAATAACGCACACCCCTGTGTTAAATCCAGGGCGACATTTATTGCACAGTTACCCCAACGCCTTTGCGAAGGCAAGCGTGCCATTAACGCCGCAATAACGCACACCCCTGTGTTAAATCCAGGGCGACATTTATTGCACAGTTACCGCAACGCCTTTGCGAAGGCAAGCGCGCCATTAACGTTGCAATAACGCACACCCCTGGGTTAAATCCAGGGCAACATTTATTGCGCAGATACCCCATCGCCTTTGCGAAGGCAAGCGCACCATTAACGTCGCAATAACGCACACCCCGGTGGTAAATCCAGGGCAACATTTATTGCACAGTTACCCCAACGCCTTTGCGAAGGCAAGCGCGCTATTAACGTCGCAATAACGCACACCCCTGCGTTAAATCCAGGGCATCATTTATTGCTCAGTTACCCCATCGCCTTTGCGAAGGCAAGCGCGCCATTAACATCGCAATAACGCACACCCCTGGGTTAAATCCAGGGTGACATTTATTGCGCAGTTACCCCATCGCCTTTGCGAAGGCAAGCGCGCCATTAACGTCGCAATAACGCACACCCCTGGGTTAAATCCAGGGCAACATTTATTGCGCAGTTACCCCATCGCCTTTGCGAAGGCAAGCGCGCCATTAACGTCGCAATAACGCACACCCCTGGATTAAATCCAGGGCAACATTTATTGCGCAGTTACCCCATCGCCTTTGCGAAGGCAAGCGCGCCATTAACATCGCAATAACGCACACCCCTGGGTTTAATGCAGGGCAACATTTATTGCGCAGTTACCCCATCGCCTTTGCGAAGGCAAGCGCACCATTAACGCCGCAATAACGCACACCCCTGTGTTAAATCCAGGGCGACATTTATTGCACAGTTACCCCAACGCCTTTGCGAAGGCAAGCGCGCCATTAACATCGCAATAACGCACACCCCTGTGTTAAATCCAGGGCGACATTTATTGCACAGTTACCCCAACGCCCTTACGAAGGCAAGCACGCTATTAACGCCGCAATAACGCACACCCCTGGGTTAAATCCAGGGCAACATTTATTGTGCAGTTACCCCATCGCCTTTGCGAAGGCAAGCGCGCCATTAACGTCGCAATAACGCACACCCCTGGGTTAAATCCAGGGCAACATTTATTGCGCAGTTACCCCATCGCCTTTGCGAAGGCAAGCGCGCCATTAACGTCGCAATAACGCACACCCCTGGGTTAAATCCAGTGTGACATTTATTGCGCTGTAACCCCATCGCCTTCCGAAGGCAAGCGCGCCATTAACTTCGCAATAACGCACACCCCTGTGTTAAATCCAGGGCGACATTTATTGCACAGTTACCCCAACGCCTTTGCGAAGGCAAGCGCGCCATTAACGTCGCAATAACGCACACCCCTGTGTTAAATCCAGGGCGACATTTTTTGCACAGTTACCGCAACACCTTTGCGAAGGCAAGCGCGCCATTAACGTTGCAATAACGCACACCCCTGGGTTAAATCCAGGGCAACATTTATTGCGCAGATACCCCATCGCCTTTGCGAAGGCAAGCGCACCATTAACGCCGCAATAACGCACACCCCGGTGGTAAATCCAGGGCAACATTTATTGCACAGTTACCCCAACGCATTTGCGAAGGCAAGCGCGCTATTAACGCCGCAATAACGCACACCCCTGGGTTAAATCCAGGGCATCATTTATTGCTCAGTTACCCCATCGCCTTTGCGAAGGCAAGCGCGCCATTAACATCGCAATAACGCACACCCCTGGGTTAAATCCAGTGTGACATTTATTGCGCTGTAACCCCATCGCCTTCCGAAGGCAAGCGCGCCATTAAATTCGCAATAACGCACACCCCTGTGTTAAATCCAGGGCGACATTTATTGCACAGTTACCCCAACGCCTTTGCGAAGGCAAGCGCGCCATTAACGCGCAATAACGCACACCCCTGTGTTAAATCCAGGGCGACATTTTTTGCACAGTTACCGCAACGCCTTTGCGAAGGCAAGCGCGCCATTAACGTTGCAATAACGCACACCCCTGGGTTAAATCCAGGGCAACATTTATTGCGCAGATACCCCATCTCCTTTGCGAAGGCAAGCGCACCATTAACGTCGCAATAACGCACACCCCGGTGGTAAATCCAGGGCAACATTTATTGCACAGTTACCCCAACGCATTTGCGAAGGCAAGCGCGCTATTAACGTCGCAATAACGCACACCCCTGGGTTAAATCCAGGGCATCATTTATTGCTCAGTTACCCCATCGCCTTTGCGAAGGCAAGCGCGCCATTAACGTCGCAATAACGCACACCCCTGGGTTAAATCCAGTGTGACATTTATTGCGCTGTAACCCCATCGCCTTCCGAAGGCAAGCGCGCCATTAACTCGCAATAACGCACACCCCTGTGTTAAATCCAGGGCGACATTTATTGCACAGTTACCCCAACGCCTTTGCGAAGGCAAGCGAGCCATTAACATCGCAATAACGCACACCCCTGTGTTAAATCCAGGGCGACAGTTATTGCACAGTTACCCCAACGCCCTTACGAAGGCAAGCACGCCATTAACGTCGCAATAACGCACACCCCTGGGTTAAATCCAGGGCAACATTTATTGTGCAGTTACCCCATCGCCTTTGCGAAGGCAAGCGCGCCATTAACGTCGCAATAACGCACACCCCTGGGTTAAATCCAGGGCAACATTTATTGCGCAGTTACCCCATCGCCTTTCCGAAGGCAAGCGCGCCATTAACGTCGCAATAACGCACACCCCTGTGTTAAATCCAGGGCGACATTTATTGCACAGTTACCGCAACGCCTTTGCGAAGGCAAGCGCGCCATTAACGTTGCAATAACGCACACCCCTGGGTTAAATCCAGGGCAACATTTATTGCGCAGATACCCCATCGCCTTTGCGAAGGCAAGCGCACCATTAACGTCGCAATAACGCACACGCCGGTGGTAAATCCATGGCAACATTTATTGCACAGTTACCCCAACGCCTTTGCGAAGGCAAGCGCGCTATTAACGTCGCAATAACGCACACCCCTGGGTTAAATCCAGGGCATCATTTATTGCTCAGTTACCCCATCGCCTTTGCGAAGGCAAGCGCGCCATTAACATCGCAATAACGCACACCCCTGGGTTAAATCCAGGGTGACATTTATTGCGCAGTTACCCCATCGCCTTTGCGAAGGCAAGCGCGCCATTAACGTCGCAATAACGCACACCCCTGGGTTAAATCCAGGGCAACATTTATTGTGCAGTTACCCCATCGCCTTTGCGAAGGCAAGCGCGCCATTAACGTCGCAATAACGCACACCCCTGGGTTAAATCCAGGGCAACATTTATTGCGCAGTTACCCCATCGCCTTTGCGAAGGCAAGCGCGCCATTAACGTCGCAATAACGCACACCCCTGGGTTAAATCCAGTGTGACATTTATTGCGCTGTAACCCCATCGCCTTCCGAAGGCAAGCGCGCCATTAACTTCGCAATAACGCACACCCCTGTGTTAAATCCAGGGCGACATTTATTGCACAGTTACCCCAACGCCTTTGCGAAGGCAAGCGCGCCATTAACGTCGCAATAACGCACACCCCTGTGTTAAATCCAGGGCGACATTTATTGCACAGTTACCCCAACGCCTTTGCGAAGGCAAGCGCGCCACTAACGTCGCAATAACGCACACCCCTGTGTTAAATCCAGGGCGACATTTATTGCACAGTTACCCCAAAGCTTTTGCGAAGGCAAGCGCGCCTTTAACGTCGCAATAACGCACACCCCTGGGTTAAATCCAGGGCAACATTTATTGCGCAGTTACCCCATCGCCTTTGCGAAGGCAAGCGCACCATTAACGTCGCAATAACGCACACCCCTGTGTTAAATCCAGGGCGACATTTATTGCACAGTTACCCCAACGCCTTTGCGAAGGCAAGCGCGCCATTAACATCGCAATAACGCACACCCCTGTGTTAAATCCAGGGCGACAGTTATTGCACTGTTACCCCAACGCCCTTACGAAGGCAAGCACGCTATTAACGTCGCAATAACGCACACCCCTGGGTTAAATCCAGGGCAACATTTATTGTGCAGTTACCCCATCGCCTTTGCGAAGGCAAGCGCGCCATTAACGTCGCAATAACGCACACCCCTGGGTTAAATCCAGGGCAACATTTATTGCGCAGTTACCCCATCGCCTTTGCGAAGGTAAGCGCGCCATTAACGTCGCAATAACGCACACCCCTGGGTTAAATCCAGTGTGACATTTATTGCGCTGTAACCCCATCGCCTTCCGAAGGCAAGCGCGCCATTAACTTCGCAATAACGCACACCCCTGTGTTAAATCCAGGGCGACATTTATTGCACAGTTACCCCAACGCCTTTGCGAAGGCAAGCGCGCCATTAACGTCGCAATAACGCACACCCCTGTGTTAAATCCAGGGCGACATTTATTGCACAGTTACCGCAACGCCTTTGCGAAGGCAAGCGCGCCATTAACGTTGCAATAACGCACACCCCTGGGTTAAATCCAGGGCAACATTTATTGCGCAGATACCCCATCGCCTTTGCGAAGGCAAGCGCACCATTAACGCCGCAATAACGCACACCCCGGTGGTAAATCCAGGGCAACATTTATTGCACAGTTACCCCAACGCCTTTGCGAAGGCAAGCGCGCTATTAACGTCGCAATAACGCACACCCCTGGGTTAAATCCAGGGCATCATTTATTGCTCAGTTACCCCATCGCCTTTGCGAAGGCAAGCACGCCATTAACATCGCAATAACGCACACCCCTGGGTTAAATCCAGGGTGACATTTTTTGCGCAGTTACCCCATCGCCTTTGCGAAGGCAAGCGCGCCATTAACGTCGCAATAACGCACACCCCTGGGTTAAATCCAGGGCAACATTTAATGCGCAGTTACCCCATCGCCTTTGCGAAGGCAAGCGCGCCATTAACGTCGCAATAACGCACACCCCTGGGTTAAATCCAGTGTGACATTTATTGCGCTGTAACCCCATCGCCTTCCGAAGGCAAGCGCGCCATTAACTCGCAATAACGCACACCCCTGTGTTAAATCCAGGGCGACATTTATTGCACAGTTACCCCAACGCCTTTGCGAAGGCAAGCGCGCCATTAACGTCGCAATAACGCACACCCCTGTGTTAAATCCAGGGCGACATTTATTGCACAGTTACCGCAACGCCTTTGCGAAGGCAAGCGCGCCATTAACGTCGCAATAACGCACACCCCTGTGTTAAATCCAGGGCGACATTTATTGCACAGTTACCCCAACGCCTTTGCGAAGGCAAGCGCGCCATTAACGTCGCAATAACGCACACCCCTGTGTTAAATCCAGGGCGACATTTATTGCACAGTTACCCCAACGCCTTTGCGAAGGCAAGCGCGCCACTAACGTCGCAATAACGCACACCCCTGTGTTAAATCCAGGGCGACATTTATTGCACAGTTACCCCAAAGCTTTTGCGAAGGCAAGCGCGCCTTTAACGTCGCAATAACGCACACCCCTGGGTTAAATCCAGGGCAACATTTATTGCGCAGTTACCCCATCGCCTTTGCGAAGGTAAGCGCGCCATTAACGTCGCAATAACGCACACCCCTGGGTTAAATCCAGTGTGACATTTATTGCGCTGTAACCCCATCGCCTTCCGAAGGCAAGCGCGCCATTAACGTCGCAATAACGCACACCCCTGTGTTAAATCCAGGGCGACATTTATTGCACAGTTACCCCAACGCCTTTGCGAAGGCAAGCGCGCCATTAACGTCGCAATAACGCACACCCCTGTGTTAAATCCAGGGCGACATTTATTGCACAGTTACCCCAACGCCTTGCGAAGGCAAGCGCGCCATTAACGTCGCAATAACGCACACCCCTGGGTTAAATCCAGGGCAACATTTATTGCGCAGATACCCCATCGCCTTTGCGAAGGCAAGCGCACCATTAACGCCGCAATAACGCACACCCCGGTGGTAAATCCAGGGCAACATTTATTGCACAGTTACCCCAACGCCTTTGCGAAGGCAAGCGCGCTATTAACGCCGCAATAACGCACACCCCTGGGTTAAATCCAGGGCATCATTTATTGCTCAGTTACCCCATCGCCTTTGCGAAGGCAAGCACGCCATTAACGTCGCAATAACGCACACCCCTGGGTTAAATCCAGGGTGACATTTTTTGCGCAGTTACCCCATCGCCTTTGCGAAGGCAAGCGCGCCATTAACGTCGCAATAACGCACACCCCTGGGTTAAATCCAGGGCAACATTTATTGCGCAGTTACCCCATCGCCTTTGCGAAGGCAAGCGCGCCATTAACGTCGCAATAACGCACACCCCTGGGTTAAATCCAGGGCGACATTTATTGCACAGTTACCCCAACGCCTTTGCGAAGGCAAGCGCGCCATTAACGTCGCAATAACGCACACCCCTGTGTTAAATCCAGGGCGACATTTATTGCACAGTTACCCCAACGCCTTTGCGAAGGCAAGCGCGCCATTAACGTCGCAATAACGCACACCCCTGGGTTAAATCCAGGGCAACATTTTTTGCGCAGATACCCCATCGCCTTTGCGAAGGCAAGCGCACCATTAACGTCGCAATAACGCACACCCCGGTGGTAAATCCAGGGCAACATTTATTGCACAGTTACCCCAACGCCTTTGCGAAGGCAAGCGCGCTATTAACGCCGCAATAACGCACACCCCTGGGTAAATCCAGGGCACATTTATTGCTCAGTTACCCCATCGCCTTTGCGAAGGCAAGCGCGCCATTAACATCGCAATAACGCACACCCCTGGGTTAAATCCAGGGTGACATTTATTGCGCAGTTACCCCATCGCCTTTGCGAAGGCAAGCGCGCCATTAACGTCGCAATAACGCACACCCCTGGGTTAAATCCAGGGCAACATTTATTGCGCAGTTACCCCATCCCTTGCGAAGGCAAGCGCGCCATTAACGTCGCAATAACGCACACCCCTGGGTTAAATCCAGGCGACATTTATTGCGCAGTAACCCCATCGCCTTCCGAAGGCAAGCGCGCCATTAACTCGCAATAACGCACACCCCTGTGTTAAATCCAGGGCGACATTTATTGCACAGTTACCCCAACGCCTTTGCGAAGGCAAGCGCGCCATTAACGTCGCAATAACGCACACCCCTGTGTTAAATCCAGGGCGACATTTATTGCACAGTTACCCCAACGCCTTTGCGAAGGCAAGCGCGCCACTAACGTCGCAATAACGCACACCCCTGTGTTAAATCCAGGGCGACATTTATTGCACAGTTACCCCAACGCCTTTGGCGAAGGCAAGCGCGCCATTAACGTCGCAATAACGCACACCCCTGGGTTAAATCCAGGGCAACATTTATTGCGCAGTTACCCCATCGCCTTTGCGAAGGCAAGCGCACCATTAACGTCGCAATAACGCACACCCCTGTGTTAAATCCAGGGCGACATTTATTGCACAGTTACCCCAACGCCTTTGCGAAGGCAAGCGCGCCATTAACGTCGCAATAACGCACACCCCTGGGTTAAATCCAGGGCAACATTTATTGCGCAGTTACCCCATCGCCTTTGCGAAGGCAAGCGCGCCATTAACGTCGCAATAACGCACACCCCTGTGTTAAATCCAGGGCGACATTTATTGCGCAGTAACCCCATCGCCTTTGCGAAGGCAAGCGCGCCATTAACGCCGCAATAACGCACACCCCGGGGTTAAATCCAGGGCAACGTTTATTGCACAGTAACCCCATCGCCTTTGCGAATGCAAACGCGCCATTAACGCCGCAATAACGCACACCCCTGGGTTAAATCCAGGGCGAGATTTATTGCGCAGTTACCCCATCGCCTTTGCGAAGGCAAGCGCCCATTAACGTCGCAATAACGCACACCCCTGGGTTAAATCCAGGGCAACATTTATTGCGCAGTTACCCCATCGACTTTGCGAAGGCAACCGCGCCCTTAAACGTCGCAATAATGCACACCCCTGTGTTAAATCCAGGGCGACATTTATTGCACAGTTACCCCAACGCATTTGCGAAGGCAAGCGCGCCATTAACGTCGCAATAACGCACACCCCTGTGTTAAATCCAGGGCGACATTTATTGCACAGTTACCCCAACGCCTTTGCGAAGGCAAGCGCGCCATTAACGTCGCAATAACGCACACCCCGGTGGTAAATCCAGGGCGACATTTATTGCACAGTTACCCCAACGCCTTTGCGAAGGCAAGCGCGCTATTAACGTCGGAATAACGCACACCCCTGGGTTAAATCCAGGGCGACATTTATTGCGCAGTAACCCCATTGCCTTTGCGAAGGCAAGCGCGCCATTAACGTCGCAATAACGCACACCCCTGGGTTAAATCCAGGGCGACATTTATTGCACAGTTACCCCAACGCCTTTGCAAAGGCAAGCGCGCCATTAAAGTCGCAATAATGCACACCCCTGGGTTAAATCCAGGGCAACATTTATTGCGCAGTTACCCCAACGCCTTTGCGAAGGCAAGCGCGCCATTAACGTCGCAATAACGCACACTCCTGTGTTAAATCCAGGGCGAACATTTATTGCGCAGTTACCCCATCACCTTTGCGAAGGCAAGCGCGCCATTAACGTCGCAATAACGCACACCTCGGGGTTAAATCCAGGGCAACGTTTATTGCACAGTAACCCCATCGCCTTTGCGAATGCAAACGCGCCAATAACGTCGCAATAACGCACACCCCTGGGTTAAATCCAGGGCGACATTTATTGCGCAGTTACCCCATCGCCTTGCGAAGGCAAGCGCGCCATTAACGTCGCAATAACGCACACCCCTGGGTTAAATCCAGGGCAACATTTATTGCGCAGTTACCCCATCGCCTTTGCGAAGGCAAGCGCACCATTAACGCCGCAATAACGCACACCCCTGTGTTAAATCCAGGGCGACATTTATTGCACAGTTACCCCAACGCCTTTGCGAAGGCAAGCGCGCCATTAACGTCGCAATAACGCACACCCCTGGGTTAAATCCAGGGCGACATTTATTGCACAGTTACCCCAACGCCCTTACGAAGGCAAGCGCGCTATTAACGTCGCAATAACGCACACCCCTGGGTTAAATCCAGGGCAACATTTATTGCGCAGTTACCCCACGCCTTTGCGAAGGCAAGCGCGCCATTAACGTCGCAATAACGCACACCCCTGGGTTAAATCCAGTGTGACATTTATTGCGCTGTAACCCCATCACCTTCCGAAGGCAAGCGCGCCATTAACTTCGCAATAACGCACACCCCTGTGTTAAATCCAGGGCGACATTTATTGCACAGTTACCCCAACGCCTTTGCGAAGGCAAGCGCGCCATTAACGTCGCAATAACGCACACCCCTGTGTTAAATCCAGGGCGACATTTATTGCACAGTTACCCCAACGCCTTTGCGAAGGCAAGCGCGCTATTAACGTCGCAATAACGCACACCCCTGGGTTAAATCCAGGGCAACATTTATTGCGCAGATACCCCATCGCCTTTGCGAAGGCAAGCGCACCATTAACGTCGCAATAACGCACACCCCGGTGGTAAATCCAGGGCAACATTTATTGCACAGTTACCCCAACGCCTTTGCGAAGGCAAGCGCGCTATTAACGTCGCAATAACGCACACCCCTGGGTTAAATCCAGGGCATCATTTATTGCTCAGTTACCCCATCGCCTTTGCGAAGGCAAGCGCGCCATTAAAAACGCAATAACGCACACCCCTGGGTTAAATCCAGGGTGACATTTATTGCGCAGATACCCCATCGCCTTTGCGAAGGCAAGCGCGCCATTAACGTCGCAATAACGGCCACCCCTGGGTTAAATCCAGGGCAACATTTATTGCGCAGTTACCCCATCGCCTTTGCGAAGGCAAGCGCGCCATTAACGTCGCAATAACGCACACCCCTGGGTTAAATCCAGTGTGACATTTATTGCGCTGTAACCCCATCGCCTTCCGAAAGCAAGCGCGCCATTAACTTCGCAATAACGCACACCCCTGTGTTAAATCCAGGGTGACATTTATTGCACAGTTACCCCAACGCCTTTGCGAAGGCAAGCGCGCCATTAACGTCGCAATAACGCACACCCCTGTGTTAAATCCAGGGCGACATTTATTGCACAGTTACCGCAACGCCTTTGCGAAGGCAAGAGCGCCATTAACGTCGCAATAACGCACACCCCTGGGTTAAATCCAGGGCAACATTTATTGCGCAGATACCCCATCACCTTTGCGAAGGCAAGCGCACCATTAACGTCGCAATAACGCACACCCCGGTGGTAAATCCAGGGCGACATTTATTGCACAGTTACCCCAACGCCTTTGCGAAGGCAAGCGCGCTATTAACGTCGCAATAACGCACACCCCTGGGTTAAATCCAGGGCATCATTTATTGCTCAGTTACCCCATCGCCTTTGCGAAGGCAAGCGCGCCATTAACATCGCAATAACGCACACCCCTGGGTTAAATCCAGGGTGACATTTATTGCGCAGTTACCCTATCGCCTTTGCGAAGGCAAGCGCGCCATTAACGTCGCAATAACGCACACCCCTGTGTTAAATCCAGGGCGACATTTATTGCGCAGTAACCCCATCGCCTTTGCGAAGGCAAGCGCGCCATTAACGTCGCAATAACGCACACCTCGGGGCTAAATCCAGGGCAACGTTTATTGCACAGTAACCCCATCGCCTTTGCGAATGCAAACGCGCCATTAACGTCGCAATAACGCACACCCTGGGTTAAATCCAGGGCGACATTTATTGCGCAGTTACCCCATCACCTTTGCGAAGGCAAGCGCGCCATTAACGTCACAATAACGCACATCCCTGGGTTAAATCCAGGGCGACATTTAGTGCACAGTTACCCCAACGCTTTTGCGAAGGCAAGCGCGCCATTAACTTCGCAATAACGCACACCCCTGTGTTAAATCCAGGGCGACATTTATTGCACAGTTACCCCACCGCCTTTGCGAAGACAAGCGCCCCATTAACGTCGCAATAACGCACACCCCTGTGTTAAACCCAGGGCGACATTTATTGCACAGTTACCGCAACGCCTTTGCGAAGGCAAGCGCGCCATTAACGTCGCAACAACGCACACCCCTGGGTTAAATCCAGGGCAACATTTATTGCGCAGATACCCCATCGCCTTTGCGAAGGCAAGCGCACCATTAACGTCGCAATAACGCACACCCCTATGGTAAATCCAGAGCAACATTTATTGCACAGTTACCCCAACGCCTTTGCGAAGGCAAGCGCGCCATTAACGTCGCAATAACGCACACCCCTGTGTTAAATCCAGGGCGACATTTATTGCACAGTTACCCCAACGCCCTTACAAAGGCAAGCGCGCTATTAACGTCGCAATAACGCACACCCCTGGGTTAAATCCAGGGCAACATTTATTGTGCAGTTACCCCATCGCCTTTGCGAAGGCAAGCGCGCCATTAACGTCGCAATAACGCACACCCCTGGGTTAAATCCAGGGCAACATTTATTGCGCAGTTACCCCATCGCCTTTGCGAAGGCAAGCGCGCCATTAAAGTCGCAATAACGCACACCCCTGGGTTAAATCCAGTGTGACATTTATTGCGCTGTAACCCCATCGCCTTCCGAAGGCAAGCGCGCCATTAACGTCGCAATAACGCACACCCCTGTGTTAAATCCAGGGCGACATTTATTGCACAGTTACCCCAACGCTTTTGCGAAGGCAAGCGCGCCATTAACGTCGCAATAACGCACACCCCTGTGTTAAATCCAGGGCGACATTTATTGCACAGTTACCCCAACGCCTTTGCAAAGGCAAGCGCGCCATTAACGTCGCAATAACGCACACCCCTGGGTTAAATCCAGGGCAACATTTATTGCGCAGATACCCCATCGCCTTTGCGAAGGCAAGCGCACCATTAACGTCGCAATAACGCACACCCCGGTGGTAAATCCAGGGCGACATTTATTGCACAGTTACCCCAACGCCTTTGCGAAGGCAAGCGCGCCATTAACGTCGCAATAACGCACACCCCTGTGTTAAATCCAGGGCGACATTTATTGCACAGTTACCCCAACGCCTTTGCGAAGGCAAGCGCGCTATTAACGTCGCAATAACGCACACCCCTGGGTTAAATCCAGGGTGACATTTATTGCGCAGTTACCCTATCGCCTTTGCGAAGGCAAGCGCGCCATTAACGTCGCAATAACGCACACCCCTGTGTTAAATCCAGGGCGACATTTATTGCGCAGTAACCCCATCGCCTTTGCGAAGGCAAGCGCGCCATTAACGTCGCAATAAGGCACACCTCGGGGATAAATCCAGGGCAACGTTTATTGCACAGTAACCCCATCGCCTTTGCGAATGCAAACGCGCCATTAACGTCGCAATAACGCACACCCCTGGGTTAAATCCAGGGCGACATTTATTGCGCAGTTACCCCATCGCCTTTGCGAAGGCAAGCGCGCCATTAACGTCACAATAACGCACACCCCTGGGTTAAATCCAGGGCAACATTTATTGCGCAGTTACCCCATCGACTTTGCGAAGGCAAGCGCGCCATTAACGTCGCAATAACGCACACCCCTGTGTTAAATCCAGGGCGACATTTATTGCACAGTTACCCCAACGCTTTTGCGAAGGCAAGCGCGCCATTAAAGTCGCAATAACGCACACTCCTGTGTTAAATCCAGGGCGACATTTATTGCGCAGTTACCCCATCGCCTTTGCGAAGGCAAGCGCGCCATTAACGTCGCAATAACGCACACCTCGGGGTTAAATCCAGGGCAACGTTTATTGCACAGTAACCCCATCGCCTTTGTGAATGCAAACGCGCCAATAACGTCGCAATAACGCACACCCCTGGGTTAAATCCAGGGCGACATTTATTGCGCAGTTACCCCATCACCTTTGCGAAGGCAAGCGCGCCATTAACGTAACAATAACGCACATCCCTGGGTTAAATCCAGGGCGACATTTATTGCAAAGTTACCCCAAAGCTTTTGCGAAGGCAACCGCGCCATTAACGTCGCAATAACGCACACCCCTGGGTTAAATCCAGGGCAACATTTATTGCGCAGTTACCCCATCGCCTTTGCGAAGGCAAGCGCACCATTAACGTCGCAATAACGCACACCCCTGTGTTAAATCCAGGGCGACATTTATTGCACAGTTACCCCAACGCCCTTACGAAGGCAAGCGCGCTATTAACGTCGCAATAACGCACACCCCTGGGTTAAATCCAGGGCAACATTTATTGCGCAGTTACCCCATCGCCTTTGCGAAGGCAAGCGCGCCATTAACGTCGCAATAACGCACACCCCTGGGTTAAATCCAGGGCAACATTTATTGCGCAGTTACCCCATCGCCTTTGCGAAGGCAAGCGCGCCATTAACGTCGCAATAACGCACACCCCTGGGTTAAATCCAGGGCAACATTTATTGCGCAGTTACCCCATCGCCTTTGCGAAGGCAAGCGCGCCATTAACGTCGCAATAACGCACACCCCTGGGTTAAATCCAGGGCGACATTTATTGCACAGTTACCCCATCGCCTTTGCGAAGGCAAGCGCGCCATTAACGTCGCAATAACGCACACCCCTGGGTTAAATCCAGGGCGACATTTATTGCACAGTTACCCCAACGCCTTTGCGAAGGCAAGCGCGCCATTAACGTCGCAATAACGCACACCCCTGGGTTAAATCCAGGGCGACATTTATTGCACAGTTACCCCATCGCCTTTGCGAAGGCAAGCGCGCCATTAACGTCGCAATAACGCACACCCCTGGGTTAAATCCAGGGCAACATTTATTGCGCAGTTACCCCATCGCCTTTGCGAAGGCAAGCGCGCCATTAACGTCGCAATAACGCACACCCCTGGGTTAAATCCAGGGCGACATTTATTGCGCAGTTACCCCATGCGCCATTCGGCAAACGCCCCCGGGGTTAAATCCAGGGCAACGATGGCACAGCCCCCGCCGCGGCCATTAACGTCGCAATAACGCACACCCCTGGGTTAAATCCAGGGCGACATTTATTGCGCAGTTACCCCATCGCCTTTGCGAAGGCAAGCGCGCCATTAACGTCGCAATAACGCACACCCCTGGGTTAAATCCAGGGCGACATTTATTGCACAGTTACCCCAACGCCTTTGCGAAGGCAAGCGCGCCATTAACGTCGCAATAACGCACACCCCTGGGTTAAATCCAGGGCAACATTTATTGCGCAGTTACCCCATCGCCTTTGCGAAGGCAAGCGCGCCATTAACGTCGCAATAACGCACACCCCTGGGTTAAATCCAGGGCGACATTTATTGCACAGTTACCCCAACGCCTTTGCGAAGGCAAGCGCGCCATTAACGTCGCAATAACGCACACCCCTGTGTTAAATCCAGGGCGACATTTAGTGCACAGTTACCCCAACGCCTTTGCGAAGGCAAGCGCGCCATTAACGCCGCAATAACGCACACCCCTGGGTTAAATCCAGGGCGACATTTAGTGCACAGTGACCCCATCGCCTTTGCGAAGGCAAGCGCGCCATTAACGTCGCAATAACGCACACCCCTGGGTTAAATCCAGGGCGACATTTATTGCGCAGTTACCCCATCGCCTTTGCGAAGGCAAGCGCGCCATTAACGTCGCAATAACGCACACCCCTGGGTTAAATCCAGGGCGACATTTATTGCCCAGTTACCCCATCGCCTTTGCGAAGGCAAGCGCGCCATTAACGTCGCAATAACGCACACCCCTGGGTTAAATCCAGGGCGACATTTATTGCACAGTGACCCCAACGCCTTTGCGAAGGCAAGCGCGCCATTAACGTCGCAATAACGCACACCCCTGTGTTAAATCCAGGGCGACATTTATTGCACAGTTACCCCAACGCCCTTGCGAAGGCAAGCGCGCCATTAACGTCGCAATAACGCACACCCCTGGGTTAAATCCAGGGCGACATTTATTGCCCAGTTACCCCATCGCCTTTGCGAAGGCAAGCGCGCCATTAACGTCGCAATAACGCACACCCCTGGGTTAAATCCAGGGCGACATTTATTGCGCAGTTACCCCATCGCCTTTGCGAAGGCAAGCGCGCCATTAACGTCGCAATAACGCACACCCCTGGGTTAAATCCAGGGCGACATTTAGTGCGCAGTTACCCCATCGCCTTTGCGAAGGCAAGCGCACCATTAACGTCGCAATAACGCACACCCCTGTGTTAAATCCAGGGCGACATTTAGTGCACAGTTACCCCAACGCCTTTGCGAAGGCAAGCGCGCCATTAACATCGCAATAACGCACACCCCTGGGTTAAATCCAGGGCGACATTTAGTGCACAGTTACCCCAACGCCCTTACGAAGGCAAGCGCGCCATTAACGTCGCAATAACGCACACCCCTGGGTTAAATCCAGGGCGACGTTTAGTGCCCAGTGACCCCAACGCCCTTGCGAAGGCAAGCGCGCCATTAACGCCGCAATAACGCACCCACCCCTGGGTTAAATCCAGGGCAACATTTAGTGCGCAGTTACCCCATCGCCTTTGCGAAGGCAAGCGCGCCATTAACGTCGCAATAACGCACACCCCTGGGTTAAATCCAGGGCAACATTTAGTGCGCAGTTACCCCATCGCCTTTGCGAAGGCAAGCGCGCCATTAACGTCGCAATAACGCACACCCCTGGGTTAAAATCCAGGGCGACATTTAGTGCGCAGTTACCCCATCGCCTTTGCGAAGGCAAGCGCACCATTAACGTCGCAATAACGCACACCCCTGGGTTAAATCCAGGGCGACATTTAGTGCCCAGTTACCCCAACGCCTTTGCGAAGGCAAGCGCGCCATTAACGTCGCAATAACGCACACCCCTGTGTTAAATCCAGGGCGACATTTATTGCACAGTTACCCCAACGC
Source organism: Leptodactylus fallax (assembly GCA_947044405.1). Classification (NCBI taxonomy): domain Eukaryota; kingdom Metazoa; phylum Chordata; class Amphibia; order Anura; family Leptodactylidae; genus Leptodactylus; species Leptodactylus fallax. The sequence continues at coordinate 11,411,265 of CAMRHE010000025.1, forward strand.
CCTTGCGAAGGCAAGCGCGCTATTAACGCCGCAATAACGCACACCCCTGGGTTAAATCCAGGGCAACATTTATTGTGCAGTTACCCACATCGCCTTTGCGAAGGCAAGCGCGCCATTAACGCCGCAATAACGCACACCCCTGGGTTAAATCCAGGGCAACATTTAGTGCGCAGTTACCCCATCGCCTTTGCGAAGGCAAGCGCGCCATTAACGTCGCAATAACGCACACCCCTGGGTTAAATCCAGGGTGACATTTAGTGCGCAGTAACCCCATCGCCTTTCCGAAGGCAAGCGCGCCATTAACGTCGCAATAACGCACACCCCTGTGTTAAATCCAGGGCGACATTTATTGCACAGTTACCCCAACGCCTTTGCGAAGGCAAGCGCGCCATTAACGCCGCAATAACGCACACCCCTGTGTTAAATCCAGGGCGACATTTATTGCACAGTGACCCCAACGCCTTTGCGAAGGCAAGCGCGCCATTAACGTCGCAATAACGCACACCCTTGGGTTAAATCCAGGGCAACATTTAGTGCGCAGATACCCCATCGCCTTTGCGAAGGCAAGCGCGCCATTAACGTCGCAATAACGCACACCCCGGGGGTAAATCCAGGGCAACATTTAGTGCACAGTTACCCCAACGCCTTTGCGAAGGCAAGCGCGCCATTAACGTCGCAATAACGCACACCCCTGGGTTAAATCCAGGGCAACATTTAGTGCCCAGTTACCCCATCGCCTTTGCGAAGGCAAGCGCGCCATTAACATCGCAATAACGCACACCCCTGGGTTAAATCCAGGGCGACATTTATTGCGCAGTTACCCCATCGCCTTTGCGAAGGCAAGCGCGCCATTAACGTCGCAATAACGCACACCCCTGGGTTAAATCCAGGGCAACATTTATTGTGCAGTTACCCCATCGCCTTTGCGAAGGCAAGCGCGCCATTAACGTCGCAATAACGCACACCCCTGGGTTAAATCCAGGGCAACATTTATTGCGCAGTTACCCCATCGCCTTTGCGAAGGCAAGCGCGCCATTAACGTCGCAATAACGCACACCCCTGGGTTAAATCCAGGGTGACATTTAGTGCGCAGTAACCCCATCGCCTTCCGAAGGCAAGCGCGCCATTAACGTCGCAATAACGCACACCCCTGGGTTAAATCCAGGGCGACATTTATTGCACAGTGACCCCAACGCCTTTGCGAAGGCAAGCGCGCCATTAACGTCGCAATAACGCACACCCCTGTGTTAAATCCAGGGCGACATTTATTGCACAGTTACCCCAACGCCTTTGCGAAGGCAAGCGCGCCATTAACGTCGCAATAACGCACACCCCTGGGTTAAATCCAGGGCAACATTTAGTGCGCAGATACCCCATCGCCTTTGCGAAGGCAAGCGCACCATTAACGTCGCAATAACGCACACCCCGGTGGTAAATCCAGGGCAACATTTATTGCACAGTTACCCCAACGCCTTTGCGAAGGCAAGCGCGCCATTAACGTGGCAATAACGCACACCCCTGGGTTAAATCCAGGGCATCATTTATTGCCCAGTTACCCCATCGCCTTTCCGAAGGCAAGCGCGCCATTAACGTCGCAATAACGCACACCCCTGGGTTAAATCCAGGGTGACATTTATTGCGCAGTTACCCCATCGCCTTTGCGAAGGCAAGCGCGCCATTAACGTCGCAATAACGCACACCCCTGGGTTAAATCCAGGGCAACATTTATTGCGCAGTTACCCCATCGCCTTTGCGAAGGCAAGCGCGCCATTAACGTCGCAATAACGCACACCCCTGGGTTAAATCCAGGGTGACATTTATTGCGCAGTAACCCCATCGCCTTCCGAAGGCAAGCGCGCCATTAACGTCGCAATAACGCACACCCCTGTGTTAAATCCAGGGCGACATTTATTGCACAGTTACCCCAACGCCTTTGCGAAGGCAAGCGCGCCATTAACGTCGCAATAACGCACACCCCTGTGTTAAATCCAGGGCGACATTTATTGCACAGTTACCCCAACGCCTTTGCGAAGGCAAGCGCGCCATTAACGTCGCAATAACGCACACCCCTGGGTTAAATCCAGGGCGACATTTATTGCACAGTTACCCCAAAGCTTTTGCGAAGGCAAGCGCGCCATTAACGTCGCAATAACGCACACCCCTGGGTTAAATCCAGGGCAACATTTAGTGCGCAGTTACCCCATCGCCTTTGCGAAGGCAAGCGCGCCATTAACGTCGCAATAACGCACACCCCTGGGTTAAATCCAGGGCGACGTTTAGTGCACAGTTACCCCAACGCCTTTGCGAAGGCAAGCGCGCCATTAACGTCGCAATAACGCACACCCCTGTGTTAAATCCAGGGCGACATTTATTGCCCAGTTACCCCAACGCCCTTGCGAAGGCAAGCGCGCCATTAACGTCGCAATAACGCACACCCCTGGGTTAAATCCAGGGCAACATTTATTGCGCAGTGACCCCATCGCCTTTGCGAAGGCAAGCGCGCCATTAACGTCGCAATAACGCACACCCCTGTGTTAAATCCAGGGCGACATTTATCGCCTTGCGGGCAAGCGCGCCATTAACGTCGCAAAACCACACCCGGGTTAAATCGGCAGGGCCGTTTATTGCCCAGTGACCCCATCGCCTTTGCGAAGGCAAGCGCGCCATTAACGTCGCAATAACGCACACCCCTGGGTTAAATCCAGGGCGACATTTATTGCGCAGTTACCCCATCGCCTTTGCGAAGGCAAGCGCGCCATTAACGTCGCAATAACGCACACCCCTGGGTTAAATCCAGGGCGACATTTATTGCCCAGTTACCCCATCGCCTTTGCGAAGGCAAGCGCGCCATTAAACGTCGCAATAACGCACACCCCTGTGTTAAATCCAGGGCGACATTTATTGCACAGTTACCCCACCGCCTTTGCGAAGGCAAGCGCGCCATTAACGTCGCAATAACGCACACCCCTGGGTTAAATCCAGGGCGACATTTATTGCACAGTTACCCCAACGCCTTTGCGAAGGCAAGCGCGCCATTAACGTCGCAATAACGCACACCCCGGTGGTAAATCCAGGGCGACATTTATTGCACAGTTACCCCATCGCCTTTGCGAAGGCAAGCGCGCCATTAACGTCGCAATAACGCACACCCCTGGGTTAAATCCAGGGCGACATTTATTGCGCAGTTACCCCATCGCCTTTGCGAAGGCAAGCGCGCCATTAACGTCGCAATAACGCACACCCCTGGGTTAAATCCAGGGCGACATTTATTGCACAGTTACCCCAACGCCTTTGCGAAGGCAAGCGCGCCATTAACGTCGCAATAACGCACACCCCTGGGTTAAATCCAGGGCGACATTTATTGCGCAGTTACCCCATCGCCTTTGCGAAGGCAAGCGCGCCATTAACGTCGCAATAACGCACACCCCTGTGTTAAATCCAGGGCGACATTTATTGCACAGTTACCCCAACGCCTTTGCGAAGGCAAGCGCGCCACTAACGTCGCAATAACGCACACCCCTGTGTTAAATCCAGGGCGACATTTATTGCACAGTTACCCCAACGCCTTTGCGAAGGCAAGCGCTCCATTAACGTCGCAATAACGCACACCCTTGGGTTAAATCCAGGGCAACATTTATTGCGCAGTTACACCATCGACTTTGCGAAGGCAACCGCGCCCATAAACGTCGCAATAATGCACACCCCTGTGTTAAATCCAGGGCGACATTTATTGCACAGTTACCCCACCGCCTTTGCGAAGGCAAGCGCGCCATTAACGTCGCAATAACGCACACCCCTGTGTTAAATCCAGGGCGACATTTATTGCACAGTTACCCCAACGCCTTTGCGAAGGCAAGCGCGCCATTAACGTCGCAATAACGCACACCCCGGTGGTAAATCCAGGGCGACATTTATTGCACAGTTACCCCAACGCCTTTGCGAAGGCAAGCGCGCTATTAACGTCGGAATAACGCACACCCCTGGGTTAAATCCAGGGCGACATTTATTGCGCAGTAACCCCATTGCCTTTGCGAAGGCAAGCGCGCCATTAACGTCGCAATAACGCACACCCCTGGGTTAAATCCAGGGCGACATTTATTGCACAGTTACCCCAACGCCTTTGCAAAGGCAAGCGCGCCATTAAAGTCGCAATAATGCACACCCCTGGGTTAAATCCAGGGCAACATTTATTGCGCAGTTACCCCAACGCCTTTGCGAAGGCAAGCGCGCCATTAACGTCGCAATAACGCACACTCCTGTGTTAAATCCAGGGCGACATTTATTGCGCAGTTACCCCATCACCTTTGCGAAGGCAAGCGCGCCATTAACGTCGCAATAACGCACACCTCGGGGTTAAATCCAGGGCAACGTTTATTGCACAGTAACCCCATCGCCTTTGCGAATGCAAACGCGCCAATAACGTCGCAATAACGCACACCCCTGGGTTAAATCCAGGGCGACATTTATTGCGCAGTTACCCCATCACCTTTGCGAAGGCAAGCGCGCCATTAACGTCACAATAACGCACATCCCTGGGTTAAATCCAGGGCGACATATATTGCACAGTTACCCCAAAGCTTTTGCGAAGGCAAGCGCGCCATTAACGTCGCAATAACGCACACCCCTGGGTTAAATCCAGGGCAACATTTATTGCGCAGTTACCCCATCGCCTTTGCGAAGGCAAGCGCACCATTAACGTCGCAATAACGCACACCCCTGTGTTAAATCCAGGGCGACATTTATTGCACAGTTACCCCAACGCCTTTGCGAAGGCAAGCGCGCCACTAACGTCGCAATAACGCACACCCCTGTGTTAAATCCAGGGCGACATTTATTGCACAGTTACCCCAACGCCTTTGCGAAGGCAAGCGCGCCATTAACGCCGCAATAACGCACACCCCTGGGTTAAATCCAGGGCGACATTTATTGCACAGTTACCCCAACGCCCTTACGAAGGCAAGCGCGCTATTAACGTCGCAATAACGCACACCCCTGGGTTAAATCCAGGGCAACATTTATTGCGCAGTTACCCCATCGCCTTTGCGAAGGCAAGCGCGCCATTAACGTCGCAATAACGCACACCCCTGGGTTAAATCCAGGGCGACATTTATTGCGCAGTAACCCCATCGCCTTGCGAAGGCAAGCGCGCCATTAACGTCGCAATAACGCACACCCCTGGGTTAAATCCAGGGCGACATTTATTGCCCAGTTACCCCAACGCCTTTGCGAAGGCAAGCGCGCCATTAACGTCGCAATAACGCACACCCCTGTGTTAAATCCAGGGCGACATTTATTGCACAGTTACCCCAACGCCTTTGCGAAGGCAAGCGCGCCATTAACGTCGCAATAACGCACACCCCTGTGTTAAATCCAGGGCGACATTTATTGCACAGTTACCCCAACGCCTTTGCGAAGGCAAGCGCGCCATTAACGTCGCAATAACGCACACCCCTGGGTTAAATCCAGGGCAACATTTATTGCGCAGTTACCCCATCGCCTTTGCGAAGGCAAGCGCACCATTAACGTCGCAATAACGCACACCCCTGTGTTAAATCCAGGGCGACATTTATTGCACAGTTACCCCAACGCCTTTGCGAAGGCAAGCGCGCCATTAACGTCGCAATAACGCACACCCCTGTGTTAAATCCAGGGCGACATTTAGTGCACAGTTACCCCAACGCCCTTACGAAGGCCAGCGCGCTATTAACGCCGCAATAACGCACACCCCTGGGTTAAATCCAGGGCAACATTTATTGCGCAGTTACCCCATCGCCTTTGCGAAGGCAAGCGCGCCATTAACGTCGCAATAACGCACACCCCCTGTGTTAAATCCAGGGCGACATTTATTGCGCAGTAACCCCATCGCCTTTGCGAAGGCAAGCGCGCCATTAACGTCGCAATAACGCACACCTCGGGGTTAAATCCAGGGCAACGTTTATTGCACAGTAACCCCATCGCCTTTGCGAATGCAAACGCGCCATTAACGTCGCAATAACGCACACCCCTGGGTTAAATCCAGGGCGACATTTATTGCGCAGTTACCCCATCGCCTTTGCGAAGGCAAGCGCGCCATTAACGTCGCAATAACGCACACCCCTGGGTTAAATCCAGGGCAACATTTATTGCGCAGTTACCCCATCGACTTTGCGAAGGCAAGCGCGCCATTAAACGTCGCAATAACGCACACCCCTGTGTTAAATCCAGGGCGACATTTATTGCACAGTTACCCCACCGCCTTTGCGAAGGCAAGCGCGCCATTAACGTCGCAATAACGCACACCCCTGTGTTAAATCCAGGGCGACATTTATTGCACAGTTACCCCAACGCCTTTGCGAAGGCAAGCGCGCCATTAACGTCGCAATAACGCACACCCCTGGTGGTAAATCCAGGGCGACATTTATTGCACAGTTACCCCAACGCCTTTGCGAAGGCAAGCGCGCCAATAACGTCGCAATAACGCACACCCCTGGGTTAAATCCAGGGCGACATTTATTGCGCAGTTACCCCATCACCTTTGCGAAGGCAAGCGCGCCATTAACGTCGCAATAACGCACACCCCTGGGTTAAATCCAGGGCGACATTTATTGCACAGTTACCCCAACGCTTTTGCGAAGGCAAGCGCGCCATTAACGTCGCAATAACGCACACCCCTGGGTTAAATCCAGGGCAACATTTATTGCGCAGTTACCCCATCGCCTTTGCGAAGGCAAGCGCACCATTAACGTCGCAATAACGCACACCCCTGGGTTAAATCCAGGGCGACATTTATTGCACAGTTACCCCAACGCCTTTGCGAAGGCAAGCGCGCCATTAACGTCGCAATAACGCACACCCCTGTGTTAAATCCAGGGCGACATTTATTGCACAGTTACCCCAACGCCTTTGCGAAGGCAAGCGCGCCATTAACGTCGCAATAACGCACACCCCTGGGTTAAATCCAGGGCAACATTTATTGCGCAGTTACCCCATCGCCTTTGCGAAGGCAAGCGCGCCATTAACGTCGCAATCGCACACCCCTGGGTTAAATCCAGGGCGACATTTAGTGCCCAGTACCCCACCGCCCGCACGCGCCTTAACGCCGCAATAACGCACACCCCTGTGTTAAATCCAGGGCGACATTTATTGCACAGTTACCCCAACGCCTTTGCGAAGGCAAGCGCGCCATTAACGTCGCAATAACGCACACCCCCGGTGGTAAATCCAGGGCGACATTTATTGCACAGTTACCCCAACGCCTTTGCGAAGGCAAGCGCGCTATTAACGTCGCAATAACGCACACCCCTGGGTTAAATCCAGGGCGACATTTATTGCGCAGTAACCCCATCGCCTTTGCGAAGGCAAGCGCGCCATTAACGTCGCAATAACGCACACCCCTGGGTTAAATCCAGGGCGACATTTATTGCACAGTTACCCCAACGCCTTTGCAAAGGCAAGCGCGCCATTAACGTCGCAATAACGCACACCCCTGGGTTAAATCCAGGGCAACATTTATTGCGCAGTTACCCCATCGCCTTTGCGAAGGCAAGCGCGCCATTAACGTCGCAATAACGCACACCCCTGTGTTAAATCCAGGGCGACATTTATTGCGCAGTTACCCCATCACCTTTGCGAAGGCAAGCGCGCCATTAACGCCGCAATAACGCACACCCCGGGGTTAAATCCAGGGCAACGTTTATTGCACAGTAACCCCATCGCCTTTGCGAAGGCAAACGCGCCAATAACGTCGCAATAACGCACACCCCTGGGTTAAATCCAGGGCGACATTTATTGCGCAGTTACCCCATCGCCTTTGCGAAGGCAAGCGCGCCATTAACGTCGCAATAACGCACACCCCTGGGTTAAATCCAGGGCGACATTTATTGCACAGTTACCCCAACGCCTTTGCGAAGGCAAGCGCGCCATTAACGTCGCAATAACGCACACCCCTGGGTTAAATCCAGGGCAACATTTATTGCGCAGTTACCCCATCGCCTTTGCGAAGGCAAGCGCGCCATTAACGTCGCAATAACGCACACCCCTGGGTTAAATCCAGGGCGACATTTATTGCACAGTTACCCCAACGCCTTTGCGAAGGCAAGCGCGCCATTAACGTCGCAATAACGCACACCCCTGTGTTAAATCCAGGGCGACATTTATTGCACAGTTACCCCAACGCCTTTGCGAAGGCAAGCGCGCCATTAACGTCGCAATAACGCACACCCCTGTGTTAAATCCAGGGCGACATTTATTGCACAGTTACCCCAACGCCCTTGCGAAGGCAAGCGCGCCATTAACGTCGCAATAACGCACACCCCTGGGTTAAATCCAGGGCAACATTTATTGCGCAGTTACCCCATCGCCTTTGCGAAGGCAAGCGCGCCATTAACGTCGCAATAACGCACACCCCTGGGTTAAATCCAGGGCAACATTTATTGCGCAGTTACCCCATCGCCTTTGCGAAGGCAAGCGCGCCATTAACGTCGCAATAACGCACACCCCTGTGTTAAATCCAGGGCGACATTTATTGCACAGTTACCCCAACGCCTTTGCGAAGGCAAGCGCGCCATTAACGCCGCAATAACGCACACCCCTGTGTTAAATCCAGGGCGACATTTATTGCACAGTTACCCCAACGCCTTTGCGAAGGCAAGCGCGCCATTAACGTCGCAATAACGCACACCCCTGGGTTAAATCCAGGGCAACATTTATTGCGCAGATACCCCATCGCCTTTGCGAAGGCAAGCGCACCATTAACGTCGCAATAACGCACACCCCGGTGGTAAATCCAGGGCGACATTTATTGCACAGTTACCCCAACGCCTTTGCGAAGGCAAGCGCGCTATTAACGTCGCAATAACGCACACCCCTGGGTTAAATCCAGGGCATCATTTATTGCTCAGTTACCCCATCGCCTTTGCGAAGGCAAGCGCGCCATTAACATCGCAATAACGCACACCCCTGGGTTAAATCCAGGGTGACATTTATTGCGCAGTTACCCCATCGCCTTTGCGAAGGCAAGCGCGCCATTAACGTCGCAATAACGCACACCCCTGGGTTAAATCCAGGGCGACATTTATTGCGCAGTTACCCCATCGCCTTTGCGAAGGCAAGCGCGCCATTAACGTGGCAATAACGCACACCCCTGGGTTAAATCCAGTGTGACATTTATTGCGCAGTAACCCCATCGCCTTCCGAAGGCAAGCGCGCCATTAACGTCGCAATAACGCACACCCCTGTGTTAAATCCAGGGCGACATTTATTGCACAGTTACCCCAACGCCTTTGCGAAGGCAAGCGCGCCATTAACGTCGCAATAACGCACACCCCTGTGTTAAATCCAGGGCGACATTTATTGCCCAGTTACCCGCAACGCCTTTGCGAAGGCAAGCGCGCCATTAACGCCGCAATAACGCACACCCCTGGGTTAAATCCAGGGCAACATTTATTGCGCAGATACCCCATCGCCTTTGCGAAGGCAAGCGCGCCATTAACGTCGCAATAACGCACACCCCTGTGGTAAATCCAGGGCGACATTTATTGCACAGTTACCCCAACGCCTTTGCGAAGGCAAGCGCGCCATTAACGTCGCAATAACGCACACCCCTGGGTTAAATCCAGGGCAACATTTATTGCACAGTTACCCCATCGCCTTTGCGAAGGCAAGCGCGCCATTAACGTCGCAATAACGCACACCCCTGGGTTAAATCCAGGGCGACATTTATTGCGCAGTTACCCCATCGCCTTTGCGAAGGCAAGCGCGCCATTAACGTCGCAATAACGCACACCCCTGGGTTAAATCCAGGGCGACATTTATTGCGCAGTTACCCCATCGCCTTTGCGAAGGCAAGCGCGCCATTAACGTCGCAATAACGCACACCCCTGGGTTAAATCCAGGGCGACGTTTAGTGCACAGTAACCCCAACGCCTTTGCGAAGGCAAGCGCGCCATTAACGTCGCAATAACGCACACCCCTGTGTTAAATCCAGGGCGACATTTATTGCACAGTTACCCCACCGCCCCCTTTGCGAAGGCAAGCGCGCCATTAACGTCGCAATAACGCACACCCCTGTGTTAAATCCAGGGCGACATTTATTGCACAGTTACCCCAACGCCTTTGCGAAGGCAAGCGCGCCATTAACGTCGCAATAACGCACACCCCTGGGTTAAATCCAGGGCAACATTTATTGCGCAGTTACCCCATCGCCTTTGCGAAGGCAAGCGCGCCATTAACATCGCAATAACGCACACCCCTGGGTTAAATCCAGGGTGACATTTATTGCGCAGTTACCCCATCGCCTTTGCGAAGGCAAGCGCGCCATTAACGTCGCAATAACGCACACCCCTGGGTTAAATCCAGGGCAACATTTATTGCGCAGTTACCCCATCGCCTTTGCGAAGGCAAGCGCGCCATTAACGTCGCAATAACGCACACCCCTGGGTTAAATCCAGTGTGACATTTATTGCGCTGTAACCCCATCGCCTTCCGAAGGCAAGCGCGCCATTAACTTCGCAATAACGCACACCCCTGTGTTAAATCCAGGGCGACATTTATTGCACAGTTACCCCAACGCCTTTGCGAAGGCAAGCGCGCCATTAACGTCGCAATAACGCACACCCCTGTGTTAAATCCAGGGCGACATTTATTGCACAGTTACCCCAACGCCTTTGCGAAGGCAAGCGCGCCATTAACGTCGCAATAACGCACACCCCTGGGTTAAATCCAGGGCGACATTTATTGCACAGATACCCCATCGCCTTTGCGAAGGCAAGCGCGCCATTAACGTCGCAATAACGCACACCCCTGGGTTAAATCCAGGGCGACATTTATTGCACAGTAACCCCATCGCCTTTGCGAAGGCAAGCGCGCCATTAACGTCGCAATAACGCACACCCCTGGGTTAAATCCAGGGCATCATTTATTGCTCAGTTACCCCATCGCCTTTGCGAAGGCAAGCGCGCCATTAACATCGCAATAACGCACACCCCTGGGTTAAATCCAGGGTGACATTTATTGCGCAGTTACCCTATCGCCTTTGCGAAGGCAAGCGCGCCATTAACGTCGCAATAACGCACACCCCTGTGTTAAATCCAGGGCGACATTTATTGCGCAGTAACCCCATCGCCTTTGCGAAGGCAAGCGCGCCATTAACGTCGCAATAACGCACACCTCGGGGCTAAATCCAGGGCAACGTTTATTGCACAGTAACCCCATCGCCTTTGCGAATGCAAACGCGCCATTAACGTCGCAATAACGCACACCCTGGGTTAAATCCAGGGCGACATTTATTGCGCAGTTACCCCATCACCTTTGCGAAGGCAAGCGCGCCATTAACGTCACAATAACGCACATCCCTGGGTTAAATCCAGGGCGACATTTAGTGCACAGTTACCCCAACGCTTTTGCGAAGGCAAGCGCGCCATTAACTTCGCAATAACGCACACCCCTGTGTTAAATCCAGGGCGACATTTATTGCACAGTTACCCCACCGCCTTTGCGAAGACAAGCGCGCCATTAACGTCGCAATAACGCACACCCCTGTGTTAAACCCAGGGCGACATTTATTGCACAGTTACCGCAACGCCTTTGCGAAGGCAAGCGCGCCATTAACGTCGCAACAACGCACACCCCTGGGTTAAATCCAGGGCAACATTTATTGCGCAGATACCCCATCGCCTTTGCGAAGGCAAGCGCACCATTAACGTCGCAATAACGCACACCCCTGTGGTAAATCCAGGGCAACATTTATTGCACAGTTACCCCCAACGCCTTTGCGAAGGCAAGCGCGCCATTAACGTCGCAATAACGCACACCCCTGTGTTAAATCCAGGGCGACATTTATTGCACAGTTACCCCAACGCCTTTGCGAAGGCAAGCGCGCCATTAACATCGCAATAACGCACACCCCTGTGTTAAATCCTGGGCGACATTTATTGCACAGTTACCCCAACGCCCTTACAAAGGCAAGCGCGCTATTAACGTCGCAATAACGCACACCCCTGGGTTAAATCCAGGGCAACATTTATTGCGCAGTTACCCCATCGCCTTTGCGAAGGCAAGCGCGCCATTAACGTCGCAATAACGCACACCCCTGGGTTAAATCCAGGGCAACATTTATTGCGCAGTTACCCCACCGCCTTTGCGAAGGCAAGCGCGCCATTAACGCCGCAATAACGCACACCCCTGGGTTAAATCCAGCGTGACATTTATTGCGCTGTAACCCCATCGCCTTCCGAAGGCAAGCGCGCCATTAACGTCGCAATAACGCACACCCCTGTGTTAAATCCAGGGCGACATTTATTGCACAGTTACCCCAACGCTTTTGCGAAGGCAAGCGCGCCATTAACTTCGCAATAACGCACACCCCTGTGTTAAATCCAGGGCGACATTTATTGCACAGTTACCCCAACGCCTTTGCAAAGGCAAGCGCGCCATTAACGTCGCAATAACGCACACCCCTGGGTTAAATCCAGGGCAACATTTATTGCGCAGATACCCCATCGCCTTATGCACCATTAACGTCGCAATAACGCACACCCCGGGGGAAACCCAGGGCGACATTTATTGCCAGTTGCCCCAACGCAAGGGCTAACGCGCAATAACGCACACCCCTGTGTTAAATCCAGGGCGACATTTATTGCACAGTTACCCCAACGCCTTTGCGAAGGCAAGCGCGCCATTAACGTCGCAATAACGCACACCCCGGTGGTAAATCCAGGGCGACATTTATTGCACAGTTACCCCAACGCCTTTGCGAAGGCAAGCGCGCTATTAACGTCGCAATAACGCACACCCCTGGGTTAAATCCAGGGCGACATTTATTGCGCAGTAACCCCATTGCCTTTGCGAAGGCAAGCGCGCCATTAACGTCGCAATAACGCACACCCCTGGGTTAAATCCAGGGCGACATTTATTGCACAGTTACCCCAACGCCTTTGCAAAGGCAAGCGCGCCATTAACGTCGCAATAACGCACACCCCTGGGTTAAATCCAGGGCAACATTTATTGCGCAGTTACCCCATCGCCTTTGCGAAGGCAAGCGCGCCATTAACGTCGCAATAACGCACACCCCTGTGTTAAATCCAGGGCGACATTTATTGCGCAGTTACCCCATCGCCTTTGCGAAGGCAAGCGCGCCATTAACGTCGCAATAACGCACACCTCGGGGTTAAATCCAGGGCAACGTTTATTGCACAGTAACCCCATCGCCTTTGCGAATGCAAACGCGCCAATAACGTCGCAATAACGCACACCCCTGGGTTAAATCCAGGGCGACATTTATTGCGCAGTTACCCCATCGCCTTTGCGAAGGCAAGCGCGCCATTAACGTCACAATAACGCACACCCCTGGGTTAAATCCAGGGCGACATTTATTGCACAGTTACCCCAAAGCTTTTGCGAAGGCAAGCGCGCCATTAACGTCGCAATAACGCACACCCCTGGGTTAAATCCAGGGCAACATTTATTGCGCAGTTACCCCATCGCCTTTGCGAAGGCAAGCGCGCCATTAACGTCGCAATAACGCACACCCCTGTGTTAAATCCAGGGCGACATTTATTGCACAGTTACCCCAACGCCTTTGCGAAGGCAAGCGCGCCATTAACGTCGCAATAACGCACACCCCTGTGTTAAATCCAGGGCGACATTTATTGCACAGTTACCCCAACGCTACCCCTTGCGAAGGCAAGCGCGCCAGTAACGTCGCAATAACGCACACCCCTGTGTTAAATCCAGGGCGACATTTATTGGACAGTTACCCCAACGCCCTTGCGAAGGCAAGCGCGCTATTAACGTCGCAATAACGCACACCCCTGGGTTAAATCCAGGGCAACATTTATTGCGCAGTTACCCCATCGCCTTTGCGAAGGCAAGCGCGCCATTAACGTCGCAATAACGCACACCCCTGGGTTAAATCCAGGGCAACATTTATTGCGCAGTTACCCCATCGCCTTTGCGAAGGCAAGCGCGCCATTAACGTCGCAATAACGCACACCCCTGGGTTAAATCCAGGGCAACATTTATTGCGCAGTTACCCCATCGCCTTTGCGAAGGCAAGCGCACCATTAACGTCGCAATAACGCACACCCCTGTGTTAAATCCAGGGCGACATTTATTGCACAGTTACCCCAACGCCTTTGCGAAGGCAAGCGCGCCATTAACGTCGCAATAACGCACACCCCTGTGTTAAATCCAGGGCGACATTTATTGCACAGTTACCCCAACGCCTTTGCGAAGGCAAGCGCGCCATTAACGTCGCAATAACGCACACCCCTGGGTTAAATCCAGGGCAACATTTATTGCGCAGTTACCCCATCGCCTTTGCGAAGGCAAGCGCACCATTAACGTCGCAATAACGCACACCCCTGTGGTAAATCCAGGGCAACATTTATTGCACAGTTACCCCAACACCTTTGCGAAGGCAAGCGCGCCATTAACGTCGCAATAACGCACACCCCTGGGTTAAATCCAGGGCGACATTTATTGCACAGTTACCCCATCGCCTTTGCGAAGGCAAGCGCGCCATTAACGTCGCAATAACGCACACCCCTGGGTTAAATCCAGGGTGACATTTATTGCGCAGATACCCCATCGCCTTTGCGAAGGCAAGCGCGCCATTAACGTCGCAATAACGCACACCCCTGGGTTAAATCCAGGGCAACATTTATTGCGCAGTTACCCCATCGCCTTTGCGAAGGCAAGCGCGCCATTAACGTGGCAATAACGCACACCCCTGGGTTAAATCCAGTGTGACATTTATTGCGCAGTAACCCCATCGCCTTCTGAAGGCAAGCGCGCCATTAACGTCGCAATAACGCACACCCCTGGGTTAAATCCAGGGCGACATTTATTGCACAGTTACCCCACCGCCTTGGAGAAGCGCCGACAAGCGCCCCATTAACGTCGCAATAACGCACACCCCTGTGTTAAACCCAGGGCGACATTTATTGCACAGTTACCCCAACGCCTTTGCGAAGGCAAGCGCGCCATTAACGTCGCAATAACGCACACCCCTGGGTTAAATCCAGGGCAACATTTATTGCGCAGTTACCCCATCACCTTTGCGAAGGCAAGCGCACCATTAACGTCGCAATAACGCACACCCCGGTGGTAAATCCAGGGCGACATTTATTGCACAGTACCCCAACCCTTTGCGAAGGCAAGCGCGCTATTAATGTCGCAATAACGCACACCCCTGGGTTAAATCCAGGGCAACATTTATTGCTCAGTTACCCCATCGCCTTTGCGAAGGCAAGTGCGCCATTAACATCGCAATAACGCACACCCCTGGGTTAAATCCAGGGTGACATTTATTGCGCAGTTACCCTATCGCCTTTGCGAAGGCAAGCGCGCCATTAACGTCGCAATAACGCACACCCCTGGGTTAAATCCAGGGCGACATTTATTGCGCAGTTACCCCATCACCTTTGCGAAGGCAAGCGCGCCATTAACGTCGCAATAACGCACACCCCTGGGTTAAATCCAGGGCGACATTTAGTGCACAGTTACCCCAACGCCTTTGCGAAGGCAAGCGCGCCATTAACGTCGCAATAACGCACACCCCTGTGTTAAATCCAGGGCGACATTTATTGCACAGTTACCCCACCGCCTTTGCGAAGGCAAGCGCGCCATTAACGTCGCAATAACGCACACCCCTGTGTTAAACCCAGGGCGACATTTATTGCACAGTTACCCCAACGCCTTTGCGAAGGCAAGCGCGCCATTAACGTCGCAATAACGCACACCCCTGGGTTAAATCCAGGGCAACATTTATTGCGCAGATACCCCATCGCCTTTGCGAAGGCAAGCGCACCATTAACGTCACAATAACGCACACCCCTGTGTTAAATCCAGGGCAACATTTATTGCACAGTTACCCCAACGCCTTTGCGAAGGCAAGCGCGCCATTAACATCGCAATAACGCACACCCCTGTGTTAAATCCAGGGCGACATTTATTGCACAGTTACCCCAACGCCCTTGCGAAGGCAAGCGCGCCATTAACGTCGCAATAACGCACACCCCTGGGTTAAATCCAGGGCAACATTTATTGTGCAGTTACCCCATCGCCTTTGCAAAGGCAAGCGCGCCATTAACGTCGCAATAACGCACACCCCTGGGTTAAATCCAGGGCAACATTTATTGCGCAGTTACCCCATCGCCTTTGCGAAGGCAAGCGCGCCATTAACGTCGCAATAACGCACACCCCTGTGTTAAATCCAGGGCGACATTTATTGCACAGTTACCCCAACGCCTTTGCGAAGGCAAGCGCGCCATTAACGTCGCAATAACGCACACCCCGGTGGTAAATCCAGGGCGACATTTATTGCACAGTTACCCCAACGCCTTTGCGAAGGCAAGCGCGCTATTAACGTCGCAATAACGCACACCCCTGGGTTAAATCCAGGGCGACATTTATTGCGCAGTAACCCCATTGCCTTTGCGAAGGCAAGCGCGCCATTAACGTCGCAATAACGCACACCCCTGGGTTAAATCCAGGGCGACATTTATTGCACAGTTACCCCAACGCCTTTGCAAAGGCAAGCGCGCCATTAAAGTCGCAATAATGCACACCCCTGGGTTAAATCCAGGGCAACATTTATTGCGCAGTTACCCCAACGCCTTTGCGAAGGCAAGCGCGCCATTAACGTCGCAATAACGCACACCCCTGTGTTAAATCCAGGGCGACATTTATTGCGCAGTTACCCCATCGCCTTTGCGAAGGCAAGCGCGCCATTAACGTCGCAATAACGCACACCTCGGGGTTAAATCCAGGGCAACGTTTATTGCACAGTAACCCCATCGCCTTTGCGAATGCAAACGCGCCAATAACGTCGCAATAACGCACACCCCTGGGTTAAATCCAGGGCGACATTTATTGCGCAGTTACCCCATCACCTTTGCGAAGGCAAGCGCGCCATTAACGTCACAATAACGCACACCCCTGGGTTAAATCCAGGGCGACATACATTGCACAGTTACCCCAAAGCTTTTGCGAAGGCAAGCGCGCCTTAACCGTCGCAATAACGCACACCCCTGTATGCCAGGGCAACATTTATTGCGCGCCACCCCGCCACCTTGCGAAGGCAAGCGCACCATTAACGCCGCAATAACGCACACCCCTGTGTTAAATCCAGGGCGACATTTATTGCACAGTTACCCCAACGCCTTTGCGAAGGCAAGCGCGCCATTAACGTCGCAATAACGCACACCCCTGTGTTAAATCCAGGGCGACATTTATTGCACAGTTACCCCAACGCCTTTGCGAAGGCAAGCGCGCCATTAACGTCGCAATAACGCACACCCCTGTGTTAAATCCAGGGCGACATTTATTGGACAGTTACCCCAACGCCCTTACGAAGGCAAGCGCGCTATTAACGTCGCAATAACGCACACCCCTGGGTTAAATCCAGGGCAACATTTATTGCGCAGTTACCCCATCGCCTTTGCGAAGGCAAGCGCGCCATTAACGTCGCAATAACGCACACCCCTGGGTTAAATCCAGGGCAACATTTATTGCGCAGTTACCCCATCGCCTTTGCGAAGGCAAGCGCGCCATTAACATCGCAATAACGCACACCCCTGGGTTAAATCCAGGGCAACATTTATTGCGCAGTTACCCCATCGCCTTTGCGAAGGCAAGCGCGCCATTAACGTCGCAATAACGCACACCCCTGTGTTAAATCCAGGGCGACATTTATTGCACAGTTACCCCAACGCCTTTGCGAAGGCAAGCGCGCCATTAACGTCGCAATAACGCACACCCCTGTGTTAAATCCAGGGCGACATTTATTGCACAGTTACCCCAACGCCTTTGCGAAGGCAAGCGCGCCATTAACGTCGCAATAACGCACACCCCTGGGTTAAATCCAGGGCAACATTTATTGCGCAGATACCCCATCGCCTTTGCGAAGGCAAGCGCACCATTAACGCCGCAATAACGCACACCCCGGTGGTAAATCCAGGGCAACATTTATTGCACAGTTACCCCAACACCTTTGCGAAGGCAAGCGCGCTATTAACGTCGCAATAACGCACACCCCTGGGTTAAATCCAGGGCATCATTTATTGCGCAGTTACCCCATCGCCTTTGCGAAGGCAAGCGCGCCATTAACGTCGCAATAACGCACACCCCTGGGTTAAATCCAGGGTGACATTTATTGCGCAGATACCCCATCGCCTTTGCGAAGGCAAGCGCGCCATTAACGTCGCAATAACGCACACCCCTGGGTTAAATCCAGGGCAACATTTATTGCGCAGTTACCCCATCGCCTTTGCGAAGGCAAGCGCGCCATTAACGTGGCAATAACGCACACCCCTGGGTTAAATCCAGTATGACATTTATTGCGCTGTAACCCCATCGCCTTCTCGAAGGCAAGCGCGCCATTAACGTCGCAATAACGCACACCCCTGGGTTAAATCCAGGGCGACATTTATTGCACAGTTACCCCACCGCCTTTGCGAAGGCAAGCGCGCCATTAACGTCGCAATAACGCACACCCCTGTGTTAAACCCAGGGCGACATTTATTGCACAGTTACCCCAACGCCTTTGCGAAGGCAAGAGCGCCATTAACGTCGCAATAACGCACACCCCTGGGTTAAATCCAGGGCAACATTTATTGCGCAGATACCCCATCACCTTTGCGAAGGCAAGCGCACCATTAACGTCGCAATAACGCACACCCCGGTGGTAAATCCAGGGCGACATTTATTGCACAGTTACCCCAACGCCTTTGCGAAGGCAAGCGCGCTATTAATGTCCCAATAACGCACACCCCTGGGTTAAATCCAGGGCATCATTTATTGCCAGTTACCCCATCGCCTTTGCGAAGGCAAGTGCGCCATTAACATCGCAATAACGCACACCCCTGGGTTAAATCCAGGGCGACATTTATTGCGCAGTTACCCCATCGCCTTTGCGAAGGCAAGCGCGCCATTAACGTCGCAATAACGCACACCCCTGGGTTAAATCCAGGGCGACATTTATTGCGCAGTTACCCCATCACCTTTGCGAAGGCAAGCGCGCCATTAACGTCACAATAACGCACACCCCTGGGTTAAATCCAGGGCGACATTTAGTGCACAGTTACCCCAACGCTTTTGCGAAGGCAAGCGCGCCATTAACGTCGCAATAACGCACACCCCTGTGTTAAATCCAGGGCGACATTTATTGCACAGTTACCCCACCGCCTTTGCGAAGGCAAGCGCGCCATTAACGTCGCAATAACGCACACCCCTGTGTTAAACCCAGGGCGACATTTATTGCACAGTTACCCCAACGCCTTTGCGAAGGCAAGCGCGCCATTAACGTCGCAACAACGCACACCCCTGGGTTAAATCCAGGGCAACATTTATTGCGCAGTTACCCCATCGCCTTTGCGAAGGCAAGCGGCCCCAATAACGCACACCCCTGTGTTAAACCAGAGCAACATTTATTGCACGCCCCGCCCCGCGAGGCAAGCGCGCTTTACCGCAATAACGCACACCCCTGTGTTAAATCCAGGGCGACATTTATTGCACAGTTACCCCAACGCCCTTACAAAGGCAAGCGCGCTATTAACGTCGCAATAACGCACACCCCTGGGTTAAATCCAGGGCAACATTTATTGCGCAGTAACCCCATCGCCTTTGCGAAGGCAAGCGCGCCATTAACGTCGCAATAACGCACACCCCTGGGTTAAATCCAGGGCAACATTTATTGCGCAGTTACCCCATCGCCTTTGCGAAGGCAAGCGCGCCATTAACGTCGCAATAACGCACACCCCTGGGTTAAATCCAGGGCAACATTTATTGCGCAGATACCCCATCGCCTTTGCGAAGGCAAGCGCGCCATTAACGTCGCAATAACGCACACCCCTGTGGTAAATCCAGGGCAACATTTATTGCACAGTTACCCCAACGCCTTTGCGAAGGCAAGCGCGCTATTAACGTCGCAATAACGCACACCCCTGGGTTAAATCCAGGGCAACATTTATTGCGCAGTTACCCCATCGCCTTTGCGAAGGCAAGCGCGCCATTAACGTCGCAATAACGCACACCCCTGGGTTAAATCCAGGGCGACATTTATTGCGCAGTTACCCCATCGCCTTTGCGAAGGCAAGCGCGCCATTAACGTCGCAATAACGCACACCCCGGGGTTAAATCCAGGGCAACGTTTATTGCACAGTAACCCCATCGCCTTTGCGAAGGCAAACGCGCCAATAACGTCGCAATAACGCACACCCCTGGGTTAAATCCAGGGCGACATTTATTGCGCAGTTACCCCATCACCTTTGCGAAGGCAAGCGCGCCATTAACGTCACAATAACGCACATCCCTGGGTTAAATCCAGGGCGACATATATTGCACAGTTACCCCAAAGCTTTTGCGAAGGCAAGCGCGCCATTAACGTCGCAATAACGCACACCCCTGGGTTAAATCCAGGGCAACATTTATTGCGCAGTTACCCCATCGCCTTTGCGAAGGCAAGCGCACCATTAACGTCGCAATAACGCACACCCCTGTGTTAAATCCAGGGCGACATTTATTGCACAGTTACCCCAACGCCTTTGCGAAGGCAAGCGCGCCACTAACGCCGCAATAACGCACACCCCTGTGTTAAATCCAGGGCGACATTTATTGCACAGTACCCCAACGCCCTAACGCCGCAATAACGCACACCCCTGTTTTAAATCCAGGGCGACATTTATTGGACAGTTACCCCAACGCCTTTGCGAAGGCAAGCGCACCATTAACGTCGCAATAACGCACACCCCTGGGTTAAATCCAGGGCAACATTTATTGCGCAGTTACCCCATCGCCTTTGCGAAGGCAAGCGCGCCAAAAGCGCAATAACGCACACCCCTGGGTAAATCCAGGGCAACATTATTGCGCAGCCCCCGCGTTAACACGCAAAAACGCACACCCCTGTGTTAAATCCAGGGCGACATTTATTGCACAGTTACCCCAACGCCTTTGCGAAGGCAAGCGCGCCATTAACGTCGCAATAACGCACACCCCTGGGTTAAATCCAGGGCGACATTTATTGCACAGTTACCCCAACGCCTTTGCGAAGGCAAGCGCGCCATTAACGTCGCAATAACGCACACCCCTGGGTTAAATCCAGGGCAACATTTATTGCGCAGATACCCCATCGCCTTTGCGAAGGCAAGCGCACCATTAACGTCGCAATAACGCACACCCCGGTGGTAAATCCAGGGCAACATTTATTGCACAGTTACCCCAACACCTTTGCGAAGGCAAGCGCGCTATTAACGCCGCAATAACGCACACCCCTGGGTTAAATCCAGGGCAACATTTATTGCCCAGTTACCCCATGCGCCTTGCGAAGGCAAGCGCGCCATTAACATCGCAATAACGCACACCCCTGGGTTAAATCCAGGGTGACATTTATTGCGCAGATACCCCATCGCCTTTGCGAAGGCAAGCGCGCCATTAACGTCGCAATAACGCACACCCCTGGGTTAAATCCAGGGCAACATTTATTGCGCAGTTACCCCATCGCCTTTGCGAAGGCAAGCGCGCCATTAACGTGGCAATAACGCACACCCCTGGGTTAAATCCAGTATGACATTTATTGCGCAGTAACCCCATCGCCTTCTGAAGGCAAGCGCGCCATTAACGTCGCAATAACGCACACCCCTGGGTTAAATCCAGGGCGACATTTATTGCACAGTTACCCCACCGCCTTTGCGAAGACAAGCGCCCCATTAACGTCGCAATAACGCACACCCCTGTGTTAAACCCAGGGCGACATTTATTGCACAGTTACCGCAACGCCTTTGCGAAGGCAAGCGCGCCATTAACGTCGCAATAACGCACACCCCTGGGTTAAATCCAGGGCAACATTTATTGCGCAGATACCCCATCGCCTTTGCGAAGGCAAGCGCACCATTAACGCCGCAATAACGCACACCCCGGTGGTAAATCCAGGGCGACATTTATTGCACAGTTACCCCAACGCCTTTGCGAAGGCAAGCGCGCCATTAACGTCGCAATAACGCACACCCCTGGGTTAAATCCAGGGCATCATTTATTGCGCAGTTACCCCATCGCCTTTGCGAAGGCAAGCGCGCCATTAACGTCGCAATAACGCACACCCCTGGGTTAAATCCAGGGTGACATTTATTGCGCAGTTACCCTATCGCCTTTGCGAAGGCAAGCGCGCCATTAACGTCGCAATAACGCACACCCCTGGGTTAAATCCAGGGCGACATTTATTGCGCAGTTACCCCATCACCTTTGCGAAGGCAAGCGCGCCATTAACGTCACAATAACGCACACCCCTGGGTTAAATCCAGGGCGACATTTAGTGCACAGTTACCCCAACGCTTTGGCGAAGGCAAGCGCGCCATTAACTTCGCAATAACGCACACCCCTGGTTAAATCCAGGGCGACATTTATTGCACAGTTACCCCACCGCCTTTGCGAAGAGCAAGCGCGCCATTAACGTCGCAATAACGCACACCCCTGTGTTAAACCCAGGGCGACATTTATTGCACAGTTACCCCAACGCCTTTGCGAAGGCAAGCGCGCCATTAACGTCGCAATAACGCACACCCCTGGGTTAAATCCAGGGCAACATTTATTGCGCAGTTACCCCATCGCCTTTGCGAAGGCAAGCGCACCATTAACGTCGCAATAACGCACACCCCTGTGTTAAATCCAGGGCAACATTTATTGCACAGTTACCCCAACGCCTTTGCGAAGGCAAGCGCGCCATTAACGTCGCAATAACGCACACCCCTGTGTTAAATCCAGGGCGACATTTATTGCACAGTTACCCCAACGCCCTTGCAAAGGCAAGCGCGCTATTAACGTCGCAATAACGCACACCCCTGGGTTAAATCCAGGGCAACATTTATTGTGCCAGTTACCCCATCGCCTTTGCGAAGGCAAGCGCGCCATTAACGTCGCAATAACGCACACCCCTGGGTTAAATCCAGGGCAACATTTATTGCGCAGTTACCCCATCGCCTTTGCGAAGGCAAGCGCGCCATTAACGTCGCAATAACGCACACCCCTGGGTTAAATCCAGGGCAACATTTATTGCGCAGATACCCCATCGCCTTTGCGAAGGCAAGCGCGCCATTAACGTCTCAATAACGCACACCCCGGTGGTAAATCCAGGGCAACATTTAGTGCACAGTTACCCCAACGCCTTTGCGAAGGCAAGCGCGCTATTAACGTCGCAATAACGCACACCCCTGGGTTAAATCCAGGGCATCATTTATTGCTCAGTTACCCCATCGCCTTTGCGAAGGCAAGCGCGCCATTAACGTCGCAATAACGCACACTCCTGTGTTAAATCCAGGGCGACATTTATTGCGCAGTTACCCCATCGCCTTTGCGAAGGCAAGCGCGCCATTAACGTCGCAATAACGCACACCTCGGGGTTAAATCCAGGGCAACGTTTATTGCACAGTAACCCCATCGCCTTTGCGAATGCAAACGCGCCAATAACGTCGCAATAACGCACACCCCTGGGTTAAATCCAGGGCGACATTTATTGCGCAGTTACCCCATCACCTTTGCGAAGGCAAGCGCGCCATTAACGTCACAATAACGCACATCCCTGGGTTAAATCCAGGGCGACATATATTGCACAGTTACCCCAAAGCTTTTGCGAAGGCAAGCGCGCCATTAACGTCGCAATAACGCACACCCCTGGGTTAAATCCAGGGCAACATTTATTGCGCAGTTACCCCATCGCCTTTGCGAAGGCAAGCGCACCATTAACGTCGCAATAACGCACACCCCTGTTTTAAATCCAGGGCGACATTTATTGCACAGTTACCCCAACGCCTTTGCGAAGGCAAGCGCGCCACTAACGTCGCAATAACGCACACCCCTGTGTTAAATCCAGGGCGACATTTATTGCACAGTTACCCCAACGCCTTTGCGAAGGCAAGCGCGCCAGTAACGTCGCAATAACGCACACCCCTGGGTTAAATCCAGGGCGACATTTATTGGACAGTTACCCCAACGCCCTTACGAAGGCAAGCGCACTATTAACGTCGCAATAACGCACACCCCTGGGTTAAATCCAGGGCAACATTTATTGCGCAGTTACCCCATCGCCTTTGCGAAGGCAAGCGCGCCATTAACGTCGCAATAACGCACACCCCTGGGTTAAATCCAGGGCAACATTTATTGCGCAGTTACCCCATCGCCTTTGCGAAGGCAAGCGCGCCATTAACGTCGCAATAACGCACACCCCTGTGTTAAATCCAGGGCGACATTTATTGCACAGTTACCCCATCGCCTTTGCGAAGGCAAGCGCGCCATTAACGTCGCAATAACGCACACCCCTGGGTTAAATCCAGGGCAACATTTATTGCGCAGTTACCCCATCGCCTTTGCGAAGGCAAGCGCGCCATTAACGTCGCAATAACGCACACCCCGGTGGTAAATCCAGGGCAACATTTATTGCGCAGTTACCCCAACGCCTTTGCGAAGGCAAGCGCGCCATTAACGCCGCAATAACGCACACCCCTGGGTTAAATCCAGGGCAACATTTATTGCTCAGTTACCCCATCGCCTTTGCGAAGGCAAGCGCGCCATTAACGTCGCAATAACGCACACCCCTGGGTTAAATCCAGGGTGACATTTATTGCGCAGTTACCCCATCGCCTTTGCGAAGGCAAGCGCGCCATTAACGTCGCAATAACGCACACCCCTGGGTTAAATCCAGGGCGACATTTATTGCCCACGTGTAACCCCACCCCTTTCCCTGAAGGCAAGCGCGCCATTAACGTCGCAATAACGCACACCCCTGGGTTAAATCCAGGGCGACATTTATTGCACAGTTACCCCACCGCCTTTGCGAAGGCAAGCGCCCCATTAACGTCGCAATAACGCACACCCCTGTGTTAAATCCAGGGCGACATTTATTGCACAGTTACCCCAACGCCTTTGCGAAGGCAAGAGCGCCATTAACGTCGCAATAACGCACACCCCTGGGTTAAATCCAGGGCAACATTTATTGCGCAGATACCCCATCGCCTTTGCGAAGGCAAGCGCACCATTAACGTCGCAATAACGCACACCCCGGTGGTAAATCCAGGGCGACATTTATTGCACAGTTACCCCAACGCCTTTGCGAAGGCAAGCGCGCTATTAATGTCCCAATAACGCACACCCCTGGGTTAAATCCTGGGCATCATTTATTGCTCAGTTACCCCATCGCCTTTGCGAAGGCAAGCGCGCCATTAACGTCGCAATAACGCACACCCCTGGGTTAAATCCAGGGCGACATTTATTGCGCAGTTACCCCATCGCCTTTGCGAAGGCAAGCGCGCCATTAACGTCGCAATAACGCACACCCCTGGGTTAAATCCAGGGCGACATTTATTGCGCAGTTACCCCATCACCTTTGCGAAGGCAAGCGCGCCATTAACGTCGCAATAACGCACACCCCTGGGTTAAATCCAGGGCGACATTTAGTGCACAGTTACCCCAACGCTTTTGCGAAGGCAAGCGCGCCATTAACGTCGCAATAACGCACACCCCTGTGTTAAATCCAGGGCGACATTTATTGCACAGTTACCCCACCGCCTTTGCGAAGGCAAGCGCGCCATTAACGTCGCAATAACGCACACCCCTGTGTTAAACCCAGGGCGACATTTATTGCACAGTTACCCCAACGCCTTTGCGAAGGCAAGCGCGCCATTAACGTCGCAACAACGCACACCCCTGGGTTAAATCCAGGGCAACATTTATTGCGCAGATACCCCATCGCCTTTGCGAAGGCAAGCGCGCCATTAACGTCACAATAACGCACACCCCTGTGTTAAATCCAGGGCAACATTTATTGCACAGTTACCCCAACGCCTTTGCGAAGGCAAGCGCGCCATTAACGTCGCAATAACGCACACCCCTGTGTTAAATCCAGGGCGACATTTATTGCACAGTTACCCCAACGCCTTTACGAAGGCAAGCGCGCCATTAACGTCGCAATAACGCACACCCCTGGGTTAAATCCAGGGCAACATTTATTGTGCAGTTACCCCATCGCCTTTGCGAAGGCAAGCGCGCCATTAACGCCGCAATAACGCACACCCCTGGGTTAAATCCAGGGCAACATTTATTGCGCAGTTACCCCATCGCCTTTGCGAAGGCAAGCGCGCCATTAACGTCGCAATAACGCACACCCCTGGGTTAAATCCAGGGCAACATTTATTGCGCGGAGACCCCATCGCCTTGGGGAGGGGAGGCGCCCACGCCTCAAGAACGCACCCGGTGGTAAATCCAGGGCGACATTTATTGCACAGTTACCCCAACGCCTTTGCGAAGGCAAGCGCGCCATTAACGTCGCAATAACGCACACCCCTGGGTTAAATCCAGGGCAACATTTATTGCTCAGTTACCCCATCGCCTTTGCGAAGGCAAGCGCGCCATTAACGTCGCAATAACGCACACCCCTGGGTTAAATCCAGGGCGACATTTATTGCGCAGTTACCCCATCGCCTTTGCGAAGGCAAGCGCGCCATTAACGTCGCAATAACGCACACCCCTGGGTTAAATCCAGGGCGACATTTATTGCGCAGTTACCCCATCGCCTTTGCGAAGGCAAGCGCGCCATTAACGTGGCAATAACGCACACCCCTGGGTTAAATCCAGTGTGACATTTATTGCGCTGTAACCCCATCGCCTTCTGAAGGCAAGCGCGCCATTAACGTCGCAATAACGCACACCCCTGTGTTAAATCCAGGGCGACATTTATTGCACAGTTACCCCACCGCCTTTGCGAAGGCAAGCGCGCCATTAACGCCGCAATAACGCACACCCCTGTGTTAAACCCAGGGCGACATTTATTGCACAGTTACCCCAACGCCTTTGCGAAGGCAAGCGCGCCATTAACGTCGCAATAACGCACACCCCTGGGTTAAATCCAGGGCAACATTTATTGCGCAGATACCCCATCGCCTTTGCGAAGGCAAGCGCACCATTAACGTCGCAATAACGCACACCCCGGTGGTAAATCCAGGGCGACATTTATTGCACAGTTACCCCAACGCCTTTGCGAAGGCAAGCGCGCTATTAATGTCCCAATAACGCACACCCCTGGGTTAAATCCAGGGCATCATTTATTGCTCAGTTACCCCATCGCCTTTGCGAAGGCAAGTGCGCCATTAACATCGCAATAACGCACACCCCTGGGTTAAATCCAGGGTGACATTTATTGCGCAGTTACCCCATCGCCTTTGCGAAGGCAAGCGCGCCATTAACGTCGCAATAACGCACACCCCTGGGTTAAATCCAGGGCGACATTTATTGCGCAGTTACCCCATCGCCTTTGCGAAGGCAAGCGCGCCATTAACGTCGCAATAACGCACACCCCTGGGTTAAATCCAGGGCGACATTTAGTGCACAGTTACCCCAACGCCTTTGCGAAGGCAAGCGCGCCATTAACGTCGCAATAACGCACACCCCTGTGTTAAATCCAGGGCGACATTTATTGCACAGTTACCCCATCGCCTTTGCGAAGGCAAGCGCGCCATTAACGTCGCAATAACGCACACCCCTGGGTTAAACCCAGGGCGACATTTATTGCACAGTTACCCCAACGCCTTTGCGAAGGCAAGCGCGCCATTAACGTCGCAATAACGCACACCCCTGGGTTAAATCCAGGGCAACATTTATTGCGCAGTTACCCCATCGCCTTTGCGAAGGCAAGCGCACCATTAACGTCGCAATAACGCACACCCCTGTGTTAAATCCAGGGCGACATTTATTGCACAGTTACCCCAACGCCTTTGCGAAGGCAAGCGCGCCATTAACGTCGCAATAACGCACACCCCTGTGTTAAATCCAGGGCGACATTTATTGCACAGTTACCCCAACGCCCTTGCGAAGGCAAGCGCGCCATTAACGTCGCAATAACGCACACCCCTGGGTTAAATCCAGGGCAACATTTATTGTGCAGTTACCCCATCGCCTTTGCGAAGGCAAGCGCGCCATTAACGTCGCAATAACGCACACCCCTGGGTTAAATCCAGGGCAACATTTATTGCGCAGTTACCCCATCGCCTTTGCGAAGGCAAGCGCGCCATTAACGTCGCAATAACGCACACCCCTGGGTTAAATCCAGGGCAACATTTATTGCGCAGATACCCCATCGCCTTTGCGAAGGCAAGCGCACCATTAACGTCGCAATAACGCACACCCCGGTGTTAAATCCAGGGCAACATTTATTGCACAGTTACCCCAACGCCTTTGCGAAGGCAAGCGCGCTATTAACGTCGCAATAACGCACACCCCTGGGTTAAATCCAGGGCAACATTTATTGCTCAGTTACCCCATCGCCTTTGCGAAGGCAAGCGCGCCATTAACGTCGCAATAACGCACACCCCTGGGTTAAATCCAGGGCGACATTTATTGCGCAGTTACCCCATCATCCCTTTGCGAAGGCAAGCGCGCCATTAACGTCGCAATAACGCACACCCCGGGGTTAAATCCAGGGCAACGTTTATTGCACAGTAACCCCATCGCCTTTGCGAAGGCAAGCGCGCCAATAACGTCGCAATAACGCACACCCCTGGGTTAAATCCAGGGCGACATTTATTGCGCAGTTACCCCATCACCTTTGCGAAGGCAAGCGCGCCATTAACGTCGCAATAACGCACACCCCCCCTGGGTTAAATCCAGGGCAACATTTATTGCGCAGTTACCCCATCGCCTTTGCGAAGGCAAGCGCGCCATTAACGTCGCAATAACGCACACCCCTGTGTTAAATCCAGGGCGACATTTATTGCACAGTTACCCCAACGCCTTTGCGAAGGCAAGCGCGCCACTAACGTCGCAATAACGCACACCCCTGTGTTAAATCCAGGGCGACATTTATTGCACAGTTACCCCAACGCCTTTGCGAAGGCAAGCGCGCCAGTAACGTCGCAATAACGCACACCCCTGTGTTAAATCCAGGGCGACATTTATTGGACAGTTACCCCAACGCCCTTGCGAAGGCAAGCGCGCCATTAACGTCGCAATAACGCACACCCCTGGGTTAAATCCAGGGCGACATTTATTGCGCAGTTACCCCATCGCCTTTGCGAAGGCAAGCGCGCCATTAACGTCGCAATAACGCACACCCCTGGGTTAAATCCAGGGCAACATTTATTGCGCAGTTACCCCATCGCCTTTGCGAAGGCAAGCGCGCCATTAACGTCGCAATAACGCACACCCCTGGGTTAAATCCAGGGCGACATTTATTGCACAGTTACCCCAACGCCTTTGCGAAGGCAAGCGCGCCATTAACGTCGCAATAACGCACACCCCTGGGTTAAATCCAGGGCGACATTTATTGCACAGTTACCCCAACGCCTTTGCGAAGGCAAGCGCGCCATTAACGTCGCAATAACGCACACCCCTGGGTTAAATCCAGGGCAACATTTATTGCGCAGATACCCCATCGCCTTTGCGAAGGCAAGCGCGCCATTAACGCCGCAATAACGCACACCCCTGTGTTAAATCCAGGGCGACATTTATTGCACAGTTACCCCAACGCCTTTGCGAAGGCAAGCGCGCTATTAACGTCGCAATAACGCACACCCCTGGGTTAAATCCAGGGCGACATTTATTGCCCAGTTACCCCATCGCCTTTGCGAAGGCAAGCGCGCCATTAACGTCGCAATAACGCACACCCCTGGGTTAAATCCAGGGCGACATTTATTGCGCAGTTACCCCATCGCCTTTGCGAAGGCAAGCGCGCCATTAACGCCGCAATAACGCACACCCCCTGGGTTAAATCCAGTATGACATTTATTGCGCAGTAACCCCATCGCCTTCTGAAGGCAAGCGCGCCATTAACGTCGCAATAACGCACACCCCTGGGTTAAATCCAGGGCGACATTTATTGCACAGTTACCCCACCGCCCTTGCGAAGGCGGAGGCAAGCGCCCCATTAACGTCGCAATAACGCACACCCCTGTGTTAAACCCAGGGCGACATTTATTGCACAGTTACCGCATCGCCTTTGCGAAGGCAAGCGCGCCATTAACGTCGCAATAACGCACACCCCTGGGTTAAATCCAGGGCAACATTTATTGCGCAGATACCCCATCGCCTTTGCGAAGGCAAGCGCGCCATTAACGTCGCAATAACGCACACCCCGGTGGTAAATCCAGGGCGACATTTATTGCACAGTTACCCCAACGCCTTTGCGAAGGCAAGCGCGCTATTAACGTCGCAATAACGCACACCCCTGGGTTAAATCCAGGGCAACATTTATTGCTCAGTTACCCCATCGCCTTTGCGAAGGCAAGCGCGCCATTAACGTCGCAATAACGCACACCCCTGGGTTAAATCCAGGGTGACATTTATTGCGCAGTTACCCCATCGCCTTTGCGAAGGCAAGCGCGCCATTAACGTCGCAATAACGCACACCCCTGGGTTAAATCCAGGGCGACATTTATTGCGCAGTTACCCCATCGCCTTTGCGAAGGCAAGCGCGCCATTAACGTCGCAATAACGCACACCCCTGGGTTAAATCCAGGGCGACATTTAGTGCACAGTTACCCCAACGCCTTTGCGAAGGCAAGCGCGCCATTAACGTCGCAATAACGCACACCCCTGTGTTAAATCCAGGGCGACATTTATTGCACAGTTACCCCACCGCCTTTGCGAAGGCAAGCGCGCCATTAACGTCGCAATAACGCACACCCCTGTGTTAAATCCAGGGCGACATTTATTGCACAGTTACCGCAACGCCTTTGCGAAGGCAAGCGCGCCATTAACGTCGCAATAACGCACACCCCTGGGTTAAATCCAGGGCAACATTTATTGCGCAGATACCCCATCGCCTTTGCGAAGGCAAGCGCACCATTAACGTCGCAATAACGCACACCCCTGTGTTAAATCCAGGGCAACATTTATTGCACAGTTACCCCAACGCCTTTGCGAAGGCAAGCGCGCCATTAACATCGCAATAACGCACACCCCTGTGTTAAATCCAGGGCGACATTTATTGCACAGTTACCCCAACGCCCTTACAAAGGCAAGCGCGCTATTAACGTCGCAATAACGCACACCCCTGGGTTAAATCCAGGGCAACATTTATTGTGCAGTTACCCCATCGCCTTTGCGAAGGCAAGCGCGCCATTAACGTCGCAATAACGCACACCCCTGGGTTAAATCCAGGGCAACATTTATTGCGCAGTTACCCCATCGCCTTTGCGAAGGCAAGCGCGCCATTAACGTCGCAATAACGCACACCCCTGGGTTAAATCCAGGGCAACATTTATTGCGCAGATACCCCATCGCCTTTGCGAAGGCAAGCGCACCATTAACGTCGCAATAACGCACACCCCGGTGGTAAATCCAGGGCAACATTTATTGCACAGTTACCCCAACGCCTTTGCGAAGGCAAGCGCGCCATTAACGTCGCAATAACGCACACCCCTGGGTTAAATCCAGGGCATCATTTATTGCTCAGTTACCCCATCGCCTTTCCGAAGGCAAGCGCGCCATTAACATCGCAATAACGCACACCCCTGGGTTAAATCCAGGGTGACATTTATTGCGCAGTTACCCCATCGCCTTTGCGAAGGCAAGCGCGCCATTAACGCCGCAATAACGCACACCCCTGGGTTAAATCCAGGGCAACATTTATTGCGCAGTTACCCCATCGCCTTTGCGAAGGCAAGCGCGCCATTAACGTCGCAATAACGCACACCCCTGGGTTAAATCCAGGGCATCTTTTATTGCCAGTTACCCCATCGCCTTTCCGAAGGCAAGCGCGCCATTAACATCGCAATAACGCACACCCCTGTGTTAAATCCAGGGCAACATTTATTGCACAGTTACCCCAACGCCTTTGCGAAGGCAAGCGCGCCATTAACGTCGCAATAACGCACACCCCTGTGTTAAATCCAGGGCGACATTTATTGCACAGTTACCCCAACGCCTTTGCGAAGGCAAGCGCGCCACTAACGTCGCAATAACGCACACCCCTGTGTTAAATCCAGGGCGACATTTATTGCACAGTTACCCCAACGCCCTTACGAAGGCAAGCGCGCTATTAACGTCGCAATAACGCACACCCCTGGGTTAAATCCAGGGCAACATTTATTGCGCAGTAACCCCATCGCCTTTGCGAAGGCAAGCGCGCCATTAACGTCGCAATAACGCACACCCCTGGGTTAAATCCAGGGCATCATTTATTGCTCAGTTACCCCATCGCCTTTGCGAAGGCAAGCGCGCCATTAACATCGCAATAACGCACACCCCTGTGTTAAATCCAGGGTGACATTTATTGCGCAGTTACCCTATCGCCTTTGCGAAGGCAAGCGCGCCATTAACGTCGCAATAACGCACACCCCTGTGTTAAATCCAGGGCGACATTTATTGCGCAGTAACCCCATCGCCTTTGCGAAGGCAAGCGCGCCATTAACGTCGCAATAACGCACACCTCGGGGCTAAATCCAGGGCAACGTTTATTGCACAGTAACCCCATCGCCTTTGCGAATGCAAATGCGCCATTAACGTCGCAATAACGCACACCCCGGGTTAAATCCAGGGCGACATTTATTGCGCAGTTACCCCATCACCTTTGCGAAGGCAAGCGCGCCATTAACGTCACAATAACGCACATCCCTGGGTTAAATCCAGGGCGACATTTAGTGCACAGTTACCCCAACGCTTTTGCGAAGGCAAGCGCACCATTAACTTCGCAATAACGCACACCCCTGTGTTAAATCCAGGGCGACATTTATTGCACAGTTACCCCACCGCCTTTGCGAAGACAAGCGCCCCATTAACGTCGCAATAACGCACACCCCTGTGTTAAACCCAGGGCGACATTTATTGCACAGTTACCGCAACGCCTTTGCGAAGGCAAGCGCGCCATTAACGTCGCAACAACGCACACCCCTGGGTTAAATCCAGGGCAACATTTATTGCGCAGATACCCCATCGCCTTTGCGAAGGCAAGCGCACCATTAACGTCGCAATAACGCACACCCCTGTGGTAAATCCAGGGCAACATTTATTGCACAGTTACCCCAACGCCTTTGCGAAGGCAAGCGCGCCATTAACGTCGCAATAACGCACACCCCTGTGTTAAATCCAGGGCGACATTTATTGCACAGTTACCCCAACGCCTTTGCGAAGGCAAGCGCGCCATTAACATCGCAATAACGCACACCCCTGTGTTAAATCCTGGGCGACATTTATTGCACAGTTACCCCAACGCCCTTACAAAGGCAAGCGCGCTATTAACGTCGCAATAACGCACACCCCTGGGTTAAATCCAGGGCAACATTTATTGTGCAGTTACCCCATCGCCTTTGCGAAGGCAAGCGCGCCATTAACGTCGCAATAACGCACACCCCTGGGTTAAATCCAGGGCAACATTTATTGCGCAGTTACCCCACCGCCTTTGCGAAGGCAAGCGCGCCATTAACGTCGCAATAACGCACACCCCTGGGTTAAATCCAGCGTGACATTTATTGCGCTGTAACCCCATCGCCTTCCGAAGGCAAGCGCGCCATTAACGTCGCAATAACGCACACCCCTGTGTTAAATCCAGGGCGACATTTATTGCACAGTTACCCCAACGCTTTTGCGAAGGCAAGCGCGCCATTAACTTCGCAATAACGCACACCCCTGTGTTAAATCCAGGGCGACATTTATTGCACAGTTACCCCAACGCCTTTGCAAAGGCAAGCGCGCCATTAACGTCGCAATAACGCACACCCCTGGGTTAAATCCAGGGCAACATTTATTGCGCAGATACCCCATCGCCTTTGCGAAGGCAAGCGCACCATTAACGTCGCAATAACGCACACCCCGGTGGTAAATCCAGGGCGACATTTATTGCACAGTTACCCCAACGCCTTTGCGAAGGCAAGCGCGCCATTAACGTCGCAATAACGCACACCCCTGTGTTAAATCCAGGGCGACATTTATTGCACAGTTACCCCAACGCCTTTGCGAAGGCAAGCGCGCTTTTAACGGCGCAATAACGCACACCCCGGTGGTAAATCCAGGGCGACATTTATTGCACAGTTACCCCAACGCCTTTGCGAAGGCAAGCGCGCTATTAACGTCGGAATAACGCACACCCCTGGGTTAAATCCAGGGCGACATTTATTGCGCAGTAACCCCATTGCCTTTGCGAAGGCAAGCGCGCCATTAACGTCGCAATAACGCACACCCCTGGGTTAAATCCAGGGCGACATTTATTGCACAGTTACCCCAACGCCTTTGCAAAGGCAAGCGCGCCATTAAAGTCGCAATAATGCACACCCCTGGGTTAAATCCAGGGCAACATTTATTGCGCAGTTACCCCAACGCCTTTGCGAAGGCAAGCGCGCCATTAACGTCGCAATAACGCACACCCTGTGTTAACTCCAGGGCGACATTTATTGCGGACCCCACACCGGGCGCGCCATTAACGTCGCAATAAGGCACACCCCGGGGTTAAATCCAGGGCAACGTTTATTGCACAGTAACCCCATCGCCTTTGCGAATGCAAACGCGCCAATAACGTCGCAATAACGCACACCCCTGGGTTAAATCCAGGGCAACATTTATTGCGCAGTTACCCCATCACCTTTGCGAAGGCAAGCGCGCCATTAACGTCACAATAACGCACATCCCTGGGTTAAATCCAGGGCGACATTTATTGCACAGTTACCCCAAAGCTTTTGCGAAGGCAAGCGCGCCATTAACGTCGCAATAACGCACACCCCTGGGTTAAATCCAGGGCAACATTTATTGCGCAGTTACCCCATCGCCTTTGCGAAGGCAAGCGCGCCATTAACGTCGCAATAACGCACACCCCTGTGTTAAATCCAGGGCGACATTTATTGCACAGTTACCCCAACGCCTTTGCGAAGGCAAGCGCGCCACTAACGTCGCAATAACGCAACCCCTGTGTAAATCCAGGGCGACATTTATTGCACAGCCCCACGCCTCCCCTACCTGCGAAGGCAAGCGCGCCAGTAACGTCGCAATAACGCACACCCCTGTGTTAAATCCAGGGCGACATTTATTGGACAGTTACCCCAACGCCCTTACGAAGGCAAGCGCACTATTAACGCCGCAATAACGCACACCCCTGGGTTAAATCCAGGGCAACATTTATTGCGCAGTTACCCCATCGCCTTTGCGAAGGCAAGCGCGCCATTAACGTCGGAATAACGCACACCCCTGGGTTAAATCCAGGGCGACATTTATTGCGCAGTTACCCCATCGCCTTTGCGAAGGCAAGCGCGCCATTAACATCGCAATAACGCACACCCCTGGGTTAAATCCAGGGCAACATTTATTGCGCAGTTACCCCATCGCCTTTGCGAAGGCAAGCGCACCATTAACGTCGCAATAACGCACACCCCTGTGTTAAATCCAGGGCGACATTTATTGCACAGTTACCCCAACGCCTTTGCGAAGGCAAGCGCGCCATTAACGTCGCAATAACGCACACCCCTGTGTTAAATCCAGGGCGACATTTATTGCACAGTTACCGCAACGCCTTTGCGAAGGCAAGCGCGCCATTAACGTTGCAATAACGCACACCCCTGGGTTAAATCCAGGGCAACATTTATTGCGCAGATACCCCATCGCCTTTGCGAAGGCAAGCGCACCATTAACGTCGCAATAACGCACACCCCGGTGGTAAATCCAGGGCAACATTTATTGCACAGTTACCCCAACGCCTTTGCGAAGGCAAGCGCGCTATTAACGTCGCAATAACGCACACCCCTGGGTTAAATCCAGGGCATCATTTATTGCTCAGTTACCCCATCGCCTTTCCGAAGGCAAGCGCGCCATTAACATCGCAATAACGCACACCCCTGGGTTAAATCCAGGGCAACATTTATTGCGCAGTTACCCCATCGCCTTTGCGAAGGCAAGCGCGCCATTAACGCCGCAATAACGCACACCCCTGGGTTAAATCCAGGGCAACATTTATTGCGCAGTTACCCCATCGCCTTTGCGAAGGCAAGCGCGCCATTAACGTCGCAATAACGCACACCCCTGGATTAAATCCAGTGTGACATTTATTGCGCTGTAACCCCATCGCCTTCCGAAGGCAAGCGCGCCATTAACGTCGCAATAACGCACACCCCTGTGTTAAATCCAGGGCGACATTTATTGCACAGTTACCCCAACGCCTTTGCGAAGGCAAGCGCGCCATTAACGTCGCAATAACGCACACCCCTGTGTTAAATCCAGGGCGACATTTATTGCACAGTTACCCCACCGCCTTTGCGAAGGCAAGCGCGCCATTAACGTCGCAATAACGCACACCCCTGTGTTAAATCCAGGGCGACATTTATTGCACAGTTACCGCAACGCCTTTGCGAAGGCAAGCGCGCCATTAACGTCGCAATAACGCACACCCCTGGGTTAAATCCAGGGCAACATTTATTGCGCCGATACCCCATCGCCTTTGCGAAGGCAAGCGCACCATTAACGTCTCAATAACGCACACCCCGGTGGTAAATCCAGGGCAACATTTATTGCACAGTTACCCCAACGCCTTTGCGAAGGCAAGCGCGCCATTAACGTCGCAATAACGCACACCCCTGGGTTAAATCCAGGGCATCATTTATTGCTCAGTTACCCCATCGCCTTTCCGAAGGCAAGCGCGCCATTAACATCGCAATAACGCACACCCCTGGGTTAAATCCAGGGTGACATTTATTGCGCAGTTACCCCATCGCCTTTGCGAAGGCAAGCGCGCCATTAACGTCGCAATAACGCACACCCCTGGGTTAAATCCAGGGCAACATTTATTGAGCAGTTACCCCATCGCCTTTGCGAAGGCAAGCGCGCCATTAACGTCGCAATAACGCACACCCCTGGATTAAATCCAGTGTGACATTTATTGCGCAGTAACCCCATCGCCTTCCGAAGGCAAGCGCGCCATTAACGTCGCAATAACGCACACCCCTGTGTTAAATCCAGGGCGACATTTATTGCACAGTTACCCCAACGCCTTTGCGAAGGCAAGCGCGCCATTAACGTCGCAATAACGCACACCCCTGTGTTAAATCCAGGGCGACATTTATTGCACAGTTACCCCAACGCCTTTGCGAAGGCAAGCGCGCCACTAACGTCGCAATAACGCACACCCCTGTGTTAAATCCAGGGCGACATTTATTGCACAGTTACCGCAAAGCTTTTGCGAAGGCAAGCGCGCCATTAACGTCGCAATAACGCACACCCCTGGGATAAATCCAGGGCAACATTTATTGCGCAGTTACCCCATCGCCTTTGCGAAGGCAAGCGCACCATTAACGTCGCAATAACGCACACCCCTGTGTTAAATCCAGGGCGACATTTATTGCACAGTTACCCCAACGCCTTTGCGAAGGCAAGCGCGCCATTAACATCGCAATAACGCACACCCCTGTGTTAAATCCAGGGCGACATTTATTGCACAGTTACCCCAACGCCCTTACGAAGGCAAGCGCGCTATTAACGTCGCAATAACGCACACCCCTGGGTTAAATCCAGGGCAACATTTATTGCGCAGTTACCCCATCGCCTTTGCGAAGGCAAGCGCGCCATTAACGCCGCAATAACGCACACCCCTGTGTTAAATTCAGGGCGACATTTATTGCGCAGTAACCCCATCGCCTTTGCGAAGGCAAGCGCGCCATTAACGTCGCAATAACGCACACCTCGGGGTTAAATCCAGGGCAACGTTTATTGCACAGTAACCCCATCGCCTTTGCGAATGCAATCGCGCCATTAACGTCGCAATAACGCACACCCCTGGGTTAAATCCAGGCGCGAGATTTATTGCGCAGTTACCCCATCGCCTTTGCGAAGGCAAGCGCGCCATTAACGTCGCAATAACGCACACCCCTGGGTTAAATCCAGGGCAACATTTATTGCGCAGTTACACCATCGACTTTGCGAAGACAACCGCGCCATTAAACGTCGCAATAATGCACACCCCTGTGTTAAATCCAGGGCGACATTTATTGCACAGTTACCCCAACGCCTTTGCGAAGGCAAGCGCGCCATTAACGCCGCAATAACGCACACCCCGGTGGTAAATCGGTCAGGGCGACATTTATTGCACAGTTACCCCAACGCCTTTGCGAAGGCAAGCGCGCCATTAACGTCAGAATAACGCACACCCCTGGGTTAAATCCAGGGCGACATTTATTGCGCAGTAACCCCATTGCCTTTGCAAAGGCAAGCGCGCCATTAACGTCGCAATAACGCACACCCCTGGGTTAAATCCAGGGCGACATTTATTGCACAGTTACCCCAACGCCTTTGCAAAGGCAAGCGCGCCATTAAAGTCGCAATAATGCACACCCCTGGGTTAAATCCAGGGCAACATTTATTGCGCAGTTACCCCAACGCCTTTGCGAAGGCAAGCGCGCCATTAACGTCGCAATAACGCACACTCCTGTGTTAAATCCAGGGCGACATTTATTGCGCAGTTACCCCATCACCTTTGCGAAGGCAAGCGCGCCATTAACGTCGCAATAACGCACACCTCGGGGTTAAATCCAGGGTAACGTTTATTGCACAGTAACCCCATCGCCTTTGCGAATGCAAACGCGCCAATAACGTCGCAATAATGCACACCCCTGGGTTAAATCCAGGGCGACATTTATTGCGCAGTTACCCCATCACCTTTGCGAAGGCAAGCGCGCCATTAACGTCACAATAACGCACATCCCTGGGTTAAATCCAGGGCGACATATATTGCACAGTTACCCCAAAGCTTTTGCGAAGGCAAGCGCGCCATTAACGTCGCAATAACGCACACCCCTGGGTTAAATCCAGGGCAACATTTATTGCGCAGTTACCCCATCGCCTTTGCGAAGGCAAGCGCACCATTAACGTCGCAATAACGCACACCCCTGTGTTAAATCCAGGGCGACATTTATTGCACAGTTACCCCAACGCCTTTGCGAAGGCAAGCGCGCCACTAACGTCGCAATAACGCACACCCCTGTGTTAAATCCAGGGCGACATTTATTGCACAGTTACCCCAACGCCTTTGCGAAGGCAAGCGCGCCATTAACGTCGCAATAACGCACACCCCTGGGTTAAATCCAGGGCAACATTTATTGCGCAGTTACACCATCGACTTTGCGAAGGCAAGCGCGCCATTAACGTCGCAATAACGCACACCCCGGTGGTAAATCCAGGGCGACATTTATTGCACAGTTACCCCAACGCCTTTGCGAAGGCAAGCGCGCTATAAACGTCGGAATAACGCACACCCCTGGGTTAAATCCAGGGCGACATTTATTGCGCAGTAACCCCATTGCCTTTGCGAAGGCAAGCGCGCCATTAACGTCGCAATAACGCACACCCCTGGGTTAAATCCAGGGCGACATTTATTGCACAGTTACCCCAACGCCTTTGCAAAGCCAAGCGCGCCATTAAAGTCGAAATAATGCACACCCCTGGGTTAAATCCAGGGCAACATTTATTGCGCAGTTACCCCAACGCCTTTGCGAAGGCAAGCGCGCCATTAACGTCGCAATAACGCACACTCCTGTGTTAAATCCAGGGCGACATTTATTGCGCAGTTACCCCATCACCTTTGCGAAGGCAAGCGCGCCATTAACGTCGCGATAACGCACACCTCGGGGGTTAAATCCAGGGCAACGTTTATTGCACAGTAACCCCATCGCCTTTGCGAATGCAAACGCGCCAATAACGTCGCAATAACGCACACCCCTGGGTTAAATCCAGGGCGACATTTATTGCGCAGTTACCCCATCACCTTTGCGAAGGCAAGCGCGCCATTAACGTCACAATAACGCACATCCCTGGGTTAAATCCAGGGCGACATATATTGCACAGTTACCCCAAAGCTTTTGCGAAGGCAAGCGCGCCATTAACGTCGCAATAACGCACACCCCTGGGTTAAATCCAGGGCAACATTTATTGCGCAGTTACCCCATCGCCTTTGCGAAGGCAAGCGCACCATTATCGTCGCAATAACGCACACCCCTGTGTTAAATCCAGGGCGACATTTATTGCACAGTTACCCCAACGCCTTTGCGAAGGCAAGCGCGCCAGTAACGTCGCAATAACGCACACCCCTGTGTTAAATCCAGGGCGACATTTATTGCACAGTTACCCCAACGCCCTTACGAAGGCAAGCGCGCTATTAACGTCGCAATAACGCACACCCCTGGGTTAAATCCAGGGCAACATTTATTGCGCAGTTACCCCATCGCCTTTGCGAAGGCAAGCGCGCCATTAAAGTCGCAATAACGCACACCCCTGGGTTAAATCCAGGGCAACATTTATTGCGCAGTTACCCCATCGCCTTTGCGAAGGCAAGCGCGCCATTAACATCGCAATAACGCACACCCCT
This sequence comes from Leptodactylus fallax, assembly GCA_947044405.1. NCBI lineage: Eukaryota > Metazoa > Chordata > Amphibia > Anura > Leptodactylidae > Leptodactylus > Leptodactylus fallax. Next base: position 11,451,550 of record CAMRHE010000025.1, read on the forward strand.
GGGTTAAATCCATGGCAACATTTATTGAGCAGTTACCCCATCGCCTTTGCGAAGGCAAGCGCACCATTAACGTCGCAATAACGCACACCCCTGTGTTAAATCCAGGGTGACATTTATTGCACAGTTACCCCAACGCCTTTGCGAAGGCAAGCGCGCCATTAACATCGCAATAACGCACACCCCTGTGTTAAATCCAGGGCGACATTTATTGCACAGTTACCCCAACGCCCTTACGAAGGCAAGCGCGCTATTAACGTCGCAATAACGCACACCCCTGGGTTAAATCCAGGGCAACATTTATTGTGCAGTTACCCCATCGCCTTTGCGAAGGCAAGCGCGCCATTAACGTCGCAATAACGCACACCCCTGGGTTAAATCCAGGGCAACATTTATTGCGCAGTTACCCCATCGCCTTTGCGAAGGCAAGCGCGCCATTAACGTCGCAATAACGCACACCCCTGGGTTAAATCCAGTGTGACATTTATTGCGCTGTAACCCCATCGCCTTCCGAAGGCAAGCGCGCCATTAACGTCGCAATAACGCACACCCCTGTGTTAAATCCAGGGCGACATTTATTGCACAGTTACCCCAACGCCTTTGCGAAGGCATGCGCGCCATTAACGTCGCAATAACGCACACCCCTGTGTTAAATCCAGGGCGACATTTATTGCACAGTTACCGCAACGCCTTTGCGAAGGCAAGCGCGCCATTAACGTTGCAATAACGCACACCCCTGGGTTAAATCCAGGGCAACATTTATTGCGCAGATACCCCATCGCCTTTGCGAAGGCAAGCGCACCATTAACGTCGCAATAACGCACACCCCTGGGTTAAATCCAGGGTGACATTTATTGCGCAGATACCCCATCGCCTTTGCGAAGGCAAGCGCGCCATTAACGTCGCAATAACGCACACCCCTGGGTTAAATCCAGGGCAATATTTATTGCGCAGTTACCCCATCGCCTTTGCAAAGGCAAGCGCGCCATTAACGTCGCAATAACGCACACCCCTGGGTTAAATCCAGTGTGACATTTATTGCGCTGTAACCCCATCGCCTTCCGAAGGCAAGCGCGCCATTAACTTCGCAATAACGCACACCCCTGTGTTAAATCCAGGGCGACATTTATTGCACAGTTACCCCAACGCCTTTGCGAAGGCAAGCGTGCCATTAACGTCGCAATAACGCACACCCCTGTGTTAAATCCAGGGCGACATTTATTGCACAGTTACCGCAACGCCTTTGCGAAGGCAAGAGCGCCATTAACGTCGCAATAACGCACACCCCTGGGTTAAATCCAGGGCAACATTTATTGCGCAGATACCCCATCACCTTTGCGAAGGCAAGCGCACCATTAACGTCGCAATAACGCACACCCCGGTGGTAAATCCAGGGCGACATTTATTGCACAGTTACCCCAACGCCTTTGCGAAGGCAAGCGCGCTATTAACGTCCCAATAACGCACACCCCTGGGTTAAATCCAGGGCATCATTTATTGCTCAGTTACCCCATCGCCTTTGCGAAGGCAAGCGCGCCATTAACATCGCAATAACGCACACCCCTGGGTTAAATCCAGGGTGACATTTATTGCGCAGTTACCCTATCGCCCCTCGCTTGCGAAGGCAAGCGCGCCATTAACGTCGCAATAACGCACACCCCTGTGTTAAATCCAGGGCGACATTTATTGCGCAGTAACCCCATCGCCTTTGCGAAGGCAAGCGCGCCATTAACGTCGCAATAACGCACACCTCGGGGCTAAATCCAGGGCAACGTTTATTGCACAGTAACCCCATCGCCTTTGCGAATGCAAACGCGCCATTAACGTCGCAATAACGCACACCCTGGGTTAAATCCAGGGCGACATTTATTGCGCAGTTACCCCATCACCTTTGCGAAGGCAAGCGCGCCATTAACGTCACAATAACGCACATCCCTGGGTTAAATCCAGGGCGACATTTAGTGCACAGTTACCCCAACGCTTTTGCGAAGGCAAGCGCGCCATTAACTTCGCAATAACGCACACCCCTGTGTTAAATCCAGGGCGACATTTATTGCACAGTTACCCCACCGCCTTTGCGAAGACAAGCGCGCCATTAACGTCGCAATAACGCACACCCCTGTGTTAAACCCAGGGCGACATTTATTGCACAGTTACCGCAACGCCTTTGCGAAGGCAAACGCGCCATTAACGTCGCAACAACGCACACCCCTGGGTTAAATCCAGGGCAACATTTATTGCGCAGATACCCCATCGCCTTTGCTAAGGCAAGCGCACCATTAACGTCACAATAACGCACACCCCTGTGGTAAATCCAGAGCAACATTTATTGCACAGTTACCCCAACGCCTTTGCGAAGGCAAGCGCGACATTAACATCGCAATAACGCACACCCCTGTGTTAAATCCTGGGCGACATTTATTGCACAGTTACCCCAACGCCCTTACAAAGGCAAGCGCGCTATTAACGTCGCAATAACGCACACCCCTGGGTTAAATCCAGGGCAACATTTATTGTGCAGTTACCCCATCGCCTTTGCGAAGGCAAGCGCGCCATTAACGTTGCAATAACGCACACCCCTGGGTTAAATCCAGGGCAACATTTATTGCGCAGATACCCCATCGCCTTTGCGAAGGCAAGCGCACCATTAACGTCTCAATAACGCACACCCCGGTGGTAAATCCAGGGCAACATTTATTGCACAGTTACCCCAACGCCTTTGCGAAGGCAAGCGCGCTATTAACGTCGCAATAACGCACACCCCTGGGTTAAATCCAGGGCATCATTTATTGCTCAGTTACCCCATCGCCTTTCCGAAGGCAAGCGCGCCATTAACATCGCAATAACGCACACCCCTGGGTTAAATCCAGGGTGACATTTATTGCGCAGTTACCCCATCGCCTTTGCGAAGGCAAGCGCGCCATTAACGTCGCAATAACGCACACCCCTGGGTTAAATCCAGGGCAACATTTATTGCGCAGTTACCCCATCGCCTTTGCGAAGGCAAGCGCGCCATTAACGTCGCAATAACGCACACCCCTGGGTTAAATCCAGTGTGACATTTATTGCGCTGTAACCCCATCGCCCTTCCGAAGGCAAGCGCGCCATTAACTTCGCAATAACGCACACACCTGTGTTAAATCCAGGGCGACATTTATTGCACAGTTACCCCAACGCCTTTGCGAAGGCAAGCGCGCCATTAACGTCGCAATAACGCACACCCCTGTGTTAAATCCAGGGCGACATTTATTGCACAGTTACCCCAACGCCTTTGCGAAGGCAAGCGTGCCACTAACGTCGCAATAACGCACACCCCTGTGTTAAATCCAGGGCGACATTTATTGCACAGTTACCCCAAAGCTTTTACGAAGGCAAGCGCGCCATTAACGTCGCAATAACGCACACCCCTGGGTTAAATCCAGGGCAACATTTATTGCGCAGTTACCCCATCGCCTTTGCGAAGGCAAGCGCACCATTAACGTCGCAATAACGCACACCCCTGTGTTAAATCCAGGGCGACATTTATTGCACAGTTACCCCAACGCCTTTGCGAAGGCAAGCGCGCCATTAACGTCGCAATAACGCACACCCCTGTGTTAAATCCAGGGCGACATTTATTGCACAGTTACCCCAACGCCCTTACGAAGGCAAGCGCGCTATTAACGTCGCAATAACGCACACCCCTGGGTTAAATCCAGGGCAACATTTATTGCGCAGTTACCCCATCGCCTTTGCGAAGGCAAGCGCGCCATTAATGTCGCAATAACGCACACCCCTGTGTTAAATTCAGGGCGACATTTATTGCGCAGTAACCCCATCGCCTTTGCGAAGGCAAGCGCGCCATTAACGTCGCAATAACTCACACCCCGGGGTTAAATCCAGGGCAACGTTTATTGCACAGTAACCCCATCGCCTTTGCGAATGCAAACGCGCCATTAACGTCGCAATAACGCACACCCCTGGGTTAAATCTAGCGCGAGATTTATTGCGCAGTTACCCCATCGCCTTTGCGAAGGCAAGCGCTCCATTAACGTCGCAATAACGCACACCCTTGGGTTAAATCCAGGGCGACATTTATTGCGCAGTTACACCATCGACTTTGCGAAGGCAACCGCGCCCTTAAACGTCGCAATAATGCACACCCCTGTGTTAAATCCAAGGCGACATTTATTGCACAGTTACCCCACCGCCTTTGCGAAGGCAAGCGCGCCATTAACGTCGCAATAACGCACACCCCTGTGTTAAATCCAGGGCGACATTTATTGCACAGTTACCCCAACGCCTTTGCGAAGGCAAGCGCGCCATTAACGTCGCAATAACGCACACCCCGGTGGTAAATCCAGGGCGACATTTATTGCACAGTTACCCCAACGCCTTTGCGAAGGCAAGCGCGCTATTAACGTCGGAATAACGCACACCCCTGGGTTAAATCCAGGGCGACATTTATTGCGCAGTAACCCCATTGCCTTTGCGAAGGCAAGCACGCCATTAACGTCGCAATAACGCACACCCCTGGGTTAAATCCAGGGCGACATTTATTGCACAGTTACCCCAACGCCTTTGCAAAGGCAAGCGCGCCATTAAAGTCGCAATAATGCACACCCCTGGGTTAAATCCAGGGCAACATTTATTGCGCAGTTACACCAACGCATTTGCGAAGGCAAGTGCGCCATTAACGTCGCAATAACGCACACTCCTGTGTTAAATCCAGGGCGACATTTATTGCGCAGTTACCCCATCACCTTTGCGAAGGCAAGCGCGCCATTAACGTCGCAATAACGCACACCTCGGGGTTAAATCCAGGGCTACGTTTATTGCACAGTAACCCCATCGCCTTTGCGAATGCAAACGCGCCAATAACGTCGCAATAACGCACACCCCTGGGTTAAATCCAGGGCGACATTTATTGCGCAGTTACCCCATCACCTTTGCGAAGGCAAGCGCGCCATTAACGTCACAATAACGCACATCCCTGGGTTAAATCCAGGGCGACATATATTGCACAGTTACCCCAAAGCTTTTGCGAAGGCAAGCGCGCCATTAACGTCGCAATAACGCACACCCCTGGGTTAAATCCAGGGCAACATTTATTGCGCAGTTACCCCATCGCCTTTGCGAAGGCAAGCGCACCATTAACGTCGCAATAACGCACACCCCTGTGTTAAATCCAGGGCGACATTTATTGCACAGTTACCCCAACGCCTTTGCGAAGGCAAGCGCGCCACTAACGTCGCAATAACGCACACCCCTGTGTTAAATCCAGGGCGACATTTATTGCACAGTTACCCCAACGCCTTTGCGAAGGCAAGCGCTAAATTAACGTCGTAATAACGCACACCCTTGGGTTAAATCCAGGGCAACATTTATTGCGCAGTTACACCATCGACTTTGCGAAGGCAACCGCGCCATTAAACGTCGCAATAATGCACACCCCTGTGTTAAATCCAGGGCGACATTTATTGCACAGTTACCCCACCGCCTTTGCGAAGGCAAGCGCGCCATTAACGTCGCAATAACGCACACCCCTGTGTTAAATCCAGGGCGACATTTATTGCACAGTTACCCCAACGCCTTTGCGAAGGCAAGCGCGCCATTAACGTCGCAATAACGCACACCCCCGGTGGTAAATCCAGGTCGACATTTATTGCACAGTTACCCCAACGCCTTTGCGAAGGCAAGCGCGCTATTAACGTCGGAATAACGCACACCCCTGGGTTAAATCCAGGGCGACATTTATTGCGCAGTAACCCCATTGCCTTTGCGAAGGCAAGCGCGCCATTAACGTCGCAATAACGCACACCCCTGGGTTAAATCCAGGGCGACATTTATTGCACAGTTACCCCAACGCCTTCGCAAAGGCAAGCGCGCCATTAAAGTCGCAATAATGCACACCCCTGGGTTAAATCCAGGGCAACATTTATTGCGCAGTTACCCCAACGCCTTTGCGAAGGAAAGCCCGCCATTAACGTCGCAATAACGCACACCCCTGTGTTAAATCCAGGGCGACATTTATTGCGCAGTTACCCCATCGCCTTTGCGAAGGCAAGCGCGCCATTAACGTCGCAATAACGCACACCTCGGGGTTAAATCCAGGGCAACGTTTATTGCACAGTAACCCCATCGCCTTTGCGAATGCAAACGCGCCAATAACGTCGCAATAACGCACACCCCTGGGTTAAATCCAGGGCGACATTTATTGCGCAGTTTCCCCATCACCTTTGCGAAGGCAAGCGCGCCATTAACGTCACAATAACGCACACCCCTGGGTTAAATCCAGGGCGACATATATTGCACAGTTACCCCAAAGCTTTTGCGAAGGCAAGCGCGCCATTAACGTCGCAATAACGCACACCCCTGGGTTAAATCCAGGGCGACATTTATTGCACAGTTACCCCAACGCCTTTGCGAAGGCAAGCGCGCCATTAACGTCGCAATAACGCACACCCCTGGGTTAAATCCAGGGCGACATTTATTGCACAGTTACCCCAACGCCTTCACAAAGGCAAGCGCGCCATTAAAGTCGCAATAACGCACACCCCTGGGTTAAATCCAGGGCAACATTTATTGCGCAGTTACCCCAACGCCCTTTGCGAAGGAAAGCGCCATTAACGTCGCAATAACGCACACCCCTGTGTTAAATCCAGGGCGACATTTATTGCGCAGTTACCCCATCACCTTTGCGAAGGCAAGCGCGCCATTAACGTCGCAATAACGCACACCCCTGGGTTAAATCCAGGGCAACGTTTATTGCACAGTAACCCCATCGCCTTTGCGAAGGCAAGCGCGCCAATAACGTCGCAATAACGCACACCCCTGGGTTAAATCCAGGGCGACATATATTGCACAGTTACCCCAAAGCCTTTGCGAATGCAAGCGCGCCATTAACGTCGCAATAACGCACACCCCTGTGTTAAATCCAGGGCAACATTTATTGCGCAGTTACCCCATCGCCTTTGCGAAGGCAAGCGCACCATTAACGTCGCAATAACGCACACCCCTGTGTTAAATCCAGGGCGACATTTATTGCACAGTTACCCCAACGCCTTTGCGAAGGCAAGCGCGCCACTAACGTCGCAATAACGCACACCCCTGTGTTAAATCCAGGGCGACATTTATTGCACAATTACCCCAACGCCCTTACGAAGGCAAGCGCGCTATTAACGTCGCAATAACGCACACCCCTGGGTTAAATCCAGGGCAACATTTATTGCGCAGTTACCCCATCGCCTTTGCGAAGGCAAGCGCGCCATTAACGTCGCAATAACGCACACCCCTGGGTTAAATCCAGGGCAACATTTATTGCGCAGTTACCCCATCGCCTTTGCGAAGGCAAGCGCGCCATTAACATCGCAATAACGCACACCCCTGGGTTAAATCCAGGGCAACATTTATTGCGCAGTTACCCCATCGCCTTTGCGAAGGCAAGCGCACCATTAAAGTCGCAATAACGCACACCCCTGTGTTAAATCCAGGGCGACATTTATTGCACAGTTACCCCAACGCCTTTGCGAAGGCAAGCGCGCCATTAACATCGCAATAACGCACACCCCTGTGTTAAATCCAGGGCGACATTTATTGCACAGTTACCCCAACGCCCTTACGAAGGCAAGCGCACCATTAACGTCGCAATAACGCACACCCCGGTGGTAAATCCAGGGCAACATTTATTGCACAGTTACCCCAACGCCTTTGCGAAGGCAAGCGCGCCATTAACGTCGCAATAACGCACACCCCTGGGTTAAATCCAGGGCACCATTTATTGCTCAGTTACCCCATCGCCTTTGCGAAGGCAAGCGCGCCATTAACATCGCAATAACGCACACCCCTGGGTTAAATCCAGGGTGACATTTATTGCGCAGATAACCCATCGCCTTTGCGAAGGCAAGCGCGCCATTAACGTCGCAATAACGCACACCCCTGGGTTAAATCCAGGGCAACATTTATTGCGCAGTTACCCCATCGCCTTTGCGAAGGCAAGCGCGCCATTAACGCCGCAATAACGCACACCCCTGGGTTAAATCCAGTGTGACATTTATTGCGCTGTAACCCCATCGCCTTCCGAAGGCAAGCGCGCCGAGTAACTTCGCAATAACGCACACCCCTAGGTTAAATCCAGGGCGACATTTATTGCACAGTTACCCCAACGCCTTTGGGAAGGGAAGCGCGCCATTAACATCGCAATAACGCACACCCCAGTGTTAAATCCAGGGCGACATTTATTGCACAGTTACCGCAACGCCTTTGCGAAGGCAAGAGCGCCATTAACGTGCAATAACGCACACCCCGGTGGTAAATCCAGGGCGACATTTATTGCACAGTTACCCCAACGCCTTTGCGAAGGCAAGCGCGCTATTAACGTCCGCAATAACGCACACCCCTGGGTTAAATCCAGGGCATCATTTATTGCTCAGTTACCCCATCGCCTTTGCGAAGGCAAGCGCGCCATTAACATCGCAATAACGCACACCCCTGGGTTAAATCCAGGGTGACATTTATTGCGCAGTTACCCTATCGCCTTTGCGAAGGCAAGCGCGCCATTAACGTCGCAATAACGCACACCCCTGTGTTAAATCCAGGGCGACATTTATTGCGCAGTAACCCCATCGCCTTTGCGAAGGCAAGCGCGCCATTAACGTCGCAATAACGCACACCCCGGGGCTAAATCCAGGGCAACGTTTATTGCACAGTAACCCCATCGCCTTTGCGAATGCAAACGCGCCATTAACGTCGCAATGACGCACACCCTGGGTTAAATCCAGGGCGACATTTATTGCGCAGTTACCCCATCACCTTTGCGAAGGCAAGCGCGCCATTAACGTCACAATAACGCACATCCCTGGGTTAAATCCAGGGCGACATTTAGTGCACAGTTACCCCAACGCCTTTGCGAAGGCAAGCGCGCTATTAACGTCGCAATAACGCACACCCCTGGGTTAAATCCAGGGCACCATTTATTGCTCAGTTACCCCATCGCCTTTGCGAAGGCAAGCGCGCCATTAACATCGCAATAACGCACACCCCTGGGTTAAATCCAGGGTGACATTTATTGCGCAGATACCCCATCGCCTTTGCGAAGGCAAGCGCGCCATTAACGTCGCAATAACGCACACCCCTGGGTTAAATCCAGGGCAACATTTATTGCGCAGTTACCCCATCGCCTTTGCGAAGGCAAGCGCGCCATTAACGTCGCAATAACGCACACCGCCTGTGGGTTAAATCCAGGGCGACATTTATTGCACAGTTACCCCAACGCCTTTGCGAAGGCAAGCGCGCCATTAACGTCGCAATAACGCACACCCCTGTGTTAAATCCAGGGCGACATTTATTGCACAGTTACCCCAACGCCTTTGCGAAGGCAAGCGCGCCATTAACGCCGCAATAACGCACACCCCTGGGTTAAATCCAGAGCAACATTTATTGCGCAGATACCCCATCACCTTTGCGAAGGCAAGCGCACCATTAACGTCGCACTAACGCACACCCCGGTGGTAAATCCAGGGCGACATTTATTGCACAGTTACCCCAACGCCTTTGCGAAGGCAAGCGCGCTATTAACGTCCCAATAACGCACACCCCCTGGGTTAAATCCAGGGCATCATTTATTGCTCAGTTACCCCATCGCCTTTGCGAAGGCAAGCGCGCCATTAACATCGCAATAACGCACACCCCTGGGTTAAATCCAGGGTGACATTTATTGCGTAGTTACCCCCCTATCGCCTTTGCGAAGGCAAGCGCGCCATTAACGTCGCAATAATGCACACCCCTGTGTTAAATCCAGGGCGACATTTATTGCGCAGTAACCCCATCGCCTTTGCGAAGGCAAGCGCGCCATTAACGTCGCAATAACGCACACCTCGGGGCTAAATCCAGGGCAACGTTTATCGCACAGTAACCCCATCGCCTTTGCGAATGCAAACGCGCCATTAACGCCGCAATAACGCACACCCCTGGGTTAAATCCAGGGCGACATTTATTGCGCAGTTACCCCATCACCTTTGCGAAGGCAAGCGCGCCATTAACGTCACAATAACGCACATCCCTGGGTTAAATCCAGGGCGACATTTAGTGCACAGTTACCCCAACGCTTTTGCGAAGGCAAGCGCGCCATTAACGTCGCAATAACGCACACCCCTGTGTTAAATCCAGGGCGACATTTATTGCACAGTTACCCCACCGCCTTTGCGAAGACAAGCGCGCCATTAACGTCGCAATAACGCACACCCCTGTGTTAAACCCAGGGCGACATTTATTGCACAGTTACCGCAACGCCTTTGCGAAGGCAAGCGCGCCATTAACGTCGCAACAACGCACACCCCTGGGTTAAATCCAGGGCAACATTTATTGCGCAGATACCCCATCGCCTTTGCGAAGGCAAGCGCACCATTAACGTCACAATAACGCACACCCCTGTGGTAAATCCAGAGCAACAATTATTGCACAGTTACCCCAACGCCTTTGCGAAGGCAAGCCCCCCCTAAAAATCCGCAATAACGCACACCCCTGTGTTAAATCCTGGGCGACATTTATTGCACAGTTACCCCAACGCCCTTACAAAGGCAAGCGCGCTATTAACGTCGCAATAACGCACACCCCTGGGTTAAATCCAGGGCAACATTTATTGCGCAGTTACCCCATCGCCTTTGCGAAGGCAAGCGCGCCATTAACGTCGCAATAACGCACACCCCTGGGTTAAATCCAGTGTGACATTTATTGCGCTGTAACCCCATCGCCTTCCGAAGGCAAGCGCGCCATTAACGTCGCAATAACGCACACCCCTGTGTTAAATCCAGGGCGACATTTATTGCACAGTTACCCCAACGCCTTTGCGAAGGCAAGCGCGCCATTAACTTCGCAATAACGCACACCCCTGTGTTAAATCCAGGGCGACATTTATTGCACAGTTACCCCAACGCCTTTGCAAAGGCAAGCGCGCCATTAACGTCGCAATAACGCACACCCCTGGGTTAAATCCAGGGCAACATTTATTGCGCAGATACCCCATCGCCTTTGCGAAGGCAAGCGCACCATTAACGTCGCAATAACGCACACCCCGGTGGTAAATCCAGGGCGACATTTATTGCACAGTTACCCCAACGCCTTTGCGAAGGCAAGCGCGCCATTAACGTCGCAATAACGCACACCCCTGTGTTAAATCCAGGGCAACATTTATTGCACAGTTACCCCAACGCCTTTGCGAAGGCAAGCGCGCTATTAACGTCGCAATAACGCACACCCCTGGGTTAAATCCAGGGCATCATTTATTGCTCAGTTACCCCATCGCCTTTGCGAAGGCAAGCGCGCCATTAACATCGCAATAACGCACACCCCTGGGTTAAATCCAGGGTGACATTTATTGCGCAGTTACCCTATCGCCTTTGCGAAGGCAAGCGCGCCATTAACGTCGCAATAACGCACACCCCTGTGTTAAATCCAGGGCGACATTTATTGCGCAGTAACCCCATCGCCTTTGCGAAGGCAAGCGCGCCATTAACGTCGCAATAAGGCACACCTCGGGGATAAATCCAGGGCAACGTTTATTGCACAGTAACCCCATCGCCTTTGCGAATGCAAACGCGCCATTAACGTCGCAATAACGCACACCCTGGGTTAAATCCAGGGCGACATTTATTGCGCAGTTACCCCATCGCCTTTGCGAAGGCAAGCGCGCCATTAACGTCACAATAACGCACACCCCTGGGTTAAATCCAGGGCAACATTTATTGCGCAGTTACCCCATCGCCTTTGCGAAGGCAAGCGCGCCATTAACGCCGCAATAACGCACACCCCGGGGTTAAATCCAGGGCGACGTTTATTGCACAGTAACCCCATCGCCTTTGCGAAGGCAAGCGCGGCATTTAACGTCGCAATAACGCACACCCCTGTGTTAAATCCAGGGCGACATTTATTGCACAGTTACCCCACCGCCTTTGCGAAGGCAAGCGCGCCATTAACGTCGCAATAACGCACACCCCTGTGTTAAATCCAGGGCGACATTTATTGCACAGTTACCCCAACGCCTTTGCGAAGGCAAGCGCGCCATTAACGCCGCAATAACGCACACCCCTGGGTTAAATCCAGGGCAACATTTATTGCGCAGTAACCCCATCGCCTTTGCGAAGGCAAGCGCGCCATTAACGTCGCAATAACGCACACCCCTGTGTTAAATCCAGTGTGACATTTATTGCGCTGTAACCCCATCGCTTTGCGAAGGCAAGCGCGCCATTAACGTCGCAATAACCCACACCCCTGTGTTAAATACAGGGCGACAGTTATTGCGCAGTAACCCCATCACCTTTGCGAAAGCAAGCGCGCCATTAACGTCGCAATAACGCACACCCCTGGGTTAAATCCAGGGCGACATTTATTGCACAGTTACCGCAACGCCTTTGCGAAGGCAAGCGCGCCATTAACGTCGCAATAACGCACACCCCTGGGTTAAATCCAGGGCAACATTTATTGCGCAGTTACCCCATCGCCTTTGCGAACGCAAGCACACCATTAACGTCGCAATAACGCACACCCCTGTGTTAAATCCAGGGCGACATTTATTGCACAGTTACCCCAACGCCTTTGCGAAGGCAAGCGCGCCATTAACGTCGCAATAACGCAAACCCCTGTGTTAAATCCAGGGCGACATTTATTGCACAGTTACCCCAACGCCTTTGCGACGGCAAGCGCGCTATTAACGTCGCAATAACGCACACCCCTGGGTTAAATCCAGGGCAACATTTATTGCGCAGTTACCCCATCGCCTTTGCGAAGGCAAGCGCGCCATTAACGTCGTAATAACGCACACCCCTGGGTTAAATCCAGGGCAACATTTATTGCGCAGTTACACCATCGCCTTTGCGAAGGCAACCGCGCCATTAAACGTCGCAATAACGCACACCCTTGTGTTAAATCCAGGGCGACATTTATTGCACAGTTACCCCAACGCTTTTGCGAAGGCAAGCGCGCCATTAACGTTGCAATAACGCACACCCCTGTGTTAAATCCAGGGCGACATTTATTGCACAGTTACCCCAACGCCTTTGCCAAGGCAAGCGCGCCAATAACCGCCCCAATAACGCACACCCCTGGGTTAAATCCAGGGCAGCATTTATTGCACAGTTACCCCATTGCCTTTGCGAAGGCAAGCGCACCATTAACGTCGAAATAACGCACACCCCTGTGTTAAATCCAGGGCGACCTTTATTGCACAGTTACCCCAACGCCTTTGCGAAGGCAAGCGCGCCATTAACGTCGCAATAACGCACACCCCTGTGTTAAATCCAGGGCGACATTTATTGCACAGTTACCTCAACACCTTTGTGAAGGCAAGCGCGCTATTAACGTCGCAATAACGCACACCCCTGGGTTAAATCCAGGGCGACATTTATTGCGCAGTAACCCCATTGCCTTTGCGAAGGCAAGCGCGCCATTATCGTCGCAATAACGCACACCCCTGGGTTAAATCCAGGGCGACATTTATTGCACAGTTACCCCAACGCCTTTGCAAAGGCAAGCGCGCCATTAAAGTCGCAATAATGCACACCCCTGGGTTAAATCCAGGGCAACATTTATTGCGCAGTTACCCCAACGCCTTTGTGAAGGCAAGCGCGCCATTAACGTCGCAATAACGCACACTCCTGTGTTAAATCCAGGGCGACATTTATTGCGCAGTTACCCCATCGCCTTTGCGAAGGCAAGCGCGCCATTAACGTCGCAATAACGCACACCTCGGGGTTAAATCCAGGGCAACGTTTATTGCACAGTAACCCCATCGCCTTTGCGAATGCAAACGCGCCAATAACGTCGCAATAACGCACACCCCTGGGTTAAATCCAGGAGCGACATTTATTGCGCAGTTACCCCATCACCTTTGCGAAGGCAAGCGCGCCATTAACGTCACAATAACGCACATCCCTGGGTTAAATCCAGGGCGACATTTATTGCACAGTTACCCCAAAGCTTTTGCGAAGGCAAGCGCGCCATTAACGTCGCAATAACGCACACCCCTGGGTTAAATCCAGGGCAACATTTATTGCTCAGTTACCCCATCGCCTTTGCGAAGGCAAGCGCGCCATTAACGTCGCAATAACGCACACCCCTGTGTTAAATCCAGGGCGACATTTATTGCACAGTTACCCCAACGCCCTTACGAAGGCAAGCGCGCTATTAACGTCGCAATAACGCACACCCCTGGGTTAAATCCAGGGCGACATTTATTGCACAGTTACCCCCAACGCCTTTGCGAAGGCAAGCGCGCCATTAACGTCGCAATAACGCACACCCCTGGGTTAAATCCAGGGCAACATTTATTGCGCAGTTACCCCATCGCCTTTGCGAAGGCAAGCGCGCCATTAACGTCGCAATAACGCACACCCCTGTGTTAAATCCAGGGCGACATTTATTGCGCAGTAACCCCATCGCCTTTGCGAAGGCAAGCGCGCCATTAACGTCGCAATAACGCACACCCCTGGGTTAAATCCAGGGCAACGTTTATTGCACAGTAACCCCATCGCCTTTGCGAAGGCAAACGCGCCATTAACGTCGCAATAACGCACACCCCTGTGTTAAATCCAGGGCGACATTTATTGCACAGTTACCCCAACGCCTTTGCGAAGGCAAGCGCGCCATTAACGCCGCAATAACGCACACCCCGGTGGTAAATCCAGGGCGACATTTATTGCACAGTACCCCAACGCCTTGCGAAGCAAGCGCGCTATTAACGCCGAATAACGCACACCCCTGGGTTAAATCCAGGGCGACATTTATTGCGCAGTAACCCATTGCCTTTGCGAAGGCAAGCGCGCCATTAACGTCGCAATAACGCACACCCCTGGGTTAAATCCAGGGCGACATATATTGCACAGTTACCCCAAAGCTTTTGCGAAGGCAAGCGCGCCATTAACGTCGCAATAACGCACACCCCGGGGTTAAATCCAGGGCAACGTTTATTGCACAGTAACCCCATCGCCTTTGCGAATGCAAACGCGCCAATAACGTCGCAATAACGCACACCCCTGGGTTAAATCCAGGGCGACATTTATTGCGCAGTTACCCCATCGCCTTTGCGAAGGCAACCGCGCCCTTAAACGTCGCAATAACGCACACCTTTGTGTTAAATCCAGGGCGACAATTATTGCACAGTTACCCCACCGCCTTTGCGAAGGCAAGCGCGCCATTAACGTCGCAATAATGCACACCCCTGTGTTAAATCCAGGGCGACATTTATTGCACAGTTACCCCAACGCCTTTGCCAAGGCAAGCGCGCCATTAACGCCGCAATAACGCACACCCCTGGGTTAAATCCAGGGCAGCATTTATTGCACAGTTACCCCATTGCCTTTGCGAAGGCAAGCGCACCATTAACGTCGAAATAACGCACACCCCTGTGTTAAATCCAGGGAGACCTTTATTGCACAGTTACCCCAACGCCTTTGCGAAGGCAAGCGCGCCATTAACGTCGCAATAACGTACACCCCTGTGTTAAATCCAGGGCGACATTTATTGCACAGTTACCCCAACACCTTTGTGAAGGCAAGCGCGCTATTAGCGTCGCAATAACGCACACCCCTGGGTTAAATCCAGGGCGACATTTATTGCGCAGTAACCCCATTGCCTTTGCGAAGGCAAGCGCGCCATTATCGTCGCAATAACGCACACCCCTGGGTTAAATCCAGGGCGACATTTATTGCACAGTTACCCCAACGCCTTTGCAAAGGCAAGCGCGCCATTAAAGTCGCAATAATGCACACCCCTGGGTTAAATCCAGGGCAACATTTATTGCGCAGTTACCCCAACGCCTTTGTGAAGGCAAGCGCGCCATTAACGTCGCAATAACGCACACTCCTGTGTTAAATCCAGGGCGACATTTATTGCGCAGTTACCCCATCGCCTTTGCGAAGGCAAGCGCGCCATTAACGTCGCAATAACGCACACCTCGGGGTTAAATCCAGGGCAACGTTTATTGCACAGTAACCCCATCGCCTTTGCGAATGCAAACGCGCCAATAACGTCGCAATAACGCACACCCCTGGGTTAAATCCAGGGCGACATTTATTGCGCAGTTACCCCATCACCTTTGCGAAGGCAAGCGCGCCATTAACGTCACAATAACGCACACCCCTGGGTTAAATCCAGGGCGACATTTATTGCACAGTTACCCCCAAAGCTTTTACGAAGGCAAGCGCGCCATTAACGTCGCAATAACGCACACCCCTGGGTTAAATCCAGGGCAACATTTATTGCACAGTTACCCCATCGCCTTTGCGAAGGCAAGCGCACCATTAACGTCGCAATAACGCACACCCCTGTGTTAAATTCAGGGCGACATTTATTGCACAGTTACCCCAACGCCTTTGCGAAGGCAAGCGCGCCATTAACGTCGCAATAACGCACACCCCTGTGTTAAATCCAGGGCGACATTTATTGCACAGTTACCCCAACGCCCTTACGAAGGCAAGCGCGCTATTAACGTCGCAATAACGCACACCCCTGGGTTAAATCCAGGGCAACATTTATTGCGCAGTTACCCCATCGCCTTTGCGAAGGCAAGCGCGCCATTAACGTCGCAATAACGCACACCCCTGTGTTAAATTCAGGGCGACATTTATTGCGCAGTAACCCCATCGCCTTTGCGAAGGCAAGCGCGCCATTAACGTCGCAATAACGCACACCTCGGGGTTAAATCCAGGGCAACGTTTATTGCACAGTAACCCCATCGCCTTTGCGAATGCAAACGCGCCATTAACGTCGCAATAACGCACACCCCTGGGTTAAATCCAGGGCGACATTTATTGCGCAGTTACCCCATCGCCTTTGCGAAGGCAAGCGCTCCATTAACGTCGCAATAACGCACACCCTTGGGTTAAATCCAGGGCAACATTTATTGCGCAGTTACCCCAACGCCTTTGCGAAGGCAAGCGCGCCATTAAAGTCGCAATAATGCACACCCCTGGGTTAAATCCAGGGCAACATTTATTGCGCACTTACCCCAACGCCTTTGCGAAGGCAAGCGCGCCATTAACGTCGCAATAACGCACACCCCTGTGTTAAATCCAGGGCGACATTTATTGCGCAGTTAGCCGAAAGGAGCGCGCCAACGCAAACCACCCGGCCCCCAACCCCATCGCCTTTGCGAAGGCAAGCGCGCCATTAACGTCGCAATAACGCACACCCCTGGGTTAAATCCAGGGCGACATTTATTGCGCAGTTACCCCATCACCTTTGCGAAGGCAAGCGCGCCATTAACGTCACAATAACGCACATCCCTGGGTTAAATCCAGGGCGACATTTATTGCACAGTTACCCCAAAGCTTTTGCGAAGGCAAGCGCGCCATTAACGTCGCAATAACGCACACCCCTGGGTTAAATCCAGGGCAACATTTATTGCGCAGTTACCCCATCGCCTTTGCGAAGGCAAGCGCGCCATTAACGTCGCAATAACGCACACCCTTGTGTTAAATCCAGGGCGACAATTATTGCACAGTTACCCCACCGCCTTTGCGAAGGCAAGCGCGCCATTAACGTCGCAATAATGCACACCCCTGTGTTAAATCCAGGGCGACATTTATTGCACAGTTACCCCAACGCCTTTGCCAAGGCAAGCGCGCCATTAACGTCGCAATAACGCACACCCCTGGGTTAAATCCAGGGCAGCATTTATTGCACAGTTACCCCATTGCCTTTGCGAAGGCAAGCGCACCATTAACGTCGAAATAACGCACACCCCTGTGTTAAATCCAGGGAGACCTTTATTGCACAGTTACCCCAACGCCTTTGCGAAGGCAAGCGCGCCATTAACGTCGCAATAACGCACACCCCTGTGTTAAATCCAGGGCGACATTTATTGCACAGTTACCTCAACACCTTTGTGAAGGCAAGCGCGCTATTAGCGTCGCAATAACGCACACCCCTGGGTTAAATCCAGGGCGACATTTATTGCGCAGTAACCCCATTGCCTTTGCGAAGGCAAGCGCGCCATTATCGTCGCAATAACGCACACCCCTGGGTTAAATCCAGGGCGACATTTATTGCACAGTTACCCCAACGCCTTTGCAAAGGCAAGCGCGCCATTAAAGTCGCAATAATGCACACCCCTGGGTTAAATCCAGGGCAACATTTATTGCGCAGTTACCCCAACGCCTTTGTGAAGGCAAGCGCGCCATTAACGTCGCAATAACGCACACCCCTGTGTTAAATCCAGGGCGACATTTATTGCGCAGTTACCCCATCGCCTTTGTGAAGGCAAGCGCGCCATTAACGTCGCAATAACGCACACCCCGGGGTTAAATCCAGGGCAACGTTTATTGCACAGTAACCCCATCGCCTTTGCGAATGCAAACGCGCCAATAACGTCGCAATAACGCACACCCCTGGGTTAAATCCAGGGCGACATTTATTGCGCAGTTACCCCATCACCTTTGCGAAGGCAAGCGCGCCATTAACGTCACAATAACGCACATCCCTGGGTTAAATCCAGGGCGACATTTATTGCACAGTTACCCCAAAGCTTTTACGAAGGCAAGCGCGCCATTAACCGCGCAATAACGCACACCCCTGGGTTAAATCCAGGGCAACATTTATTGCGCAGTTACCCCACGCCTTTGCGAAGGCAGCGCACCATTAACGTCGCAATAACGCACACCCCTGTGTTAAATTCAGGGCGACATTTATTGCACAGTTACCCCAACGCCTTTGCGAAGGCAAGCGCGCCATTAACGTCGCAATAACGCACACCCCTGTGTTAAATCCAGGGCGACATTTATTGCACAGTTACCCCAACGCCCTTGCGAAGGCAAGCGCGCTATTAACGTCGCAATAACGCACACCCTTGGGTTAAATCCAGGGCAACATTTATTGCGCAGTTACCCCATCGCCTTTGCGAAGGCAAGCGCGCCATTAACGTCGCAATAACGCACACCCCTGTGTTAAATTCAGGGCGACATTTATTGCGCAGTAACCCCATCGCCTTTGCGAAGGCAAGCGCGCCATTAACGTCGCAATAACGCACACCTCTGGGTTAAATCCAGGGCAACGTTTATTGCACAGTAACCCCATCGCCTTTGCGAATGCAAACGCGCCATTAACGTCGCAATAACGCACACCCCTGGGTTAAATCTAGCGCGACATTTATTGCGCAGTTACCCCATCGCCTTTGCGAAGGCAAGCGCTCCATTAACGTCGCAATAACGCACACCCTTGGGTTAAATCCAGGGCAACATTTATTGCGCAGTTACCCCAACGCCTTTGCGAAGGCAAGCGCTCCATTAAAGTCGCAATAATGCACACCCCTGGGTTAAATCCAGGGCAACATTTATTGCGCACTTACCCCAACGCCTTTGTGAAGGCAAGCGCGCCATTAACGTCGCAATAACGCACACTCCTGTGTTAAATCCAGGGCGACATTTATTGCGCAGTTACCCCATCGCCTTTGCAAAGGCAAGCGCGCCATTAACGTCGCAATAACGCACACCCCGGGGTTAAATCCAGGGCAACGTTTATTGCACAGTAACCCCATCGCCTTTGCGAATGCAAACGCGCCAATAACGTCGCAATAACGCACACCCCTGGGTTAAATCCAGGGCGACATTTATTGCGCAGTTACCCCATCACCTTTGCGAAGGCAAGCGCGCCATTAACGTCACAATAACGCACATCCCTGGGTTAAATCCAGGGCGACATTTATTGCACAGTTACCCCAAAGCTTTTGCGAAGGCAAGCGCGCCATTAACGTCGCAATAACGCACACCCCTGGGTTAAATCCAGGGCAACATTTATTGCGCAGTTACCCCATCGCCTTTGCGAAGGCAAGCGCGCCATTAACGTCGCAATAACGCACACCCCTGTGTTAAATCCAGGGCGACATTTATTGCACAGTTACCCCAACGCCTTTGCGAAGGCAAGCGCGCCATTAACGTCGCAATAACGCACACCCCTGTGTTAAATCCAGGGCGACATTTATTGCACAGTTACCCCAACGCCCGAAGGAGCAAGCGCGCCATTAACGTCGCAATAACGCACACCCCCCGGGCATTTGCGCGTTACCCATCGCCCGAGGGCAACCCCATTCGTGCAAGCGAGCCCCTAACGCACACCCCTGTGTTAAATTCAGGGCGACATTTATTGCGCAGTAACCCCATCGCCTTTGCGAAGGCAAGCGCGCCATTAACGTCGCAATAACGCACACCCCGGGGTTAAATCCAGGGCAACGTTTAGTGCACAGTAACCCCATCGCCTTTGCGAAGGCAAGCGCTCCATTAACGTCGCAATAACGCACACCCTTGGGTTAAATCCAGGGCAACATTTTTTGCGCAGTTACACCATCGACTTTGCGAAGGCAACCGCGCCATTAAACGCCGCAATAACGCACACCCCTGTGTTAAATCCAGGGCGACATTTATTGCACAGTTACCCCACCGCCTTTGCGAAGGCAAGCGCGCCATTAACGTCGCAATAACGCACACCCCTGTGTTAAATCCAGGGCGACATTTATTGCACAGTTACCCCAACGCCTTTGCGAAGGCAAGCGCGCCATTAACGTCGCAATAACGCACACCCCGGTGGTAAATCCAGGGCGACATTTATTGCACAGTTACCCCAACGCCTTTGCGAAGGCAAGCGCGCTATTAACGTCGGAATAACGCACACCCCTGGGTTAAATCCAGGGCGACATTTATTGCGCAGTAACCCCATTGCCTTTGCGAAGGCAAGCGCGCCATTAACGTCGCAATAACGCACACCCCTGGGTTAAATCCAGGGCGACATATATTGCACAGTTACCCCAAAGCTTTTGCGAAGGCAAGCGCGCCATTAACGCCGCAATAACGCACACCTCGGGGTTAAATCCAGGACAACGTTTATTGCACAGTAACCCCATCGCCTTTGCGAATGCAAACGCGCCAATAACGCCGCAATAACGCACACCCCTGGGTTAAATCCAGGGCGACATTTATTGCGCAGTTACCCCATCACCTTTGCGAAGGCAAGCGCGCCATTAACGTCACAATAACGCACATCCCTGGGTTAAATCCAGGGCGACATATATTGCACAGTTACCCCAAAGCTTTTGCGAAGGCAAGCGCGCCATTAACGTCGCAATAACGCACACCCCTGGGTTAAATCCAGGGCAACATTTATTGCGCAGTTACCCCATCGCCTTTGCGAAGGCAAGCGCACCATTAACGTCGCAATAACGCACACCCCTGGGTTAAATCCAGGGCAACATTTATTGCGCAGTTACCCCATCGCCTTTGCGAAGGCAAGCGCGCCATTAACGTCGCAATAACGCACACCCCTGGGTTAAATCCAGTGTGACATTTATTGCGCTGTAACCCCATCGCCTTCCGAAGGCAAGCGCGCCATTAACTTCGCAATAACGCACACCCCTGTGTTAAATCCAGGGCGACATTTATTGCACAGTTACCCCAACGCCTTTGCGAAGGCAAGCGCGCCATTAACGTCGCAATAACGCACACCCCTGTGTTAAATCCAGGGTGACATTTATTGCACAGTTACCGCAACGCCTTTGCGAAGGCAAGAGCGCCATTAACGTCGCAATAACGCACACCCCTGGGTTAAATCCAGGGCAACATTTATTGCGCAGATACCCCATCGCCTTTGCGAAGGCAAGCGCACCATTAACGTCGCAATAACGCACACCCCGGTGGTAAATCCAGGGCGACATTTATTGCACAGTTACCCAAACGCCTTTGCGAAGGCAAGCGCGCTATTAACGTCGCAATAACGCACACCCCTGGGTTAAATCCAGGGCATCATTTATTGCTCAGTTACCCCATCGCCTTTACGAAGGCAAGCGCGCCATTAACATCGCAATAACGCACACCCCTGGGTTAAATCCAGGGCGACATTTATTGCGCAGTAACCCCATCGCCTTTGCGAAGGCAAGCGCGCCATTAACGTCGCAATAACGCACACCTCGGGGCTAAATCCAGGGCAACGTTTATTGCACAGTAACCCCATCGCCTTTGCGAATGCAAACGCGCCATTAACGTCGCAAAAACGCACACCCTGGGTTAAATCCAAGGCGTCATTTATTGCGCAGTTACCCCATCACCTTTGCAAAGGCAAGCGCGCCATTAACGTCACAATAACGCACATCCCTGGGTTAAATCCAGGGCGACATTTATTGCACAGTTACCCCAACGCTTTTGCGAAGGCAAGCGCGCCATTAACGTCGCAATAACGCACACCCCTGTGTTAAATCCAGGGCGACATTTATTGCACAGTTACCCCACCGCCTTTGCGAAGACAAGCGCGCCATTAACGTCGCAATAACGCACACCCCTGTGTTAAATCCAGGGCGACATTTAGTGCACAGTTACCGCAACGCCTTTGCGAAGGCAAGCGCGCCATTAACGTCGCAATAACGCACACCCCTGGGTTAAATCCAGGGCAACATTTATTGCGCAGATACCCCATCGCCTTTGCGAAGGCAAGCGCACCATTAACGTCGCAATAACGCACACCCCTGTGGTAAATCCAGGGCAACATTTATTGCACAGTTACCCCAACGCCTTTGCGAAGGCAAGCGCGCCATTAACGTCGCAATAACGCACACCCCTGTGTTAAATCCAGGGCGACATTTATTGCACAGTTACCCCATCGCCTTTGCGAAGGCAAGCGCGCCATTAACATCGCAATAACGCACACCCCTGTGTTAAATCCTGGGCGACATTTATTGCACAGTTACCCCAACGCCCTTACAAAGGCAAGCGCGCTATTAACGTCGCAATAACGCACACCCCTGGGTTAAATCCAGGGCAACATTTATTGTGCAGTTACCCCATCGCCTTTGCGAAGGCAAGCGCGCTATTAACGTCGCAATAACGCACACCCCTGGGTTAAATCCAGGGCAACATTTATTGCGCAGTTACCCCATCGCCTTTGCGAAGGCAAGCGCGCCATTAACGTCGCAATAACGCACACCCCTGGGTTAAATCCAGTGTGACATTTATTGCGCTGTAACCCCATCGCCTTCCGAAGGCAAGCGCGCCATTAACGTCGCAATAACGCACACCCCTGTGTTAAATCCAGGGCGACATTTATTGCACAGTTACCCCAACGCTTTTGCGAAGGCAAGCGCGCTATTAACTTCGCAATAACGCACACCCCTGTGTTAAATCCAGGGCGACATTTATTGCACAGTTACCCCAACGCCTTTGCAAAGGCAAGCGCGCCATTAACGTCGCAATAACGCACACCCCTGGGTTAAATCCAGGGCAACATTTATTGCGCAGATACCCCATCGCCTTTGCGAAGGCAAGCGCACCATTAACGTCGCAATAACGCACACCCCGGTGGTAAATCCAGGGCGACATTTATTGCACAGTTACCCCAACGCCTTTGCGAAGGCAAGCGCGCCATTAACGTCGCAATAACGCACACCCCTGTGTTAAATCCAGGGCGACATTTATTGCACAGTTACCCCAACGCCTTTGCGAAGGCAAGCGCGCTATTAACGTCGCAATAACGCACACCCCTGGTTTAAATCCAGGGCATCATTTATTGCTCAGTTACCCCATCGCCTTTGCGAAGGCAAGCGCGCCATTAACATCGCAATAACGCACACCCCTGGGTTAAATCCAGGGTGACATTTATTGCGCAGTTACCCTATCGCCTTTGCGAAGGCAAGCGCGCCATTAACGTCGCAATAACGCACACCCCTGTGTTAAATCCAGGGCGACATTTATTGCGCAGTAACCCCATCGCCTTTGCGAAGGCAAGCGCGCCATTAACGTCGCAATAAGGCACACCTCGGGGATAAATCCAGGGCAACGTTTATTGCACAGTAACCCCATCGCCTTTGCGAATGCAAACGCGCCATTATCGTCGCAATAACGCACACCCTGGGTTAAATCCAGGGCGACATTTATTGCGCAGTTACCCCATCGCCTTTGCGAAGGCAAGCGCGCCATTAACGTCACAATAACGCACACCCCTGGGTTAAATCCAGGGCAACATTTATTGCGCAGTTACCCCATCGACTTTGCGAAGGCAAGCGCGCCATTAACGTCGCAATAACGCACACCCCTGTGTTAAATCCAGGGCGACATTTATTGCACAGTTACCCCAACGCTTTTGCGAAGGCAAGCGCGCCATTAAAGTCGCAATAACGCACACTCCTGTGTTAAATCCAGGGCGACATTTATTGCACAGTTACCCCATCGCCTTTGCGAAGGCAAGCGCGCCATTAACGTCGCAATAACGCACACCTCGGGGTTAAATCCAGGGCAACGTTTATTGCACAGTAACCCCATCGCCTTTGCGAATGCAAACGCGCCAATAACGTCGCAATAACGCACACCCCTGGGTTAAATCCAGGGCGACATTTATTGCGCAGTTACCCCATCACCTTTGCGAAGGCAAGCGCGCCATTAACGTCACAATAACGCACATCCCTGGGTTAAATCCAGGGCGACATTTATTGCAAAGTTACCCCAAAGCTTTTGCGAAGGCAACCGCGCCATTAACGTCGCAATAACGCACACCCCTGGGTTAAATCCAGGGCAACATTTATTGCGCAGTTACCCCATCGCCTTTGCGAAGGCAAGCGCACCATTAACGTCGCAATAACGCACACCCCTGTGTTAAATCCAGGGCGACATTTATTGCACAGTTACCCCAACGCCCTTACGAAGGCAAGCGCGCTATTAACGTCGCAATAACGCACACCCCTGGGTTAAATCCAGGGCAACATTTATTGCGCAGTTACCCCATCGCCTTTGCGAAGGCAAGCGCGCCATTAACGTCGCAATAACGCACACCCCTGGGTTAAATCCAGGGCAACATTTATTGCGCAGTTACCCCATCGCCTTTGCGAAGGCAAGCGCGCCATTAACATCGCAATAACGCACACCCCTGGGTTAAATCCAGGGCAACATTTATTGCGCAGTTACCACATCGCCTTTGCGAAGGCAAGCGCACCATTAAAGTCGCAATAACGCACACCCCTGTGTTAAATCCAGGGCGACATTTATTACACAGTTACCCCAACGCCCTTACGAAGGCAAGCGTGCTATTAACGTCGCAATAACGCACACCCCTGGGTTAAATCCAGGGCGACATTTATTGCACAGTTACCCCAACGCCCTTACGAAGGCAAGCGTGCTATTAACGTCGCAATAACGCACACCCCTGGGTTAAATCCAGGGCAACATTTATTGTGCAGTTACCCCATCGCCTTTGCGAAGGCAAGCGCGCCATTAACGTCGCAATAACGCACACCCCTGGGTTAAATCCAGGGCATCATTTATTGCGCAGTTACCCCATCGCCTTTGCGAAGGCAAGCGCGCCATTAACGTCGCAATAACGCACACCCCTGGGTTAAATCCAGTGTGACATTTATTGCGCAGTTACCCTATCGCCTTTGCGAAGGCAAGCGCGCCATTAACGTCGCAATAACGCACACCCCTGTGTTAAATCCAGGGCGACATTTATTGCGCAGTAACCCCATCGCCTTTGCGAAGGCAAGCGCGCCATTAACGTCGCAATAACGCACACCTCGGGGATAAATCCAGGGCAACGTTTATTGCACAGTAACCCCATCGCCTTTGCGAATGCAAACGCGCCATTAACGTCGCAATAACGCACACCCTGGGTTAAATCCAGGGCGACATTTATTGCGCAGTTACCCCATCGCCTTTGCGAAGGCAAGCGCGCCATTAACGTCGCAATAACGCACACCCCTGGGTTAAATCCAGGGCAACATTTATTGCGCAGTTACCCCATCGACTTTGCGAAGGCAAGCGCGCCATTAACGTCGCAATAACGCACACCCCTGTGTTTAATCCAGGGCGACATTTATTGCACAGTTACCCGACCGCCTTTGCGAAGGCAAGCGCGCCATTAACGTCGCAATAACGCACACCCCTGTGTTAAATCCAGGGCGACATTTAATGCAAAGTTACCCCAACGCCTTTGCGAAGGCAAGCGCGCCATTAACGTCGCAATAACGCACACCCCTGGGTTAAATCCAGGGCAACATTTATTGCGCAGTTACCCCATCGCCTTTGCGAAGGCAAGCGCGCCATTAACGTCGCAATAACGCACACCCCTGTGTTAAATCCAGGGCGACATTTATTGCACAGTTACCCCAACGCCCTTACGAAGGCAAGCGTGCTATTAACGTCGCAATAACGCACACCCCTGGGTTAAATCCAGGGCAACATTTATTGCGCAGTTACCCCATCGCCTTTGCGAAGGCAAGCGCGCCATTAACGTCGCAATAACGCACACCCCTGGGTTAAATCCAGGGCAACATTTATTGCGCAGTTACCCCATCGCCTTTGCGAAGGCAAGCGCGCCATTAACGTCGCAATAACGCACACCCCTATGTTAAATCCAGTGCGACATTTATTGCGCTGTAACCCCATCGCCTTCGGGAGGGAAGCGCGCCATTAACGCCGCAATAACGCACACCCCTGTGTTAAATCCAGGGCGACATTTATTGCACAGTTACCCCCGCGCCTTTTGGGGGGGCCCAAGCGCGCCATGAACGTCGCAATAACGCACACCCCTGTGTTAAATCCAGGGCGACATTTATTGCACAGTTACCCCACCGCCTTTGCGAAGGCAAGCGTGCCATTAACGTCGCAATAACGCACACCCCTGTGTTAAATCCAGGGCGACATTTATTGCACAGTTACCCCAACGCCTTTGCGAAGGCAAGCGCGCCATTAACGTCGCAACAACGCACACCCCTGGGTTAAATCCAGGGCAACATTTATTGCGCAGATACCCCATCGCCTTTGCGAAGGCAAGCGCACCATTAACGTCGCAATAACGCACACCCCTGTGGTAAATCCAGGGCGACATTTATTGCACAGTTACCCCAACGCCTTTGGGAAGGCAAGCGCGCCATTAACGTCGCAATAACGCACACCCCTGTGTTAAATCCAGGGCGACATTTATTGCGCAGTTACCCCATCGCCTTTGCGAAGGCAAGCGCACCATTAACGTCGCAATAACGCACACCCCTGTGTTAAATTCAGGGCGACATTTATTGCACAGTTACCCCAACGCCTTTGCGAAGGCAAGCGCGCCATTAACGTCGCAATAACGCACACCCCTGTGTTAAATCCAGGGCGACATTTATTGCACAGTTACCCCAACGCCCTTACGAAGGCAAGCGCGCTATTAACGTCGCAATAACGCACACCCCTGGGTTAAATCCAGGGCAACATTTATTGCGCAGTTACCCCATCGCCTTTGCGAAGGCAAGCGCGCCATTAACGTCGCAATAACGCACACCCCTGTGTTAAATTCAGGGCGACATTTATTGCGCAGTAACCCCATCGCCTTTGCGAAGGCAAGCGCGCCATTAACGTCGCAATAACGCACACCCCGGGGTTAAATCCAGGGCAACGTTTATTGCACAGTAACCCCATCGCCTTTGCGAATGCAAACGCGCCATTAACGTCGCAATAACGCACACCCCTGGGTTAAATCCAGGGCGACATTTATTGCGCAGTTACCCCATCGCCTTTGCGAAGGCAAGCGCTCCATTAACGTCGCAATAACGCACACCCCTGGGTTAAATCCAGGGCAACATTTATTGCCCAGTTACCCCAATTGCGCACCCCTTTGCGAAGGCAAGCGCGCCATTAAAGTCGCAATAATGCACACCCCTGGGTTAAATCCAGGGCAACATTTATTGCGCACTTACCCCAACGCCTTTGTGAAGGCAAGCGCGCCATTAACGTCGCAATAACGCACACTCCTGTGTTAAATCCAGGGCGACATTTATTGCGCAGTTACCCCATCGCCTTTGCAAAGGCAAGCGCGCCATTAACGTCGCAATAACGCACACCTCGGGGTTAAATCCAGGGCAACGTTTATTGCACAGTAACCCCATCGCCTTTGCGAATGCAAACGCGCCAATAACGTCGCAATAACGCACACCCCTGGGTTAAATCCAGGGCGACATTTATTGCGCAGTTACCCCATCACCTTTGCGAAGGCAAGCGCGCCATTAACGTCACAATAACGCACATCCCTGGGTTAAATCCAGGGCGACATTTATTGCACAGTTACCCCAAAGCTTTTGCGAAGGCAAGCGCGCCATTAACGTCGCAATAACGCACACCCCTGGGTTAAATCCAGGGCAACATTTATTGCGCAGTTACCCCATCGCCTTTGCGAAGGCAAGCGCACCATTAACGTCGCAATAACGCACACCCCTGTGTTAAATTCAGGGCGACATTTATTGCACAGTTACCCCAACGCCTTTGCGAAGGCAAGCGCGCCATTAACGTCGCAATAACGCACACCCCTGTGTTAAATCCAGGGCGACATTTATTGCACAGTTACCCCAACGCCTTTGCGAAGGCAAGCGCGCTATTAACGTCGCAATAACGCACACCCCTGGGTTAAATCCAGGGCAACATTTATTGCGCAGTTACCCCATCGCCTTTGCGAAGGCAAGCGCGCCATTAACGTCGCAATAACGCACACCCCTGTGTTAAATCCAGGGCGACATTTATTGCGCAGTAACCCCATCGCCTTTGCGAAGGCAAGCGCGCCATTAACGTCGCAATAACGCACACCCCTGGGTTAAATTCAGGGCAACGTTTATTGCACAGTAACCCCATCGCCTTTGCGAAGGCAAGCGCGCCATTAACGTCGCAATAACGCACACCCTTGGGTTAAATCCAGGGCAACATTTTTTGCGCAGTTACACCATCGACTTTGCGAAGGCAACCGCGCCCTTAAACGTCGCAATAACGCACACCCCTGTGTTAAATCCAGGGCGACATTTATTGCACAGTTACCCCACCGCCCTTGCGAAGGCAAGCGCGCCATTAACGTCGCAATAACGCACACCCCTGTGTTAAATCCAGGGCGACATTTATTGCACAGTTACCCCAACGCCTTTGCGAAGGCAAGCGCGCCATTAACGTCGCAATAACGCACACCCCGGTGGTAAATCCAGGGCGACATTTATTGCACAGTTACCCCAACGCCTTTGCGAAGGCAAGCGCGCTATTAACGTCGGAATAACGCACACCCCTGGGTTAAATCCAGGGCGACATTTATTGCGCAGTAACTCCATTGCCTTTGCGAAGGCAAGCGCGCCATTAACGTCGCAATAACGCACACCCTTGGGTTAAATCCAGGGCGACATATATTGCACAGTTACCCCAAAGCTTTTGCGAAGGCAAGCGCGCCATTAACGTCGCAATAACGCACACCTCGGGGTTAAATCCAGGACAACGTTTATTGCACAGTAACCCCATCGCCTTTGCGAATGCAAACGCGCCAATAACGTCGCAATAACGCACACCCCTGGATTAAATCCAGGGCGACATTTATTGCGCAGTTACCCCATCACCTTTGCGAAGGCAAGCGCACCATTAACGTCACAATAACGCACACCCCT